>BLSH010172764.1:116432-150101 GCA_018402905.1 Glandirana rugosa
CCCCTTAGGTATCACCTCTTCCTAGACCCCCACGACCATCTAGTATTCGAATTATTACCGTACGCAGCACCCCCAGATCCTTCTCCACTATGGATTCCCCCAGTTGTACTCCCCCTAGTATGTACGATGCATGCATATTCTTAGCCCCCAAGTGCATAACTTTACATTTATCAACATTAAACCTCATTTGCCACATAGTCGCCCAATTAGTGCATTGAGGTCGGCTTGTAAGTTGGAGACATCCTGCAAGGAAGTTATTCCACTGCATAGCTTTGTGTCATCTGCAAACACTGAAATTGTACTTTTAATCCCAGACCCTATATCATTTATAAATATATTGAAAAGTAAGGGTCCCAACACTAAACCTTGGGGTACACCACTGATAACCTTAGACCATTCAGAATAAGAATCATTAACCACTACTCTCTGAATTCGGTCTTTTAGCCAGTTTTCTATCCATTTACAAATTGATCTTTCCAAGCCTGTAGACTTTACCTTACACATTAGCCGTGTGTGGGGAACGGTGTCAAACGCTTTTGCAAAATCCAAGTATACCACGTCCACAGCCACCCCTAGTCGCGCATCTCCCTCTCACGCTCCAGTGAGGGAATTAAGAATGGCCCGTTGTCCTTGTAACGGGGATCCAGCAGGGTGGCCACCCAGTAATCAGAAAAAGTTACAATGTGGGCAACTCGGCTGCCATTGCGCAGGCACTGCAGCATGTAGTCGGCCATGTGTGCCAGGCTGCCCAGAGGTAAAGACAAGCTGTCCTCTGTGGGAGGTGTATCATCGGTGTCCTCCGTATCCAGCCAGCTATGCTCCAGTGATGCCCACGAGCTGCGTTGGGTGCCACCCTGCTGCGGTTCCTCCTCATGATCTTCCTCATCCTCCTCATCCTCCAGAACTGTGCCCTGGCTTTAATATTTTTTACCTTGCCTATGCTGGTGCAGGAACCCACCCTCCGAGCCACATGTGAATGACTGGCCTGATAACCGTGGAAATGACCCCTCTTCCTCCTCCTCCTCCTCCTGTGCCACATCCTCTTCCATCATCGCCCAAAGTGTTTTTTCAAGGAGACATAGAAGTGGGATAGTAATGCTGAGAACAGCGTCATCTGCACTGGCCATGTTGGTGGAGTACTCGAAACACCGCAATACGGTACACAGGTCTCGCATGGAGGCCCACTCGTTGGTGGTGAAGTGGTGCTGTTCCGCAGAGCAACTGACCCGTGCGTGCTGCAGCTGAAACTCCACTATTGCCTGCTGCTGCTCACACAGTCTCTCCAGCATGTGCAAGGTGGAGTTCCACCTTGTGGGTACGTCACATAGGAGGCGGTGAGCGGGAAGGCCGAAGTTCAGACAGGCGAGCAACAGCAGGGTGAAAACGCTGAAAGTGCGCACAGGCGGCCCACACTTTCTGCAGCAGCTCTGACATATCCGGGTAGTTTTTTTAGAAATTTCTGTACCACAAAATTCAGCACATGCGCCAGGCAAAACCGGCTAGGCCCAGAGCCGATACGAGATTTCACCCATTGTCGCACACCACTAGGCTGGGCTTGAGGCTCAGTGGCAACAACCACTCATCGGTCTGTTGTTCAATGCCCGTCCACAGCTCCTGAGCAGTGTGGGGTTTATCCCCCAAACATATCAGTTTTAAAACAGCATGCTGTTGTTTCCCCCTGGATGTGCTGAAGTTGGTGGTGAAGGTGTTAAGCTGAGCGGATGAGTAGGTGGTCGAGGAGGAGGAAGCGCAGTAGGAGGAGGCAACAGGAGGCAAAGAGAAATGCCCTGCAATCCTGGTGGAAGGACATGCGCCAAATGGCTAGCCGGCTCAGGCCCACCCGCCACTACATTTGCCCAGTGTGCAGTTAGCGAGATATAGCGTCCCTGCCCGTGCTTACTGGTCCATGTATCAGTGGTTATGTGGACCTTGCCACAGATGGCGTTGCGCAGTGCACACTTGATCTTGTCCCCGACTTGTTTGTGCAGGGAAGGGATGGCTTGCCTGGAAAAGTAGTGGCGGCTGGGAACCACATACTGTGGGACAGCAACCACCATCAGGTCCACCAGACGGAATGACAGGATTTCAATGGCCAGGAATTTGGAAATGCTGGCATTCAGGGCCAGGGATCGCGGGTGGGTAGGGGGGTACTTCCTCTTTTTCTCCAGTGTTTGGGAGATGGAGAGCTGTAAGCTTCCATGGGACCGTGTGGAAATGCTTGAGGACGGTGGCGGACATGGTGGCGTTGCTGTCACATGCTCTGTTTGCTGGGTGGCAGGTGACACTGGCACTGTAAAAGTGGAGGAAGAGGCCGAGACCTTTCTTGGATTTGAGGTAATTATTCCAATGCAGCTTGTGCCTTGAATTTAGATGCCTGATCATGCAGGTTGTGCTTCAGGCTATCATTGCACAGCATGCAAATCACTTGTGTCTTGTCGTCAGCACATTGTCTGAAGAACTGCCACGCGGGGGAACGCCTTTGAGCTGCCTTTGGTGTGCTAGGTCCCTGGGTGCAGTGGGTAGTAGCAGACCTACTGTCTAGGGGACGCTCGCTCCACTTTTTGCAACCTGCTTCCTCTTTTGCTGTGCTGGTGCCTCTGTGCGACCACCACCTCTTCCTCCAAACTACACACGTCACTGGCATGACCCTCATTCCATGTGGGGTCTAGGACCTCATCATCCTCCTCCACATCATCTTCCACCCACCCTTCACCACTGCCCTCCTTGTCAGTCTGCACACTGAGGCAAGCTGCAGCAGTTGGCACCTGTGTTTCGTCATCATCAAAGACGTGCTGCGCTGGTGTTTCCATGTCCTCATCCTGCAACAGAAGTGGTTGGGCATCGGTGCACTCAATGTCTTCCACTTCTGGGGCAGGGCTATGTGGATGGCCCAAGGAAAGCACACCAGATGAGTCATCAAAAAGCATAAGAGTCTGTTGCATGACTTGGGGCTCAGTCTGCTTGGCTAATTTACAAGAGACTGAGGTGAAAGACAGATGGCCATGGGGTTCAGGTGCCAACTCTGAGCTTTCATCTAGGGACCGGGAGGGAGACAATGTGAAGTAACTGGAGGCATTGTCAGCCACCCAATCTACTATCGCCTGTACTTCTTCTGGCCTCACCATTCGTTGAGTGGCATTCGGGCCTACCATATAACGTTGAAGGTTCTGTCGGCTACCTGAGGAAGGTATTTCACTTGTGCATGTAGTTGGCACAAATCGACCACGTCCTCTCCTTCCAACAGGAGCTTCACCAACACCACCAACACCAGCAGCACCGCGACCACGTCCCTTATTTGACGCTCTCCTCATTCTGCCTGCAAATGTACTATGTAGCACTATTTAAGTATTTATTAATACAAAAAAAATGAATAATAAATTTTTCTTCTTCTACGGGAGCAGCAGGAACCTCTCCCTATATAACTAGGAGATGATTTTAGAACATTAATCTGTCCCTTACAGGACCAGCAGGAACCTCTCCCTTTAGAACTAGGAGATGATTATAGAACAATAATCTGTCCCGTACAGCAACAGCAGGAACCTGACCCTATAGGAGTAGGTGATGATTTTATAACAATAATCTGTCCTTTACAGGACCAGCAGGAACCTCTCCCTTTAGAACTAGGAGATGATTATAGAACAATAATCTGTCCCTTACAGCAACAGCAGGAACCTGACACTATAGGAGAAGGCGATGATTTTAAAACAATAATCTGTCCCTTAAAGGACCAGCAGGAACCTCTCCCTATAGAACTAGGAGATGATTATAGAACAATAATCTGTCCCTTACAGCAACAGCAGGAACCTCACCCTATAGGAGTAGACAATGATTTTAGAACAATAATCCGTCCCTTACAGGACCAGCAGGAACCTCTCCCTTTAGAACTAGGAGATGATTATAGAACAATAATCTGTCCCTTACAGCAACAGCAGGACCCTGACCTATAGGAATAGGCAATGATTTTAGAACAATAATCTGTCCCTTACAGGACCAGCAGGATCCTCTCCCTTTAGAACTAGGAGATGATTATAAAACAATAATCTGTCCCTTACAGCAACAGCAGGAACCTGACCCTATAGGAGTAGGCGATGATTTTAGAACAATAATCTGTCCCTTACAGGACCAGCAGGAACCTCTCCCTTTAGAACTAGGAGATGACTTCTGGTTCCGGCGCCTTCATGTGAGGAAGCACGAGGCAGCTGCTTCGAGAAGAAAGCACAAAAACCTACTATAAACCGGCTCGCAAACGCCCCAGTGATCACTATCACTACCCTCTGCTGGGGAGCACCTTCAAGCATGGACCGGTATGTCCTACACGGCCCTCCACAGCCTGATGCAGGTTCACGGCAGGACCCGGCCCCAGCACAGCCGCGGGAGACGAACATGGCGGCCGCATTGCAGCTTACCCCGACTGCAGGTTCGGTGAGTGCTACGTTCACCCAAGCTGCCACGACTGCTCCGATCCCACAGAACGATCGCTCTTCCACGAACGTTGGTGCCACATCTGCAACCCTCATTCCCCAGGCAACGTTCGTTCCAGCCCCAGTGTTCATGGAGGACCAGTACGCTGGTTTGGCACAGGCAGTGGCAGCAGTGATACTCCCGACCATAACGGCCGCAGTGGACAAGGCAATAGCAAATGGCATAACTCAGATAGGCAAAGAACTTGGAGACCATTCAAAGCACCTCAACGATCTTGAATCACGTATATCTGATATTGACGACGAGATGCAGAGCGCAAGATCATTTGAGCAGCAGACAACAAACACGCAACAATATGTCTTGGAAAAACTGGACGACCTAGAGAATCGGTCAAGACGCAATAACCTGAGGATCGTGGGCATGCCGGAGTCATACAATACCGACTCACTATATGACCTCTGCGCGAAGTGCATACCTTCGGCACTAGGAATCTCCTCTTCATGCGTGATAGAGAGGGTGCATCGCCTTGGCGCCCCGTCCAACGACAGGCGCACACCATGGCCAATTATTGTCCGCTACCTAAATTACATGGACAAATCCCTGATCCTGAGCTTGTTTCGTAATTCAAAATCACTTCAAATAGATGGGCACAAGATCCTACTCTTCGCGGATTATTCCCAAGAAGTCTCACGCCGCAGGAAAGCCTTCCAGCCGATGTGACAGGCGCTCTTCCAGAAGGGAATTAAGTTCTCCCTTGCCTATCCTGCAACCCTCTGATTCACGACCCAACAAGGGGACCAAAAATAATTCACGTACCCGGAGGAGGCCTCACATTACCTGCAAGATTTCTTCCACATTCCAATGGATATGACGGAGGCCCCCTCCTCATCGAGATCACTCACGCCCCGAGACCAACGCAGCCCCAGGAAGGATCCCCCAAAGCGGCAACGCCACTCCAAACTACCAAACATGGACTGACCGATCTGATCTGCACACCAGACAAATGACTGTATGATCCACTGTGCTCGTCTTTTGTATACCCCACTAGACAGCAAGCCTCCACCTGCCATTATTACTCCTCTAATGTACACTGCTCTTCAATTCCTCAAGGACCCCCTGTGCCAAGACACCAGTCCCCAGCAAGGAAACCAATTGACGATCATCTAGCACCTGGGGGTCGCCTCCAAAAACCCGTCTCCCATCGCTACCCTACTGGACTACCCACGGAGGGTCCATAACTGTCATCACAGCGAGCAACCCTTTCAACTCTTCCGGTAAGGCTGTCCCAAGCTTGATTTACCCACATGTGGAAAAAAGAGAAGTATGGGCTTCCACACTCTGCCCCTACCCTAACCTTTTTTCTGCCCCCAGATGGGCCATCCCCCCTCCCTGTCCTCTCTAGTCCAAGCTGACAATTATCTCTAGGTAGGCTCCCTACAAAGATAGGCGGCCCTCACAACTAAGAACCCTTCCGACACCTTCAACTAGGAGCCACGTTTCTTTACACTATTCTTTCCCGTTCCATGCCCCCATAACATGAAAGTGGTGTCATGGAACGTGAAGGGCCTGCGCTCGCCCCTGAAACGTATGGCAGTTCTGAGACATCTTAAACGCCTAAAAGCTGACATAGCAATACTGCAAGAAACCCACCTAATGCCAGTAGATTTTCACCGCATGCACAAGTAGTGGGATCCCCAGCTGTCAAAAGGCAAGGCCGGAGTACTGATACTCATAAAGAAAGCCCTTCCCTGCCAGTTAATTTCTCATAACACAGACGAAGATGGTCGTATTCTTGTAGCCAATTTAAAAACAGGCACCCACGAGTGGACACTATGCACCGTTTATGCCCCAAACTCGCCCCCAAAAGCTTTCTACCAATCCCTAACATCAACACTGGCCCCATTCATTCATAAGCCCCTTTTAGTAGGAGGCAATTTCAACCAGATTTTTGACGTATCGGAAGATAAATCTTGAGATAAAACCCCTACACAGCCACCGCAACCCACCACCCCCTTAGCTTGCTTTGCAGAGAGTCTAGGCCTCATAGACCTGTGGAGACAGGCTAACCCCATAGGTAGAGAGTATACCTTCTTCTCTCACCCGCACAATACGCTATCCAGGATCGACTACCTCTTTGCTAATCAAGAACTAGCCGACCTTGCTGCCAACCCCACCATACATGAAATGGCTATGCCCCCGTTTCAATAGAGATCCAGGGCTTGGGCCTCCAACCTCCCTTACAGATCTGGCGATTCACCTCCTATTTGGCACACAATCAATCCCTCAGCAAATCTCTACAACACACATGGAATGATTACTTACACAACAACTGGGAACATGCCTCTGACCCGACCCTCCTTTGTGAAGCAGGCAAAACGGTCCTGAGGGGACAGATTATTTCCTACTCCTCTGCCCATAAAAGACGCGTTAAGAGGGAGTATGCGGCGGCCAGTGCTGCACTGAGAGCAGCTCAAGCGCAACTGAACCTCTTAAACTCCCCCGAACACAGAGCGCAATGGCAAGCGGCAGTCACATTTCGACACTTGGGCACAGGAGCAGGAAAAGCTGCATCAATCCATCACAGACCTAAGTTTCCACAAATACCGGAACAAACCCGGAAAACTGCTAGCCCGCCTATGCAAGGGCACCCATACCCCCTCGCATATAACTGCCCTCAAGAACCCCACTGGGGACCTGATCTCATCACAAAAAGGCATAAATGCCATCCTTGCGCAATACTATACAGCCCTCTACTCCCGGGACCCCATTGACGAACAGGTAGCTCAACAATTCTTAGACCAACTCTCTCTCCCGGTGGTAACTGGATCCCAGCTAGCCAACCTGAACGCCCCAATCACTCCAACGGAAGTTATAGTGGCAATTAAATCCCTATCCCCAGGAAAAGCGCCAGGCCCTGATGGCTTCACCTCAGAATTCTATAAATTAAATGCAGACTCCCTAGCCCCTACCCTAGTTAAAGTGTTCCAACAAATTTTAGATGGCGCCCCATACCTCCCAACAGGGTACCAAGCCCATATAAAACTAATACCCAAGAAAGACAAGAACCCCACAGAGCCCGGCTCCTATCGCCCAATCTCCCTACTGAACCTGGACTCCAAACTGCTCTCCAAGATCATGGCTAGTAGACTAGCAACCATCATGCCCAGCATTATACACCCTGTTCAAGCGGGCTTCACCCAGGGCCACTCTGCAGTCTCTAACATCAGAAGGATACTGGCGGTGCTGGACCTAGCGGAGACTGGCCAAGCCTCGGAAAATGCCATAATAAAGCTTGACGCTGAAAAGGCGTTTGACAATGTCAGCTTCCAATGGCTCCGGCTGGTCCTCGGGAGGTTTGGCTTTGCGGGTCCTTTCGCACATCTTGTGTCCACCATGTACGCAAACCCCACAGCTCAAGTCGTAGCAGCCGGACACATCTCCGGTAAAATACCACTCCCCAAAGGCACTAGACAGGGCTGCCCCCTTTTATTATTTAACCTCACCTTAGAACCCCTGTCCAGGTATCTCCTAGCCCACCCCAAGCTACACAGGATCAAAATAGGAAACACGGAATTAAGAACTGCGCTGTTCGCTGATGATATTTTAATCTTCACGTCTGACCTGCAGTCGGACATCCCACACATACAACAAATCTTTACGTGTTTTAGAAAATGCTAGGGGCTTAAAATAAACTTCGCAAAAAGTGAGGTGCTACCACTCTATCAAGCCAGACTGCCAACTTGGATGAATGATTCCCCTTTTCAAATAGCCAAATCGCACATCACATATCTGGGAATAAAGATAGGTAGGACCCCTCACTCCCTTTATCATCTCAATTTCCCACCAGTAGTATCCAAAATTATAGCCCAATTAGAGACATGGTCAAAATTGCCCCGCTCCTTCTTTGGCCGCTGTCACCTATACAAGATGCCTTCCCCAAACTATTATACCCACTACAAACCATTCCCTTGCTGGTGAAACACATGGACGTACAAAGGCTCCATAAGGCCCTTTGTAAATTCATCTGGCACAACCGCAAACCAAGGATATCGCTTCAAAAACTTTTCCTCCCCAAACAGGAGGGAGGGACAAGCCTGCCAGACACACGGCTCTACAATCTATCGTCTCTTCTTTGATCAAGCCTAGACTGGATCTCCCACTGTTCCCACTACTCGAACTACGACCTAGAGACTCAAATAGTAGCCCCTCATGATCTAACAGCTCTACTCCACTGCAAGCTCAAAAACCTGCCATGTACCCTTAGACATAACTTACTAATTAGAGACACAATACTGGCCTGGAGGGAAGTGAGGAAGAAACTAGGGGTTCCCTCACAGATCTCCAAATACCTACCGATCCGAGGCCACCCCCCCTTCTCTCCGGCTTCGAGTCAATCTATCCATGCCCTTTGGGCAAGAAAGGGGCTAACCTTATTCGCTCACCTATACGATACTACAACGGGTTCACCCCTCACACTCCGGACCATTGCTGACAAATATAATTTGCCCCCTCATCATCACCTTTATATATGCCAAGCTCTGAACTTCATTAGCAAGCTTTGCCCTAAAAAAGACAAACGCTTTGAGAGCTCTCTCATAGACTCGCTCATTGATATGGAAGCCTTCAAAATTGTGCATATATATAAGCCCCTGTCATCTGCTACAACCAAAGCTCTAAATGGCCACCTTTTAACAGGATGGAACAAAGACCTACACTCTCAGGTAGCCTCTCAACTCATACTCAAGGGCTACAATACAACTAGATACTACATCACCAATGAATTCTGGCGAGAACAACAATTTAAAATCATTCATCGTGCTTATGTCCCATATCAACGACACGATCCAACTCTCCAAGGCCAGAGTTGCCAGTGGTGCAAGGAACAGAAACCGTCTTTACTGCTTAAACTCTGGTCTTGCCCAAATATAGCTAGCTTCTGGGACACTGTTGAAAACTTGGTGGCATCAGTAACCGGCCTGCGACCCCATAAAAACCCTATTTCCTTCTATTTGGCTCCTACAACTCCCCTACGGGATCTCCCCCCATTCAACAGCTCAGAACTATCCAAGACAACCTCCCATGGCTCATCACATGCTACATGATAGCCAGAAGAACAATCCTCAGACACTATCCCCCCCACTATAACATCAGTACACCAAGATTTCCAAGCGCTACTCAAAAAGGCAGACCTGGACTTTAATTTACATTGTCGCGCTTCCGCTCACTCACATCAGCACCTAACCTACAACCACCACAGAAAGTGGAACCGCTATAAAGCCTACCTGAGGTCAGGAGCTGTTAAGCTCCCTCTTAGCCCATGAACCATCCGAATGACATCAGAATCCTCAGGTGACAAAACCCCCCCAGGAAACATGGAAAGCACACCACGAGTCACTTCCTAGACGTTGGAATAGCGTCAGTTGAACTAAGTCAGCGGATCTAAATAGAATTGATGACAGATTGTTATACGTTCCTTAATAGATATTTTATACTGTGAGCACCTGTACTTAAGCAACCATCAAAGCCGCTCCTCGCTTGGACACCCCCCCTCCTTTCCCCCCCTCCTGGTTTACGCCCATCCATGCTTCCCCCCCTCACCTCCCTCCCCTTTAGCCACCCTATCCCCTTTACCTTGCTTCGTGTTTTGTCGACCATGGGAATCGACATACCTGCTTATCATAATGTTGTTTTATCTTAGACAATACTGTGTATAACTTTCTGTGTTGTTTTACTTCCTGCACACTTTGTCTGCCTCTTTGTTTGCTTTGTAAAAACCCAATAATTATTATTTTAAAAAAATGTGTCCCTTACAGCAACAGCAGGAACCTGACCCTATAGGAGTAGGCGATGATTTTAGAACAATAATCTGTCCCTTACAGCAACAGCAGGAACGTGACCCTATAGGAGTAGGCGATGATTTTAGAACAATAATCTGTCCCTTACAGGAACAGCAGGAACCTCTCCCTTTAGAACTAGGAGATGATTATAGAACAATAATCTGTCCCTTACAGCAACAGCAGGAACCTGACCCTATAGGAGTAGGAGATGATTATGGACCAATAATCTGTCCCTTACAGCAACAGCAGGAACCTGACCCTATAGGAGTAGGCGATGATTTTAGAATAATAGAGCAGTAGACTCTACCTAGTCCAGTCAGATCATTCTGTAATGCAGGATGAGATGTTATTAGATCTGCAATCTGTCCTTAAAAGCAGTAGTAGTAGTAATCTCTACCTAGTCCACAATCAGATTGTTCTGTAATTAGGGTTGCCACCTCATCCCTTTAAACCCTAACACATATGAATTACACAGGTTCTGAGGCTAATTTAATGCAGGTAAGGCACCAAGTGAGTTTAATTACCACCTTAATCAGCCTCAGAACCTGTGTAATTCATATGTGTTTGGGTTTAAAGGGATGAGGTTTCAACTCTATCTGTAATGCAGGATGAAATCTGCAATCTGTCCCTCAAAGCAGTAGTAGTAGTAATCTCTACCTAGTCCACAATCAGATCGTTCTGTAATGCAGGAGGAGATCTGCAATCTGTCCCTAAAAGCAGTAGTAGTAGTAATCTCTACCTAGTCCACAATCAGATCGATGAGATGTTATTATATCTGCAATCTGTCCCTCACAGCGCCGGCAGCATCCTCCCCCTACACTAGCCAGAGAGCATGTGACATGCAGCACTAAGTGACTCCAGCTTATAAAGAGGCTGGGTCATATGATGCACTGGCCAATCACAGCCATGCCATTAGTAGGCATGGCTGTGATGGCTTCTAAGGGCAAACCAGTGAAACGCTTGTTGATTGGCTGCCCTGCAGTTATTCAACATGCGTGATCAGTACCCGAAACCCAGAACCCGAACCCAAACTTTTTTTCAAATGTCCGGGTTCGGGTCCGGGGCACAGACACCCCAAAGTTCGGTACGGACCCGAATTTTACAGTTCGGGTTCACTCAACTCTAGTTAAGAGTCAAAATCAACTTGAGCATGTTATCCCCAAGGTCAATAGCTCGAAGTGTCTCTGCCATGTAGTCCCAGGCCACTCTGTTGAATGCCTTCTCTGTGTCCAGTGATAGGAAGAAGCCCTTTCGGTGGGATGATTTTAGGTAGGAGTGGATGTTGATGGCCTTGACCGTGTTGTGCCTGGCTTCATGGCCAGGTATGAAGCCTACTTCTGTCTGTAGGTCTGTAGACACGAGTAATGGAAGGCATATTAGTGTTCTAAAATCATCTTCACAGTGTGTGGGAAAACCCTGTTTCAGCCGCGTGGAGCCATATTAGTGTTCTAAAATCATCTTCACAGCGTGTGGGAAAACCCTGTTTCAGCCGCATGAAGCCATATTAGTGTTCTAAAATCATCTTCACTGAAGATGATTTTAGAACACTAATATGGGTCCACACGGCTGAAACAGGCTTTTCACACACACTGTAAAGATAATTTTAGAACACTAATATGGCTCCACGCGGCTGAAACAGGGTTTTCCCACACACTTTGAAGTTGATTTTAGAACACTAATATGGCTTCATGCGGCTGAAACAGGGTTTTCCCACACACTTTGAAGATTATTTTAGAACACTAATATGGCTCCACGCGGCTGAAACAGGGTTTTCCCACACACTTTGAAGATGATTTTAGAACACTAATATGGCTTCATGCAGCTGAAACAGGGTTTTCCCAGACACTTTGAAGATGATTTCAGAACACTAATATGGCTTCATGCGGCCGAAACAGGGTTTTCCCACACACTGTGAAGATGGTTTTAGAACATTAATATGGCTTCATGCGGCTGAAACAGGGTTTTCCCACACACTTTGAAGATGATTTTAGAACACTAATATGACTTCATGCGGCTGAAACAGGGTTTTCCCACACACTTTGAAGATGATTTTAGAACACTAATATTGCTTCATGCGGCTGAAACAGGGTTTTCCCACACACTTTGAAGATGATTTTAGAACAGTAATATGGCTCTATGCCCCTGCAATAGCCTTTCCCACACACTTTGAAGATGATTTTAGAACAATAATCTTTCCCTTAAAGCAACAGCTGGAGGCTTTCCCTGTACAACTTGGAGATGATTTTAGAATCTAAAATCATCTCCTAGTTCTATAGGGAGAGGTTCCTACTGTTGTTTAAAGGGACAGATTATTGTTTCTTGCACAAAATTAAAAAGTGCATCTACATTGCTGGTTTAAAAAAAAAAAAAAAAATCCAAAAACTACATTTGCAGCCAGCGGTGCATTTCTTGCACATAAATAAAAAAAACAGCGTTGGCTACCTCCTCCTCCACCACCACTTTCACCGCCTCCTCAACCTCCAACTCCACATCCACCTCCATTTTTGATTTTTTTATGTGATTTTAGCTTAAAAAATATTTTAAGTAATTTCCCTATCCCCATTTCTTTGTAGGGCACTTGTCCAACCCTTACCCCCATTTTCCTTCCTTTTGCAGACCTCTAGGACTTTCCAGGACTTTGTTACAGCAATTTTTGTGCCTAAAAGTTCGGGTTCCCATTGATTTCAATGGGGTTCGGGGTCCGGGTCAAAGTTTGGGTCAAGTCCGGACCCGAACCCGGACTTTGTCCCGAAGTTCGGCAGAACCAGCAGAACCCGAACTTCCAGAGGTTCGATCAACTCTAGTCGTGACGCCATATTTTGGATCTTTCTATATGTTCTGGGAATGTGAACAGGATGGAGATCGGGTGGTGGTCTGTGAGAAACATGGGTTCAATCGTGGCTTTGGTTAAGAGATGTAGGTCCTATTGAGTGATAAAGAGATAGTCTATTCTAGAATATCTGTTGTGCAGAATGGAAAAGTGTGAGTAGTCCTTTTCTTTCGGGTGCAACGTGCGCCACGTATCATGCAGAAGTCATGGAGTTACAAATGTATCTGGTGTACGGCACGGTAAGGGGTGGTGGATGAAGCCATTGAAGAGTCGAAAATGGGATTGAGGGGGATGTGAAGTCGCCACCCAGCAATAGAATCCCTGTTTGGTAGGAGGAGAGAAGAGAAGCGATTTTGCGAAACAAGGGGACCTGTTTAGTATTTGGAGAATAAATATTGGCCAAGCTTATAGGTTTGTTTCTGAAGGTGCCCTTGAGAAAGAGGTGCTGGCCTTCGGAGTCTACCAGGGAGTCCGTTATTTCTATGGGGAAATGTTTTGCTAAGAGAATGAATTCTCCCTTGGACTTGGCTGTGGGGTTTGGGAGGATCTGGTGTAGTGCATGCTGCTATGTTTGGATATGTTGTTTGTTTTGAAATGAGTTTCTTGCCGATATATGACATTTGCTCTGTGGGACTTCAATAGTGAGAGGATCTGAGAGCGTTTTTCAGGGACGTTGAGGCCCTTGGCATTTAGCAATACGCGTTTTAGTTTGATAGGGATTATAGGAGGTTTTAGAGGCATTGTGGTGTGTGTACATGGTTGGTTTAGTTTAAGAGGGGGATGTAGAGTTGGTACTCGAGCCCCTACAGGACTAGGGTAGAGAAGAAGGGGGGGACCAGGGGGTGTGGGTGGGAGTGATAAAAGGTGTGGGGGTTGTGATATTCTGCCACTTGGGGAAGTATGTGAATTAGTTGGATTGAGAATTATGTGGGTACATGAGATCCGGAACCGTTCAGCGGAGATTCAAATAATCTGCTGAGTGGGGGAGTGTGAGGGAAGAACGAGAGTAGTCTAGTCTCACAATGGAGGACCAGAGGCTTTTGTTAGAGGAGATGTGCCGCCTATGGAGGAATGGGGAGTGAGATTGGGGATTTGGTTAAACATGGACGTAGAGACGAGAAAGGGAAATCAGGGTGTAGGATGCAATAGTGGCGTTGTATGCTAGTGGTTGTAAGTAGGTTGTACGTCTGGGGTTGAGCGATATTGGTTATACAGGAAATAATGGACAGAAACTAAAATGATGTGTTTTGTTGTGTAAAGTTCTTTCTGTCAGTAGGATGCTAACCCCCTTCTGACAGAAAGTGTTGTGAAATATGTAGATAGTTACCACTGGATCTTGTTGTGTTCTCCTTAAAGTGTTACTAATAGTTCATCTACCCATGTGACCTGAACAGTTCAACTGAAACAGGAAAAGTTCTATCCAGCATAAGAGACCAAACTGAGCATGTGCAGCGTTACCACCCTGCTGTGTATATATGAACTTGCGCAGATTGACAGTACAGGAGGGAAGTATCTATACATTGTGGGAGATTAGCTTGAGGGGATCACTCTTCAGAGGAAAAGATTCAACATGGAGGTCAGTTTCTTTAAAATCTGGTGGCTTGCCAGGTTTTAATTGTCACAGATTTGCAAGGTCAAAACACATAAGAGAAAAAAAAACAGAAAACAAAACATTGCTGTCTGGTGCTAAACTATACTATAAACTATACTATAAACTTATAAACCTTGATCTTTGAGTCCAATATTAGCACATAGAGATCACTCAGCTTTCTCCCTCTGAGATCCAGAATAGAACTCTGCTCTGCTCTCTTCCTGGTCATTAAATGCAGGTGGAGATGGGCTGGCAAAACTCGGGCCGGACTCTCGCTAGTTGCCTCAAAATGATCCATTGTGGCGCCACACATAATGTCACATACCCCCCCTGCTCAAGCCCCTGAGGTGGAGCAACTATCCTGACCATGCAGTAGGCCCAAGAAAGACCATTGGTGTTATTTTGGAGCCTTCCAGCCCGGTGTTCCACTGAGAATGGCTGTAGGGCCAGGAACCACCCGGATATTTTTCTGCCAGTTGTTACACATCCACTTAAGGGGGGCATGGTCGGTGACTAGCCTGAATGACCTTCCCAGCAGGTAGTAATTTGGGTCCTCTAAAACCCACTTAATAGCCAGGCACTCCTTCTCAACAATGGCATAATTCCTTTCATGCCTATTAAGCTTCCTGCTTAAGTAGACGACCGGATGCTCCTCACCATCTCTGATCTGGGACAGAACAGCACCTAGTCCCACCTCAGAGGCATTGGTTTGAACCACAAACTCCTTTGTGAAGTCTGGGGTCACGAGCATCAGCTATACACAAAGAGCTTGCTTCAACTCGTGGAAGGCCTTCTCGGCTTCGGGATTCCACTTAACCATTCCTGACTCTCTACCCTTCGTCAGATCGGTCAGAGGGATGGCAATGGTGGCAAAGTCGGGCATGATGCGTCAGTAATACCCTGTAATCCCCAGGAAGGCACAAACCTGTTTTTTGTTCACCGGTTGGGGCCACTTTTGAATGGCCTCAATCTTATTGGTCTGGGGCTTAATCAGACCCCGACCAATAACATACCCAAGGTGTTTGGCCTCCTCTAAACCTAGGGCACACTTTTTCAGGTTGACTGTTACACCTGCTACCCTGAGCGAATCTACCACTGCCTGCATCCGGGGCAGATGTGATTCCCAATCTGGGCTGTGGATGACCAGATCATCCAGATAGGCCACTGAATAGGGCCGATGCGGCCTCAAAGTTTTGTCCATCATCCTCTGAAAGGATGCAGGGGCCCCATGCAGACCAAATGGCATTCGCTTGTATTGGAAGGTCCCCTCGGGGGTAGAGAAGGCCATTTTTTCCTTTGCTGACTCCGTTGGGGGATCTGCCAGTATCCCTTAGTTAGGTCTAGGGTTATGTACTGGGCACCTCCCAACCTATCCACAAGTTCATCAACCCGCAGCATTGGGTATGTGATAGTGCCATCGGGCTTTGGGACCAGTACTATAGGGCTCGACCAGGCGCTGTGGGGCTTCTCTATCATGTCTAACTCCAACATGGTTTTTATTGTTCTCGCCACTGCCTCTTGTATAGCCTCAGGTTCCGTGATTATGTCATGTTGTAGTAAAGTGGTCAATCTGGGTAGGGAAGAGAAAAAGTCTATTTTTACTGAGAAATTCCTTAACGTCATTTTGTTGCATCAGTGACAAGGACTTGGTTATGGGGACCTCCGGGGTCAGGGGTAACCTGTCCTTTTGGGGAGTGGGCACCGCCAATAAACTCTCTCTGTCCTTCCACGGTTTTAGGAGATTAACATGGTAAATCCGCTCCGGTTTCCTTTTCCCAGGCTGGTAAACATTATAGTTTACTTCCCCTACTCTTTCCCTAATCTTCAAGGGACCATGCGATTTTTCCAGGACTTTACGTTCAACCGTGGGGACTAGCACCAGCATTCTGTCTCTGGGGTTGTGTCAGGGATCCAGATGAGCATTGGGATCGTGCGCGCTTGTGCGCACGGATTCAAACGAAGGTTCCCACGACCGCTCGGAGGCGCACACATGTACGCATGCACAGGGATGTTGTCAGGGCACCAATAGCAGGAGGACTCTAGGACCCAGAATCAGTCAGAGCAGGAGGGCTCCAGGATCCAGCATCTCTGCCAGCACATCACATGGGCCTTTATAAGGAAGTCAGACTTTGTCTGAAATGCTGTCTGATCTGCAGCTTGTCAGTACCTGTACCTGCTTGCTGTTATCTGCTACCTTATCCGTTAACTGATTGACCCGGCTTGTTTGGACAATTCTGCCTTCTCCTATCCTGACCCGGCTTGTTTTGGACCCTGCTTACTTCTGCCTGCCTGATACCCGTTGCCAAACCCAGCTTGCCTCTTCGCCTACCGATTCTGCTGCTCCGTTCATCTGTGATTGACCCGGCTTGTCTGACCATCCTCCTGCCTGTTTCAACAGTCAGCTGTCTGCTGTTCTGTGCTCTGCATCCAGCTCCTGTGATCGCTGTCTGCTGCTGTTGTTCCTGTTTTCCAGCTGTCTGCTGTCCGGTGTTACCAGCTTCACTCCAGCATCCAGTCTCCTGCTGTTTGCCAGAGGCACTCCTACCTCACTGTACTCACGAGACCATTGTTCCCATTCCAGTGGGCTCTGAGTCAGAGATGTATGAGATGTCTCCTCGAACAAGAGACAGGCTCCACTCTCTCAGGTATGTGGTTCATTACGGGTTGAAAGTTTGGGTTTAGGCACCCCGATTGTAAACCCTTCTCTGAGATTCCTGGGTTTGCTCCATATGCTCTCGTACAAGGGGCAGGACAGCTGCGATTTGATCCTGCATCAAGGAGATGTGCTCCATGATGCTTCTATATGGTATGGTGAACACATGGAGGCATCCAGGACTGAAGGCACGGGGGCAAGGAGAAGACAGCAGGAGAGAGCACTGCCAGGCAAGTCTCCAGGGAGGAACTACAGGTCACAGCTAGGAGGGCTGGTGAGTGATGCACAGTCAGGAGGACTGGGGAGGCATGACTGGAAGGACTGGAAAAGTGCAGTCTGGGATGGGTGCAGAACCAGAAGTGTGGACTGTGGAGGAATGGGTAGTGGAGAAAGGCAGCTGCAGCCATGAGGGTTGGCAGGGCCTGAAGAGGTGGTGCTGGGAGCAGTATCCACATAGATGGCTAGCACTGGGACTTATCTACTTTTTTTGCAACACTAAAGTGGCCCTGCAAAAGGCGTTCATCTTAGGCCTTGTGGAGTCAGAGCCAGGTACTACAAATCAGTGCTAGTTGGTCTGAAAAGTCCAAGAAAGTTATGCGCTGGTGTTGTTGAGGAGTAATAGTCTTCAGCAAGTGATGTGCTGGAGAAGTGAGGAGTGATAATTTTCAAGCAAGAGAAGTGCTGGAGAGAAGAGTAGAGGTGTATATACTGGTGTGTATATAAGTTGAGTCCTGTGTAAATGACGCTTCATTCAAGTGGGCATCCCATCCTCCCTTACCCTATCTAAGTTTAATACCCCTCAATAAAAATACAAAAACAAGTGCAAGGACTGTTTCATGTCTATGGATCAGTGGAATCCTGTGCCTGGTTGGGCAGGGTGAAAGATGGACCACAACACTCAGCAGCCCCTATGGGGGTACCACTACAGAAGTCTATGGGACCAAAAATGCTTGTAATCCTCGAAAAAGAAGCTCATATACTTTTTTGAGCTTCATGCATTTTGCTTCAGGTGACAGAATGCTCAGATGTGAACAGGGACCATTGAAATGAATGGAATTTTGCTTGTTGAGCGTTTTGGAATTTCAGAGCTGAGCTTTACAAGCTGAAAAAACTCTCAGGTGTGTACAGGGCCTTAGTTCCTTGGCTTGTGCAATTAGTTTGGTTCCGAATTTAATTTTTACAGAATTTTGCAAAATTCGGTAATTCGGACGAATTCGGAATTTTGAATTTTCCAATTTTCCAGAATTTTCATTTTTCTGATTTGAAAATTTGAAAATTCATGGTAATTCGGCAATTGCAATAATTCAGCAATTGTAGTAATTCGGAAATTTGCGGTAATTCTGCAATTCCGGTTATTCGGAAATTTGCAGTAATTTGGCAATTGCGGTAATGCGGAAATTTGCAGTAATTCGGCAATTGCGGTAATTCGGAAATTCAGCAATCTGAGCAACTGAAAATCCAAAATTTGGAAATTCGTAAATTTCAAAATCCGAAAATTTGAAAATAACAAAGAATATTTGAAATAATAACTAATTAAAATATGGCTGTTAGTGAAAACTCACAAATTCTGAAATAAGAAAGAACATTTGAAATAATAATTAATAACTATTAAATTATAGGTATTGGAATTTCGTTGAAAAAATTGGCTGTTAGTGAACCTAAATATGAAATCTAATAAATTTCATATTTAAGTTCACTAACGGCCAAATTTTCAAGGAAATTCCAATACCTATAATTGAATAGTTATTTATTATTATTTCAAATGTTCGTTCTTATTTCCCAATTTCCAAATTTCCGAAATTCGGAAATAACAAAGAACATTTGAAATAATAAATAACTATTAAATTATAGGTATTGGAATTTCCTTGAAAATTTGGCTGTTAGTGAACTTAAATATGAAATTTATCACTAACATCCATATTTTCAAGGATACTCCAATACCTATAATTTAATAGTTATTTATTAGTTAGTTATTATTTCAAATGTTCTTTGATAGTTTTGAATTTTCGGATTTCTGAATTTCCAAATCTCAGTTTTTTGGCTGTTCCGATTGCCGAATTTCCGAATTACCGCAATTGCCGAATTACCATGAATTTCCGAATTACCATGATTACCACAATTTCCGAATTACAGCGAATTTCCAAATTACAGCAATTGCAGAATTACCGCGAATTACTGAAATTTACGAATTATCGCAAATTTACGAATTTCTGAAAAAATAAATAAATGAAAAAAAAAAGGAAAACAAACACATTTTTCAGCCATGCACAAGTCTATTAGTTTCCTTTCTCTACTTCTACACTAAGGTAACCCTGTCAGGACTAGGGATGAAGTTCAGGTTCACCACTATAATGGGTTCGCTGTGAATACTGCTTATTCGAGGCTCAAAGACCTGAAAAAATAGTGTGGGAATTCTCCATAGTATCTACAATGCACTGCCTGGCCTTTGGACTTAGGTCAGCTGGCTTAAAAGGCCAATAAATTGGCTTTTGGATAACCCAGCTGTGTCACTACAAAAGGGTGAAGTCACAGCAGGCACATTGGCAAAGTGCTTCAAGTGTGATAGGGAAAGCATAGGTAGTGATGCTGACAAACGTCATAGGGAGTAGGTGTAGGGCTTGTAAGTACTGGCAGGTTTGTTAAGATAAATGTAAATCCTTACTGACTGTCACATAGGTAGCAAAATTCTGTGTATTCTGAAAAATTAGGGGGTTGAAGTAGGTAAGTTTGTTTGTTTTTTTTTTAGATTTTTTTTCTTCGTTCTAACTTAAATTGATATTAACAACTTCACGCGAGTATCCGCAAATATGCATCATATTTGCGCATCTCCCTTTGTGATCGGAATGCGCCGAATGGTTCAATTACAGGTCACCTGATCGCTGTGATAGCCTCTGATTGGCTATTATGGTGATCAGTTAATGTAAAGCCCGCCCCCGTGTTTTTTTTCTCTGTGAATAGATGAGACAGATACATTGTATCTTTCTCTGTCCTTGCAGAGATAGAAGAAAAAGTGTGTGTAGAAAAAATAATTGTAGCGCTCCCATAGTGATAGGTGCATGTTTGTAGTGAGTTTTTGTTAGGAGAGGTAAAATCTAGTCAGGCTTGACAGTGAGTGAAGGCCTGATTGTTTTGATCTAGGTGGGTGAGTGGGTCAGGCAGAGCTGGAGATTGCAGGAAGGAACACCCCTTGAATACTCCTCCCCTTTGCTTCTGGAAGGCTCTGCAAGGAGGATGGATGAGGAGGTATCACTTTCTGAAGTACAGTATGTTAAGGAGCCCTGACCAATCCCCATTCTGGATTGGCATGGGGCAGGCCTCCTTAAATACTGTGATCTGCCCAGCTGGGGGAGGAGAGTTCGAGTGGAAGAGTGGAGAATGTAGCAGAGGTGCGGTGGAGGCCTCACCCGGGAGGGAGCCCCCAGTCTGGGGGGGGTGACCTTGAGGCCTGGAGGCTCGGGTGCAGCCAGGAGAGGAGTTGTCATCCTGGAGTAGCACATGGGAGCAGGAGAACAGCAGAGAGGCTACATTAAATGCTCTTTAGAGTATCCACTGGTGTCAGTGAGTGGCAGCCCCTGGGAGTTGGATGAGAAGACTGGAGCAGGCTGGGAGAGGACAGTGGACAGTCTGTATAGGTCGGAGAAGTCAAGCAGGGCCACTGGACAGTGAGGCACACCAGAGGGGCCTGGAAGACAGATGGGCTGGGAGTTGTAGTTCATCCAGTGCCTAGCTAGCACCAACGTACTTAGCTACACAACTGAGGGTCCATGGCTTGACAAACGGGAGCCTGTGACCCTTACCCACAAAGGGTGGTCTGGAGGCCCTGCTAACAGTCAGAGCAGGTCTCACCATGTGCTAGCTGTGGTGGAAGAGGAAGAGTCATGGAGGTCTGATAAATTGTCTTTCAGGGCTGCCGGGAACAGCAAGTAGTGTGCAGGAGAGAGGAAGAAGAAGTGTAACGGTCAGCAAGTGTATGTGCTGGAGGAAGAAGGATTTTTTTCAGCGGTGTATATAGAAGGTCCCATGATTGATCTTTGGGCATCCTGCAGTCATCCCTATCCCCATCCAAGTTTAACCCCTAAATAAAACAACAAAAACAAAGTATCAGCCTGTTCAGTGACTCTGGGTGTGTGGAAATTGTGTGATTGAAGGCAGGTGGACCACAACTACCAGCCACCCCAAAGGGGCACATGGCTACATAATAATAATTAAAAAAAAAAACTAGATCAAGGTTTGATCTAGGTCAGCCCCAGGGTTAGTCGTTGGGTCAAGGCCAAGGTCAAAGGTCAAGGTCAAGGTCATGAAGGTCAGTATTTTTTGCACAGGATTTTTTTTATTCTTTTTTAGTAAGTATCAGTGTCAGTTAGTGTCAGTGTCATTGTGTTTTAGGTAGGATAAGAAAAAAAACAAAATGTGCACTATAGTTACTGGGCTGTACTACGGGCACAAAGAACTAACATACACATATGTGGTATCACTGCGATCGTCAGGAGCAGGAAAATGTATTTCCGGTTTAGTGTTTGGTGGTAGGCTATGGTAGTAGTAAGAAATATACAGTTACATTTTAAAAAAAATTATTTATTTTTTACGATTTTGGGCCAGTTTTCCTTAGACATTAAAAAAAAACAAAAAACAAAATCAAGAGATATCCATTACAATATACCACCAAATGAAAGCCCAATTTGTCTTGAAAAAAAAAGGTATAATCCACCTGGATACAGTAGTTGTGATGATATATACGGTTTTACTAACATATGTCAAAGTTGCAAAATTGGGCTTAGGCATTAAGATTTTTTTTTACCCTTAGGAGCGAAGGGGTTAAAGTCATGTTTTTTTTTTTTTTTTTAAAAAACAAACATGTCATGTTTACCTGCTCTATGCAGTGGTTTTGCATTGAGCAGTCCATATCTTCCTCTTCTCGGGTCCCTTGCTGGAGCTCCTGGCCTCTCCCTCCTGCCCTCACAGCAAGCTTGCTATGGGGGCACCTGAGCCGAGCCGCTGCTCTGTGTGCCCATTCAGACATGGAGCCGTGGCTTGGCTCCACCCCATCCCTCTCCTCATTGGTTCACTGACTTTGGCTCCCATTGCTGTCATTCAATGGTGCTCGCTGTTGTCTAAGCAGAGGGAGAGTCTCGGACAGCCAAGGCACTCATGCACATGGCTGGATCAAGATGGGTCCCAGGTAAGTGTTAGGGGGGCTGAGGGTGGCACACAGAAGGTTTTTTTATTGCAACGCATAGATTGCATTAAGATAAAAAACCTTTTGCCTTTAGAACCACTTTAATGCTGCTGTTGTCATGCAGTCTCTTTACAACCTGTCCTTGTTCACATGCACCACATTGATAATAAGCTGTGTGTTTTTATTCTTTTTTTTAACAGGGAATATTTCCTAATTGTTGCTGGCTGGAAGATTTCCCTTCTATTACTTTTCTGGGGACAACACAAAATTTGGGATTTTTTTTACGTTCACTTTCAATGATATTGGTAAATAGGACAAATAGAGAAGATAAGTCTCGGTAACAGTAGCACACATAGCAATAAAACTGAGAAATGTTCTAACCCCTCTAAACTCTATCCAAAACTAAAAAAAAGTATTGCCTTTAGTTATACTTTAAGCTTAAAAAGTACTTCCACTTTTGGATCACCACTCTGGATTGCATTTTCCAAAAGCTCACTGCACCCCACTTCTAGGCTGCATTGCAGCGTTAACAGGACCCCTCCATGTGCGTTTGAGGGAACATGTTAACAATATCCGTAAGGGATTTAAAGACCATAATGTATCATTACATTTCCGTAGACATCATAATAGGGACCCCAGTTTATTAAAGTTCTGGGGGGTTGAGCATGTTCCCAAGCACTGGAGAGGGGGCAACTACATTAGGCAACTCAGCAGAAGGGAATCATTTTGGATCCATTAGACTTCTGTTCTAGCTCCCGGTGGTTTAAACATTGAGTTTGATCTCAATTGTTTTATCTCAGATTGGTGACTCATTTTTATGTGACCTGTTTAGTGGGAGGAACCTTGATTTTAGTGTGGGTTTATTAATCTTTATTGGTATGTTAGTTTTAAAAAATGTTTGTTTTATATTCCTTATGTGCTACTTTTATTTTTTATTTGGAGGCAGCGATGGCTGTAGTAGGACTGTTATGGATAGTCTGAATTTACATTTATTTTTTCCTTCCTTGGAAAAGGTTTTTTCCCCCTGTATTTTCCCGTTCAAGGACTATCTGGGTATTTCCATTAGAGTATCTTATAGCCACTGGTATGTTTTACCCCAGCTGTTGGGAAGGGGGCTCGGTCCATCGCTTAGAGGGTTGGGCTTCATATTACCATATAATGGCTATTGGTCATTTTAGCATATGAGTTTAATGGTGTGGCTATTTAAAGCGGATGTGAGCGTCACTTCCCTATCTGCTGACGAAGTTCCTGTCGGAACGAGACGCGTTCGGAACGGGAAGTGACGTCATCCGCAGCCGCCGCTGTCTCCAAGCGTGGATGTCTGTCTGAGCGTCCATGCCATCCGATGTTTTATGCTTTTCATACCGAGCACTTGGTACAAGTGCTTTCCATGTGAGTACCTTATATTTTATGGAATAAAGACTGCCTTTTATACAGTGAGCACTAGATTTGGCATTCTTATTTTTATGCTTCGGTGAGCTGATTTGCGGATCCCTATTTTGAGTCACTCTGAGAGGGGAGGTAGCAACATTGGTTACTCATCTGGAGCTGTGGATGTGGATTGAAAAGGTTGGGAAGAGGAAGATTTGGTGCCTTCCGCCTTTTTGGGTCATCTCTACCTGTGGTTCTGATTGCCACATAAAGTGCTATTGGGCTCTTGTAATGAGAGCCTGATAGGGAAGGTGAGCGGCTAGTGTGGCTGGTGGAGGAAGTGTGTCACCTGAGCACTTATGTCTGATTTATTCACTGAACTACACGGGGTGACCAGTATCAAGAGGACTGTTTTATCGTTTATAAGCGCTGCACTGTTTTTGCATTTTGGAGTTTTTTGTAGGGTTATGATAAATTACCTTTAGTGTTCAGCTGCTTAGTTTGATTCAAGGGGCTGCGCTGTTTGAATTTTTATGAATTGTTCCTATGTAATTTATTTTACTCTCTAGCTGCAGCTATGGATGTGTTCCAGTACTTGGAAAAAAGGGTCATTAATATTGGTGATGTTTTCTCCAAAAACATATTAGATGATACATCAGGGGACCTATTTCAGTTATTTAGGAAATCGGGTCATTTATTTGAAAAAAAGATCAAAGCTTGGTGGGATATCACCACCTTTGAGCAATACATTGCTGCTAAATTAACCCCAAGAAGGCTCAGATGGGATATTCCTGCAAATGATGGGTTACTTGATGAAGACTCAGTCAAAGAGCGGGTGATATTTTTCTGTAGATTCGAGAGTTACAGAATAATCTTGAACCCTTTAAGGATACAGATGAGTTTCTGAAACTCTCAAACGAGCTCAAAAGTAAACTAGCTAAATGGGATCTGGAGACTCAGACCAAAAAAAGAAAGAAGTTCATTAGGGATTTTAATGACTTTAATGGGGGTACCATATTTAAATGGCAATCCAAAATTACAACAGAATCTCAATCCAGGGAGATGGAGGTTTCCCAGGGAACTGAGGATTATACTCCTACACTAGATGTTGTCAATACCTCTAAATTTCAGTATCCCGAATGTATGGATCAATGGCCTCAACCCACACCCCTTGCAGTAAATCCCAACCAGTGGACTATGGTATCTAGGGGCAGAGGTAAGGGAAGAGGCAGAAGGGGGAAACCCCACTACCCAGCTTTCTCTGGGAGTAGAGGGGACCCCCCGCAAGGGAAATTGTGGACCCTCATATTATCATTCTCCTCGGAGGCCCAACCCTCCCCTGAATTATGCTTATCACCATCAGGGAACTCCCCAGGGTAGAGGCCAGTCGAGAAACCTCAGGGGTGGGAATAATAGAGGAAGAGGGAATGGACATCCTGTATCTACCAATAATAGATTTGCTCCTCTCCAGGCATACACCCAGAGGGAACAGGGGGGTTTTCAGGAACCTCAGAGTGGCCCCAGAGGGGGAGGAAGGGGCCAGTATACCGAGGAGGGGTGGTGGCAACCCCCCCCCATGTGGGCCCCCAACAGGAGGAGTTCTCCCGGAAACGAAAAGGAAAAGAGGAAGGAGGGGGGTAAACAGGTACAAAGGGCCAAGGCCCCAGTAGGAGAGGGAATATTTAATCTGAGTGGTGTTGAATTGACTAGGGAAGAATTACGAACCTTGGATAGAGGTCTGAAATTTGCTCCGGTTTATAACCTGAATAAATTCCAAACCTATGTCAATATACACAAATATATTCGAACACTCAATCTTAAAAAATATTTTGCGGTTAATCCCATTAGTTGTACGGTAGGAGTAAGTGACAGTGTACACCACTCTAACCTACGTAATAAATCTACATTTAATCCAGCCAACAGGGACAACAAATATTTGGAGGTTTTTAGAAATAAGGTCACATCTGATCTAGATGCATTTAAAATCAGAAAGGCCAGCAATCCTCCTATTCTGACTAAAGGGATTAAGGATTTAGAGAACAGGAAGGACATAGTTATCAGGCCAGCTGATAAGGGAGGCGGTCTGGTCGTTCTTAGTAAAAGCTATTATCGATCTGAAATGGATCACTTACTGAGTGACAGGAACACCTACCAGCTCCTTAAGGATCCTATGTTACCATATAAAAATGAATTGCATAGATTGGTTGAGGAAGGTAAGAATAATGGGGTGTTGACAAAGAAAGAGGCGTTGTATTTGGATCCATTATTCTGTAGGATGCCGATTATATATTTTTTGCCTAAGTTGCATAAGGATGCTGTCAACCCACCTGGCAGACCAATAGTCAATGGTATTGACTCAGTGTCTGCCAGGTTGGGTCAGTATATTGACAGCTTCCTGCAACCGATTGTTGTTAACACCCAGGCATTCCTAAAGGATACTAAGCACATTTTACAGTTAATAGAGGGGTTGAACTTCAACTCAACCATTTTTCTGGTGACGGCAGATGTGAGCTCGCTCTATACAATCATTGACCATGAGGCAGCCATCTTGTCGGTACAGTGGGCTTTATCCTCCTCTAATATCCCGTTGAGGGTCAAGGATTTTCTAATTGAATGTCTGCAGTTCTGCCTGACTAAGAATTATTTTTGGTATAATGGGCAATTTTATCTGCAGACAAGAGGTGTAGCAATGGGAGCCCGTTTTGCTCCCAGTGTGGCAAATATATTTATGGCCCACTGGGAGCAGGAAGCGGTATTCGCCAATAGACCGTCTGAGCTGATTTGCTACAGACATTTCATTGACGACATTATAGTCATCTGGGAAGGTGAGCTTTCAGGATTGGAGAGATTCATGCGCACTCTAGATTCTAACTTGAGGAATATATCCCTCTCCTGGAATGTCAGCCAGGAACGTATCACCTTTTTGGACTTGGAGATCTTTTAGAAAATGGTCATTTGGGCATGGTCAATCATGTCAAACCTACGGATCGGAATGCCTATATACCCCTGGGGAGTTGTCATCACCAGAAATGGTTGGATAACATCCCCAGGGGTCAGTTTATTAGGCTGAGGCGTAATTGTTCTAAGGAAACTGATTTTCAAATACAGGCCAGTGCCTTGTCAGCAAGATTCCAGCAAAAGGGTTATAATAAGGCCTTACTTGATCGGGAGATCAGTAGGGTGGGAGCCATGGACAGAACTAAATTAGTGGCTGATACTAAAACATTTAAGACAACTGATGGGCAGCAGTTTAAAATTATCTTGGATTATAATATACAATACAAAAAAGTGGAGAGAATTATACAGCGCAACTGGTCCATTCTTAAACTGGACAAAGTACTTGGTCCTCTGCTCCCAGATAAGCCCCAATTTGTGTACAGAAGGGCCCCTACATTGAGGGATAGGATAGCCCCGGGGGTGGTAGAACCCCCCAGACAGGTGGAGAACCGTGTTTTCTCCTTTCTGAGGGGATTCTATGCCTGTGGACGGTGTAGGGCGGGTAGGAGTTGTAGGTTAAATACCAAGAAGCGAAAAGTGTTTGCAGCTACAGCAACAGGTAGGGAACATGAGATTAGACAGCTCATTACTTGTCAAACCATTGGGGTAGTTTATATGCTCAAATGCAGTTGTGGTCACCAATACATCGGACGGACCTCTCGTCCCCTCCATGTGCGTTTGAGGGAACATGTTAACAATATCCGTAAGGGATTTAAAGACCATAATGTATCATTACATTTCCGTAGACATCATAATAGGGACCCCAGTTTATTAAAGTTCTGGGGGGTTGAGCATGTTCCCAAGCACTGGAGAGGGGGCAACTGCATTAGGCAACTCAGCAGAAGGGAATCATTTTGGATCCATCAGACTTCTGTTCTAGCTCCCGGTGGTGTAAACATTGAGTTTGATCTCAATTGTTTTATTTCAGATCGGTGACTCATTTTTGTGTGACCTATTTAGTGGGAGGAACCTTGATTTTAGTGTGGGTTTATTAATCTTTATTGGTATGTTAGTTTTAAAAAATTTTTGTTTTATATTCCTTATGTGCTACTTTTATGTTTTATTTGGAGGCAGCGATGGCTGCGGGATGACCTGTAGTAGGACTGTTATGGATAGTCTGAATTTACATTTATTTTTTCCTTCCTTGGAAAAGGTTTTTTCCCCCCTGTATTTTCCCGTTCAAAGACTATCTGGGTATTTCCATTAGAGTATCTTATAGCCACTGGTATGTTTTACCCCAGCTGTTGGGAAGGGGGCTCGGTCCATCGCTTAGAGGGTTGGGCTTCATATTACCATATAATAGCTATTGGTCATTTTAGCATATGAGTTTAATGGTGTGGCTATTTAAAGCGGATGTGAGCGTCACTTCCCTATCCGCTGACGAAGTTCCGGTCGGAACGACACGCGTTCGGAACGGGAAGTGACGTCATCCGCAGCCGCCGCTGTCTCCAAGCGTGGATGTCTGTCTGAGCGTCCATGCCATCCGATGTTTTATGCTTTTCATACCGAGCACTTGGTACAAGTGCTTTCTATGTGAGTACCTTATATTTTATGGAATAAAGACTGCCTTTTATACAGTGAGCACTAGATTTGGCATTCTTATTTTTATGCTTCGGTGAGCTGATTTGTGGATCCCTATTTGGAGTCACTCTGAGAGGGGAGGTAGCAATATTGGTTACTCATCTGGAGCTGTGGATGTGGATTGGAAAGGTTGGGAAGAGGAAGATTTGGTGCCCTCCGCCTTTTTGGGTCATCTCTACCTGTGGTTCTGATTGCCACATAAAGCGCTATTGGGCTCTTGTAATGAGAGCCTGATAGGGAAAGTGAGCGGCTAGGGGCTGCGCTGTTTGAATTTTTATGAATAGGACCCATAGAAAACAATTATTTTTTTATTTGCCCTAGTAGTGACTGCCATTCATCCAGTACAGAAAAGTGCCACGTTGCTGCACTATTTGTGAATGAGCCCTGGGGGAGTATCTCACTAAAAATGTTGCAGAAAATGCCTTGAACCTGACTTGTACCTTGGCACAGAGTTCTCCACACATATAGTTACATAGTTAGTCAGGTTGAAAAAAGACACAAGTCCATCTAATTCAACCAATAGAATAAAAACAATAAAAAAATAAAAATCATCCAAACCCATATACTCAATCCTTCACCCACAGTTGATCCAGAGAAAGGTGAAAAACCCCATCAAAGTATGATCCAATATGCCACAGCAAGGGGAAAAAACCTTCCTGATGCCCTGAGAGGAAATTGTATATTCCATTGATCAACTTTACCTATAAATGTTAGTACCCAGTTATATTATGTATATTTAGGAAAGAATGCAGCCCTTTTTTAAAGCAATCAACTGAGCTAGCCAGAACCAGCTCTTGAGAGAGTATATTCCACATTTTCACAGCTCTTGCTGTGAAGAAACCTTTCCACATTTGGCGATGGAATCTCTTTTTCTCCAGATGTAAAGAGTGCTCCCTTGTCCACTATGCTGACCTTAAAGTGAATAACTGCACACCAAGTTCACTATATGGACCACTTATGTATTTGTACATGTTGTTTCTATCCCCCTTAATCTCCTCTTCTCAAGAGAGAATACATTCAGTTCCTCCAATCTATCCTCATAGCTGAGCTCCTCCATGCCTCTTATCAGTTTGGTTACCCTTCTCTGCACTTTCTTCAGTACCCCGATATCCTTTTTGAGGACTGGTGCTCAAAACTAAACCACATATTCCAGATGAGGTCTTACTAATGATTTGAGCAGGGGCAAAATTATATCTTTCTCTCTGGAGTCCATACAGTACCTCCCTTAATACTAGAAAGGATTTTTCTCGCTTTGGAAAGCGTAACTTGGCATTGCATGCTATTAAGCTTATGATCTATCAAAACCCCAAAACTCCACTCAAGGTGGAGTGAATAAATGTCCAGTCCTCCCTATCAAAACTTTGGCATCTCTGAAAAGTAAAAATGTTTCAATAGGGTTAGACTGGACTGAGTACATAGGCGTGTGTAAGGGGTGTGCTGGCTGTGCCAGGGCACACCCTAATCCAGCCTTTCTCACCTGGGATGCCGCAGCATCCAGATTGAGAAAGACTATGATATTGTCATATTAAGAAGGGAGATAGGCCTATATTTTGCACAACATTGCAGATCCATCCACTTTTTAGGAAGTACAGAGATATGGGCAGTCGGACTCGGAGCAGAAAGGCATAAAGACAACTCTTGGTGTAGAGAATTAAATGCTTCTAGAAAGTGGGCTGTCAGGCATGGGTGAAATACTTTGTTGTAGTGCAGCATATAGCCATTGGGACCCAAAATCTTACCAGTCTTGGTTTTTTAACTGCCTCCAGGAACTCCGGAGCATCAATTGTTTTTTCAGGAATCATGCTTCCTGAGTCTTAAGGGAGGGAAGACCAGAATCCCTGAGAAACATTTAAATTGTACCATGCAATCTGCTGCAGTAAACACACTGCCTTTGTGACCTGCATTTAGGGTTTCAGTAACATATTATTGATACCTGCTGTAAATTAGGGGGTTTCAGGAAGGCATGTCTGCATACGGTGTTCATGGAGAGGTCCAAATATGGCTAGAGGCTCCATCCAAGTCAATTGCAGGTTTTTGTCAGACCACCCAGATAATATCCTCCTTCACGGAATAGTAATGCAAGCAGGAAAGTATGTCTCTGGGACATTTTGGGTCAGTTGAGCAGAGTCCCAGAGCCTGATGTAGCCTAACAATAAGAATCGTTCCTACAGGCAAGCCCCGCATTCTGACTTTATTGCAGTGGTTTTTATCTTCCAGGTCTTCCAGCTGCAGTTGGAGATTAGATAGCCGAGGGAGTATAGTGGAGTACTGAGACTCTAATGCTTGCACCTTCGTATCTGTTCCCATTTTAGTTTCTTTCACTGGACAATCCTGTGGAGAGGGAAGTTTTTTTGCAGGGAGGAAATGTCTTCTCTGAAAAATATCTCCAGGTGCTAGGCAAAGGAGTCAAAATCAGCCTTGGTAGAGATGAAACATAATCATTCCCTCAGCTCTGCGGGTAATGTGTCCGGTTCATCTCCTGTATGCAGAGCAGGTGATTGTGAACTGGGTAAGGTGGTATTATGATCTGGCTGGTCAGGTGATAGTAAAGGGAGATCCTGAAGCTGACCCATAAAGGTCGAGAGAAGGCATGTCACCTGAGTTGGAGTCCAGAGCAGAGGTCCCATATCCGGAGGGTGCCATTGTGGCTGCAGAGTCACTTGTAGCATCTGAATTTTGGGAAGCAAAATACCGGTGGATGGCTGGTTCAGAATTGTCCTGGTGGGGGCCCCGAACTGGCTTTTGTTTAAGCATGTTTTCCCAGTGCTCTAAAAAGTGAGAGAGGTGGTTCTGTGGGGTTAAGAAGGGACAGCATAGATCTCCCGGATAGTGCTGCTTGCTCCTATATGATTCAGACACACCACAGAGATGGACCTGTTTTTAAGGGGACCTTTACATACTGTAAAGTTACATAGTTAACTTGGCTGAAAAAAGACACAAGTCCTTCTAGTTCAACCAAAAAAAGGGGTAAAAACTACCATCATATATACACAATCCTATATCCATAGTTGACCCAGAGGAAGGCAAAAAACTCCAGCAAAGCATGATCCAATTTGCCCCAGCAGGGGAAAAAGATCCTTCCTGATCCCCCAATCGGATATTCCCTGGATCAACTTTACCTATAAATGTTAATATCCAGTTATATTATAAACAAAGAAAGGCGCCTCTAAGTGCAATAAGCAGATACAGTTTTTAATGTAAAGGGTTAAAAGCACTCACATGGGTATCATATTTGCAGGCATAGACCGACAGTCACTCGGAGGGGGGATGATCGCCAATGTCCTCGGTCCTAGATGTAAACGGGTGTCCTATCCTTCTCCTCCTACCGCAGCATGCAGATGAAAGAGCCGGCTCATGCAGCGGTATCCGGAGTGAGGCATGGAACGCAGCCGAAGTGAGTCCGTGGATGATGACGTCACCTATGCGCGACGCGTTTCATTAGCCAGCAGGTCCAGATCTAGAATTCCTGCGCTACTTCTTCAGGCAGATAGAGGGAGTCGGTGTGCTGGAAAACGTCCATACCGTGGCATATATATATATGTGTATATCGTGACCATGATAGGAGAGGGGGGGGGAGGGAAAAACACGGAAAAAATAGGAAGGAAAAAGCGGAAAAGAAAACCAGGAGCGGGGCAGAATAATAAATGCTTATAGATAATAATAATGATAATCATGGACTCGGCCATACTTGTAATTAAAAAATTGATATATAAGGAAAGGGGAAACATATACGTTATAAAGAATATATGTAAATACACGTTAAATACTGGATGGTCCGATAGGTTCTACAATTATGCATACATGTATATATCCTGTATGAGAAGGCACACACGTGTTCCAAGACCACCTATACTATACAGAGACATGTATGCACATGTACCCATGTGTCCACATGTCCACACGTGTGTGCATAAAGAGCAGGAGCTAGAACAAATTTACAATTGATAAATACAGAAAAATATAAAATAAAATTCAAAAATGAAAAAATATATATATGTTATAAAGAAAAAACATATATACTAGTTCATTGATGAAAAATAATAATGAATAATAATAAAAAAATATGTAAAATATGTAAAATGTATTCCTTAAAAATATGTATATATACATATATGTGTATAAAAATACATGCTCATGTGCATATAAATGCCCTTATGGGTCTTAGGCGCATGCAGACTACCCCATGTATTTTGGGGATAGTAGACAGGATATTACTATGAGGTAAAAAATCCTAAAAAATATTTTTATGAAAAAGGCACTATTCTTTGTAGATTGGGATATCGAGGCTAGACATAATAGGGAAGAATATTATGTATTACTATAGGATCAAGATGTCACAACAACATGAAAGTGGTGTCTACATACAAAATAGTGGACACCTCTATACACTCATTAAGGCCCCCGGGAGAGAGCACATCTAGGGTGTATATCCAAAATGTCTCCCTCGCACATAATTTCTTAAAACGTTCCGCCAGGGGGAGAGCCCCAGGTATTTGTTCTATCACCCATGTAGACAGTCCTTCCGTGGATCCCTTATGGGCTTCCAGGAAGTGTCGAGGCACACTATGGTGATCCTTTTTGCCTTCGATGGCCCTTCTGTGCTGGCCGAATCGACACCTAAGTGTAAGTGTGGTTCGCCCAACATAAACCAACCCACATGGGCAAGAGAGACCATGGACAACAAATTCGGAGGCACAGGTGTAGAATTCAGATATAGGGTAACTTTTACCCTTAACCTGAAATGATTGTTGTCTATGTTGGTAGTGATATTGTATAGTATTTAGTGTTGAGCGAACCCGGACTGTAACGTTCGGGTCCGTACCGAACTTTCGGGTGTCCGTGGCACGGACCCGGACCCGGACATTTCAAAAATCGTTCGGGTTCGCCAGAGAGAACGGGTACACCCAACCAAATACAACCCGCTTGGTGTGAATGTGAATCCACAGCTAAGCCGGTCGTGTCTTCCCGGTAGCTTCCGTTTTTCCTAGTGGTATCACACGGAGCTGTGAAGGACCTTCGGGTATTCCCTAGGTGCCTTCCTGACAGATGTACCCACTATCTTGTTTATGGACCCCGAGAGGGGGACCGCCTTGCAAAATTCTTTAATACACGCTCCCTCTGTAAAACCTATATGTGGGATCTACACGAGAGAGGGCCCCCGGAATTACTCACATATCTCCACAGGTGATAAAACATACATCTGTGGTGAAA
>BLSH010172764.1:166245-185221 GCA_018402905.1 Glandirana rugosa
TATTTCCGAACATAATACCGCTTATCCCTTGGGGTGAATTTAGATGTCTAGAGAGGGGCTCTATGGCCAGGTTAAAGAGTAGGGGGGACAAGGGGCAACCCTGACGTGTGCCTTTAGCCAGAGGAAAGACGGGGGAAAGAAAATTGGGGGTCGCTAGTTGGGCCGAGGGGGATGTGTACATTGACTGTAGGAAATTTACAATGGGGCCTGAGAAGCCAAACTTATCTAGGACCATGAACATCCATTTTAGACTAATGTTATCAAAGGCCTTCTCTGCATCCAACGATATTATAGCTGTATCATGTTTGGGATGTTGTTTAGCATACTCTAGTGTTAGTAAGACCTTTCTGATGTTTAACGTGGCCGATCTGCCTTGGACGAATCCTGATTGAGCTGGGTGAATAATTGTGGGGAGGACTTTGGCCAGCCTGGACGCAATAATTTTTGAAAGGATCTTGACATCTACATTAATTAGTGAGATGGGTCTATACGAACCAGGTGAGAGTGGGTCTTTGTCTTTTTTGGCCAAGAGTTTGATGTGGGCTAGGTAGCCTGATGGTAGGTATGGACCCCCTTTCCATATTGCATTGTAAAGGTGCAGGAGATTGTCTGAAGTGAAGTCAAGGGTGAGTTTAAAAAAATCAGCTGAGAACCCATCAGGCCCAGGGGCCTTGCCAGAGGCCATTGATTTAATAGTGTTTTGGACTTCCGCCAGGGAGATTGGTGCATTTAAGGTATCCAGCTGGTCTATCAACACTCTAGGGAGTCGGAGTGATTCTAGCAAGTTCCTAGCCTTTTCTGTATCTATCGGGTCTTCGGAGTATAGATCTGTGTAAAAACGTGTGAGGATGGTTTCTATCTCAGAGGGTTTGTCAGTTGTGCTACCCGTAGAGTCTCTCAATGTTGTGATATGGGTAGGAGTATAGCGACCCGAGGACATTCGAGCTAGGAGCTTGCCGGCTTTGTTGCCGTATTTATGGAAGAATAGAGAGGAATGGAAATGGGCTATGGACTCTTGTTGTGAGGACCAATGGTCAAAATCGGTTTTGGCCAGCTGCCAGGCTCTAACGTTCTCGGGTGTGCGTGATAGAGTTAGCTTCTCGTGGGCTTCCCTGAGCATCTTACTGGCTTGGTTGTAGCTATTATTGGCTTTTCTTTTAAAACGTGTTGTGAACGCTATAATGTGTCCCCTGAGGAAGGCCTTCCCTGCATCCCAGTATAAATTGGGTGTGGATAGATGCTCTTTGTTATTAGTCGTATATTCAAGCCAGGCTTGTTGAAGTGAGGACTTCAGTTCCTCATTACCCACAAGATAGGTGGGAAAACGCCATGTGGATGAGCGTGGTTTAGAAGTCAGATTGGCGATTTCAATAGAAACTGGGGAATGGTCTGATATTGCCATACTCTCTATGGTTGCCGAGGACACCATAGGGAGTAGGGCTGGAGAGGCAAACAAATAGTCTATCCGAGAAAAGGACTTATGAGGGGATGAATAAAAAGTGTACTCTTTGTCTATAGGATGCTTTAAGCGCCAGACATCCGACAGACGAAGAGATGACATAGTATGGGCTAGAATGGATTCACGGTCTGGGTTTGAGGAGCGCTGGCTCAACGAAGAGGAGCGGTCTTCCGTTTGGCACATTACTGAGTTTAGGTCCCCCCCTAACAGGTGAAGAGGTTCCGCAATTTGGAGGGCCCAAGTCGTCAAGGTTTGGAAGTATGTTTGGTTAGGGGAGTTGTCTGCGTATATGTTGGACACTGCGATATCTTGGTTGGCAATGGTAAGATGTAGGGTGGCTCTGCGCCCCACGTCGTCAATATCTAAGGACCTAATTTTATATTGAAGGCGTTTGTGCAGAAGTATAGCTACTCCTGCCTTCCTTCCCATCGCGGGGGAGCCGAAGACATCCCCTACCCATAGCTTGCGGAGTCTGGATATATCGCCTGCGCCCAAATGGGTCTCTTGTAATAGAGCAATATCAGCCTTCAGCCTTTTTAAGTGTCTCAGCACCTGCATTCGTTTTTGTGGAGCTCCTAGACCCCGGACATTCCAAGAAATTACCCTCAAGTTATTCCCGAGCGCCAAAGGATCCATGAGTACTTGAAAAGTTGGTTTTTGGTTCCAGAGAGCCATCTACCCTTCTGTGAGCAACAGATGCCTTTGGGGCTGGGGACAGGAACTACATATGGTTTTGTGTTACTAGACATGAGAAATAATGTAACAGTGTATCGTGAACACCATGGTGCTAAGCCAAGAAACAGGTATATTACGAACTTCACTTTTTTCCGCATAGAAGGTATTCGTATACCAGACCGCTCCTCCCCACCTAAAAGGCCTGGTTCAAACCTGGAGGGGGGTTGTTAACATTGGAGGCAGTTTAGTTGTGGAGAGCGGATAGGTACCCGGGGAGGGGGAGAAGGTAAGGGAAGGGAGGGAAAGGGAGAATGTGAAGGGGGTTAGAGGGGGTAGAATAGGGGGAATGCTGTTACTGGACTATAACGTACCGTAACCAGACATGCATAGTTAACCTTTTCCTGTGAACTCCCGAGTGATGGGATGTGACTCCAAGGAGGTATCCTAGGAGGCAAACCCCATCAATAACCACAGTTAAGTATAGCACCTATAACCAAAATAGCAGGATACATTACATAACCAAAACAGATAAATATAACATTATTCCATAGCTTCGTAGCCTGTACCGAACTGTCAATTGTAAGTAGAAAGAAAAACGTAGGTTGATTGAGATCCCCTAATAGGGGAACCTCAATACTGGAACTTACAGTTCGTTGTTCAGTTAGCTATGGGCAGAAGTAGGAGAAGTGCGCTGGTAGAAGATGAGTGCAATCCTGGAATGATTTTGTTATGGGTCTCAGTGTTACGGTCTAATCAGTTAGTAGGGAGATGCGATTCATCCAGGATGTGATTGTAGTGTTCTCAGGGATGGGCCCGAGCGTTGGAGGCCTCCGGGAGGCCAAATCGTACCCTCTTGTGAGGCGGCTTTTCCGGGCTCAGTGCTTTGGTGGAGAGAATGGATGCTTTCCTCGGTGATCTGTGTAGGTCGGTGGCCGACGGCGGCGTTTGATCCATGTCGGAGGGTAGACCTTCAGCTAAGTAGTTTTCGGCTTCCTGCGGTGAGGTGAAGGAGAGTTTGTCCCCCTGAGGGGATTGGAAGTATAGAGTGGCCGGATACGCTAGGCTGAATCGGACGTTCCGCTGGTGCAGGATTGAGCAGACTGGAGAAAATGCCTTCCGTAGTTGCATAACCTCCATGGAGTAGTCCGCGAAGATCAGCAAAGTGGATTCCTCAAATCTAAGATTCCTGGACCTCCGGAATCGCTGTAGAATAGCCTGCTTATCCGCATAGTTGAGATAACGTACAATCACCGCTCTGGGTGTGGTGCGGGTGTCTGAAGGTGGGCCAAGCCGGTGGGCTCTTTCGACGACACAAGAGGTGCGTAGGCCTAACAGTCCGGGAATGTCCATTGCACAAATTTTGTGTAAGTCATGAGGGGAGTATGACTCCGGCAGGCCTATTATACGGAGGTTGTTCCTCCTCGATCTGTTTTCTAGGTCGATGACCTTTTCCCGGAGTTCCTTCTGGATCGTGGTTAGCTTAGCTACGGCTGCTGTTAAGGCCGTGGTGTCATCCTCCATTGTGGAGATCCTGGTCTCCACGTGGTCAATTCTGGCTGCCTGTAGCTGAAAGTCCGTACGGAGTAGTTCTAGGCCTTTAGTCACTGCTGAGTCCACTGCCTCGGTTATGACTGGTCTAATGAGGGCCACTACGGCCTGGGCAATATCCGCTGTCATGAGAGGATCCGTGGTAAGTTGTCTTGGTGTGTGTTGAGGAGATTGGGTGCCCGTTAGTGGAGGGGGGGAGGTTGACACTACTGAGGCGTACGAGGGTGTTTGTGGAGTCTCTGTCATGGCCGGTTTGCCACGTGCGTCCTCACCTTCGTTCTGTGCACTTGCAACGAACGATCGTGCCCCCGATCGCTCTACGAAGCGATCCATCCGGTACTTCGGAGGTGCGGAGATGGTCACGGGTGTATCCGCGGGTGGGTGCAGGTGTTCCCCCAGGCGAGAGCTGGTTTTGGAGCGGGTTTATGCGGTGGGAAGACGGAGCTGGTCTCTTCTAGCTCCTCTCCATGCGGCGCCGGAACCGGAAGTCCGACATTTTTTTTTATTGATATCTGACAGTTTTTTCTTCCTGAAAGGAGTCTTGGAAAGACTGAATATTTGTTAAGATTATTCTTATGTTTATAAGCACTGAGACTGGTCTTTCTTAACCTACTGCAACACTCCTGGTCTACAGGTAACTACAGTTATTAATCTCTACGCACCCGTCAAGATAATCTATATCTGAATTATAAAACCTCTGGGCTAAGAACAAATTAATACTTAACCCCACTGTGGGGGGATTAACCCAGCGTCCTAAGAAAAGATGAGACTGTTAGACAAGCTGATCCTAATACAGACTGTGGATCCAGAGAAAATATTCTTAAAAGTTAATCTATTACTAGACCCATTGATCAATACTATTGTCTGAGTAATAGTCGTATTTCTATAACCACCCAGAATGCAAAAAAGATTACTCAACACATCAGAAATCTGAACATACCACATCTGATTTATGGAGACAGACATTCCTGCTTCATTGACTTTCTGACCCATTGGAATATATCTATAATCTCTTCGTAAGACAATTTCAACACACTTCTATGGATAACTACATCAACAATTTTTCCTTTAACCACTAGAGGTCATCAGCACCACACTAAAAGCAACAAGCTTCCCATAAGGAATACAGATTTTGATAATCTCAACACAACTCATGATTTAAAAAGAAGAGAACTCTCTTATACTTCTAAGACACCTGGATCCTTTCCAGCTACCCTGAGATTATATCTCAAAGGCAGAATTCTCTCCCGCTTAAAAATTTCAAACCCGTGATCTTGAAGAGCTTCTGGGAATCTCAAAGACATTAGGGGGCTAATTTACTATATCGCGAATATGCGATCACGCGACGCCTAAAAATAACACCCGTTCAAGTCAATTAGCATATCAACTGGATTGTGCGAACGCAAAATCTCATTATTGCCGCGAATATGCCTTCTTAATCGCCATATGTGGGAATAGCTGATGTCAATTGGGCTTGAACCTGCAGAATCATTGAAGGTTTGTATGAACATAATTTGCTTGAAAAAGTGTATGGGAACTACCACAGCAAAATGGAAAACATAAAGCTGAGTACAATGCACACCGGTGATGACATCTGTAGCATCCGAACCTGTAGCTGTAACCTTTGAAGGTATCAGAAGAAACCACTACACTATGGAGTTGACCGCAACCAGCTATAGAAAATACATTTACTAATATTGTATTCTGTTAATTCTCTACAAAGTAACTGCTGGCACGTTAACTAATGTGTGATGATTCCAATTCCACACCATAATATTACTAAATATGTACATACCATTGCATGCATTGAAAGAGTTCCTAGTATGGTAACAAACGAATAGGCATTGGTTAATTGGCGGATATGCCTTCACATATTTTCAGAATATAATATTGAGTACAATGCAAGGTGTAGTGATGACATCTGTAGGATCCGAACCTGTAGCTGTAACCTTTGAAGGTATCAGAAGAAACCACTACACTATAAAGTTGACCACAACCAGACATAGAAAATACATTTACTAATCTTGTATTCTGTTAATTCTCTACAAACTAACTGCTGGCACGTTAACTAGTGTGTGATTATTACAATTCCACATGATAATATTACTGAATATGTACATACCATTGCATGCATTTAAATAATTCATAGTATGGAAGAAATCAAACTGATGTGCATTGGCTAATTGGTGAATATGCATTTTTCAGCATATAATGCTGAGTACAATGCAAGCTTTCAGAAGGTGATACCATCCATACCATTGAACTACTATGTGAGTTAGATAGTCTTGTTTAAATGTATCATGTAGGCTTGCTGATACCATACAAATCATTGTACCAGCAAAACTTTGAACAGTCCAAATTGTTTGACATTCATGTCAGCTGGGATTACTACTGATCTGTGATTAGCTGAAGCTATTCACATGGTACAGGTTGTCCAGATAAGCCCAAGTACCATGTGATAGCTGGGGCACAATCCCAGCTCACCAATCTAGGTAACCAAGCTGATATTAAAGCGGTGCCTCAGCCCCCCCCCACCACAGAAAATGTACGAGTCAGCAGCTACACATCCTGCAACTGCCGACTTAATTATTAGGACACTGTCCTGGAAGCTAGTGATGTTGGCACCCCAGCCCATGTTTCCATTGGCTCTCAGGTGCTGTTGCCTCCATTGCCGATTCCCCTCTGCGCATGCACAAAGGGCACTGCACATTCTGAATGGCCTGGCAGCAGGGAAGGAGGAGGGGTGACAAATTTCTTCCATACCTCGCTGCAGTGAGGTCTGTCAGAAGTGGGGACAGGTAAATGTCCAAAACAGGTACCTACCCCCCACCCCCAAAAGGTGCCAAACGTGGCATCAGAAGGGGGAGAAGAGAGAAAAGCAGAGCTTTCACTTTTAGGTGGATATCTAAGGCCCCTTTCACACTTGTGCAACGTGTCCAGCGACTTGGGACTGCAAAGTCACCTGTCAAGTTGGACACCACAATTTCCAATGAGTAGCATTCATAGATGTCTGACTTCAAGTGGTATCAACTTCAAACTAGTCCCTGAACTACTTTGGTCCGAGTTTGATATGACTTGAGGTCCCTAAATCTCAAGATTACACAGGCATTGCTTCAAGTCACATCAAAGTTGCATGGCTTTCAAGTCACACAAGTTCGAATGGGGCCTAAGTCAAAGGCGTTATCCTGAAAGTAATGCAGTTTGCCCACGACATTGTCCCAACTTCAGGGAATGCCTGTGTAATATTGACAGCTAGGAACCTCAAGTCACACCAAAGTAGTACAGGGACTACTTTGAAGTTGGTGCCACTTGAAGTAGCACAGATATGAATAGTTTCTGGAAACGTCGGCGAAGTGTAAAAGGAGTGTATATAAGTAACTCTCTTGGATATATATATATATGTATCATTGACCGGCAATTGTTGGGTGAATTTCGGACTTAACATTGGAGTCTATGGGAGGGAGCACCCAGTTTGGGGACAGCGTTCTCCTGAACCATAGGTGATAAAAATACCAAACTTGGGTCACATGGAGAGGACCCCCTGGACCACAACTGGTCCAAGGTTGGGACCTCGGGCACCTATGGTTCGGCACAAGGTCTTATTACAAGCATTGGGTGAGGCTGTGCTGCCTGTGGACTGTTTTTTTAACCCCTTGGATCCCACACTAGCATGCATTGCACACTTCACTTGAATGAGTCATGCTTGGCAGGCTACATCTGGTAAGTTTGACAGGGTGTATAATTCCTACTGGGGCTGCGACATGTGTACACCCCTGGCCAGTGGGTGGATGTGGTGGAATGGCCCAGTTGGAAGGTCCTGGGGAATGTTGATATCAGAAGGGGGGCCAAGTCTAAAGCTGTTTAAGGGGCCCCAAAATTTCTGATGGCTGCCCTGGCAGGAAGTGAATGCATGGTGATCCCACATGAACAAATAAATTAACCCCATCCCCACCAAATATAGCTACCACATCCTCCCCCACATGGTGTAAGCACAAGTATATTTCCTACACTTACCCGTCGAATGAGTAGCACCTCCTCTTTGCTAAACTGGGACCTCGCTATATCCACCTATATAGAGATCCTGACCAGCAAAGGCACTTCCAGGTGAACACAATGACATTCGCGGGTCAGAGGATAAAGCCACACTTGCTTGCGAATATTTGATCACAATCACAATATTTTTTTAGTAATAGGCAGGTGAATGACAAAGACAAAGGCTCAGTTTGAGACGTACAACACTGCCTATCCACCATCTAAATTCATTATGAGTGCCGGTTCACAATTGTCCTATGCAGGAACCCTGCAAATCCTGCATCACATTTCACACTGCCATTTGTGACCTGCTGGGAGTGTCAATACATTGTTAATGACACCCCCATTACAGCTCATATCGCAGTGCAAACTAGCAGTTCGGACATTAATCAGATCGCATGGGTCTGAACACCCATGCAATCCAATTCTGGTGCGGACCAAAAAAAAAGGGTCCTGTGTGAGTTTGGTCCGAATGCAATGTAAATTCAGCCATACTATCTGTATGGCTGAAATCCCATTGCATGGACAGCGCATGTGACTTTTACTGTGGTGTGAATCAGACGCAATCTTCCACAGCGCAGCAGTGTGAACCGGCACTTACCTGCAATTCTCCGGACCTGTTAAATGAAAAGACTCCACTTAAACAATCTTTATAATTTACTTGCAGGTGTGCTGAGGAGATTAGGGTTTTTTTTATCCACGATTACACCTTCTCATAATTTGTCATTAGCAAGGCAGTTCACTTCTCCAAACGCAGCTCCCCCCAGCTCCCCCCAAAACAAATTTAAAAAAAAAAAACTCAAGAATTTACATTTATTTGCACTAGTATATTAGGTAGTACATTTAGACAAACATTTAGCAATTGGGATTTAAGGGCCCTGCTCATAGGAGCTAAATTTTTTCCCCAAGCCTTATAGTGGACATAACTTTAATTTCACAGTGTATAGCAGGCTACACATTTCATAGAACAACTACTCTCAACAGACACCAACCATCAAGAAATGTTTAGCTGCAAGATTATACAAAATTACAAAAAAACTGTCTTTCTTAAAAAAAATACAAAATATTAAAAAGACGCATATTCCAACATTAACACCCACCACCCCACATTCCACACACATACATTGGTGACAGTTCTGCTGGAAGATGCATTTCTGTGTACATGTTTAAGCAATGAGATCAAAAAGTAGAAGGTCAACAGATGCTCCCAACCCTGAATGCATGGTCAGACAGCAACAATACACAACATTGACAGCAAAGTCACACTTTTGATGGACAAAAAAGAATTTCAACTAACAGCCCAAGTGGGGCGTTTGTCATTATGCATAATATCAGCCATACTCCAGCAAAAAAACCACAGCAAATAACACAGCCTCTTCACAGGGCAAACAAATCCCCTTACTGCAGTCATTTATATAACATAGGTTGTATTGTTAGCACACTGACCAATGGATGTACACGCCCACCAGTGTCATTCAATCTGTCTCTCATTGTCTGCCTAACTCTATAGTGATTGCACCTGATAAACAAGAACACTTACTATTTGCAAATGTGTTAGCCCACACGATATTGTCAAATGGCATCCCAGTCTTAGTCTGTAGGGTTCAATATTGAGTTGACTCACCCTTTGCAGCTATAACAGCTTCAACTCTTCTGGGAAGGCTGTCCACAAGGTTTAGGAGTGTGTCTATGGGAATGTTTGACCATTCTTCCCAAAGCACTTTTGTGAGGTCAAGCACTGATGTTGGATGAGAAGGCCTGGCTCGCAGTCTCTGCTGTAATTCATCCCAAAGGTGTTCTATCGGGTTGAGGTCAGGACTCTGTACAGGCCAGTCAAGTTCCTCCACCCCAAACTCGCTCATCCATGTCTTTATAGACCTTGCTTTGTGCACTGGCCAAAATCAGGTGGGGGGATTATGGTGTGTGGTTGTTTTTCAGGGGTTGTTCTTTCACACTTGTACGACTTGAAAGTTGTGTGATTTTACCGCGATTTGCCGCAATTTTTTGCTGCAATGTTTTGCTGCAATTTTGATGTGACTTGAAGCAATAGCTGTGTAATCCTGAGGTCTATGGACCTCAAGTCGCATCAAAGTCGGACCAAAGTAGTGCAGGGACTACTTTGAAGTCACTGCGACTTGAAGTTGCACAGATATGAATGTTACTCATTGAAAATCATGGGGAACGACTTGTCATGTGAATTTGCAGTCCCAAGTCACAGGAAAAGTTGCACAAGTGTGAAAGGGGCCTGAAGATCATTTTCAATGAGCACCATTCATATCTGTGCACCTTCAAAGTAGTCCCTGAACTACTTTGGTCCAACTTTGAAGCAACTTGAGGTCGATAGACCTCAGAATTACACAGCTATTGCTTCAAGTCACATCAAAATCATGGCAAAAAATCACAGCAAAAAATTGCAGTAAAGTCATGGGACTTTCAGGTTGCACAAGTGTGAAAGCGGCCTTAGCCCAGGTTCACATAGGTGCGATGCAGGAACCAGCATGATTTCAGCACCGGTTCCTGCATCGCACCTCTCCCACATGCAGTACACCTTCTGTGAACCGCTGCGGGTGTCAGTACAATTTTAATGACACCCCTAGATTGGTACATAGATTGCAGTGCTAACTGTGGATTCAGATAGGAATTGGATTGCATGAGTGAGAACACCCATACGGTCCAATTCTGGTGCGGGAAAAATAAGGTCCCTGCACTGCTATAGCTGCAAAGGGTCGGCTAAATCAAATTTGAACCCTACAGACTAAGACTGGGATGCTATTAAAGTTCATGTGTGTATAAAGGCAGGTGTCCCAATACTTTTGGCAAGATTGCAGATTGTGCAAGATTTGCAATGGTGGTGGAACCCTCGTCCACATAAATGCTACATTTATATAAAACTTGGGGAAGGACATGAGTTATGTTTAACAACACAGGAAGAGCTGACATCCTTTCTACAGGACGTGGCATCTTTGGGATTTGAACCTATGAACCCCAGGTTCGTTCAGCAGAAGTGCTAAGCCCTTAGCCACATTCATGGAGCATCCATTGCTGTGATGTCAAACAGTCCTAAGTCCCAGGGTGCAATAAATGAACCAATGCAGATGTATTGTGGAAGGCTGGATAGCCATTGAACAACCTGTTTCTGGCATATGCCATCTGTTTTGAAGGTTTGTTATGGCTCAGTACTGTGAGCATTCTGCTCTAGAACATCTCTCATTTTGGGGCATTTGGCTTGGTAAGAAGCTGCAATTATTGCTGGATGGTAAATGTTAAGGCTGATTATAGTCATTGCCCATAGAAAAAATGTGACACAATTTGCAATAGCGGTGGAACCCTTCTAAACATAAATACTACATTTAGACATAATTTTGGTAAGGACATGCGTTATGAGAACAGAAAACCTCTCTCTACATGAAGTGACATGCTCGGGATGCAAACCCAGAACCTTTATGTTGCTAGGTAGAAGCATTAAGCTGTTAGCCACCAGTCTGCGGAGTGTGCAACCCTCCTACACATAAATACACATATACTGCATTTCTTTGGACATATAGGTGGTGGAATTACATTAGTCTGGAGTTTATTCTGTGCTATTTGGTGGTGTTTGGAGTGTAGAACAGTGATGTTATTGCAACAGCCATGGTATTGTTTGTAGTTTGTGAAGATACCTGTGTGCGTTTGGGAAAAGATTTTTATGAGATGGACAGCAACAAGCGAGAGACAGAGAAAAAAACATTTTACCAAAACATGAGAAGATTACACATTTTAACATTCTTAAAAACAAATTCTATTGTGAAATAGCAACATTGTCGCAGGGACAATTTGTTTGAGAGAAAGATACATTTCATCTCAACAAGGATTTCTTTAGGGAAGTTACAATTGCACCACAAGCGCGAATTTACTATATCGCCCTCTAAAAAAGGCATGGGAGTTAAAATGAGGGAATTTCCTTGTCTGGGCATGCTCAGTTGTGCTGATGAATACTCAGCAAAAAAGGGGGAATTTGGCTCTTTTCAGACTTTCAATGACATTTCAGGTTATACATCACTTTTTTAAACAATTTAAAAGCAGATACTACATTTTTAAGAACCATTTAGGTGATCATATCATGCTCTAAACATTATTTCCATGTGTAATTCCCTTGCTTCTACCACGACTATTTTTTTAGTCAGTCAATGTTGTCTGGGCGCTATAGTGAATTTGATTCTGGGAGCATTTTCTCCCTTAGGGCTTTAGTGAATTCCATTTTCGCGCTAATTAGCGCAAATTTGCGATTCTGCGCATTAAAATTTGCGTGAAAGCAGAATCGCGCTATAGTAAATGACCCCCTATATGACTTACATGTTCATAGTTTTTGAAACTAAATTGTTTAACCCATTTTCCGTCCTTACAGATACTTTCACAAGATTCTTTATATAGAACATTTTGATTTAAACACCTTTTAAAGGCAACCAAATTTGGTTTATTGTATGTTAGGTCTCACCTAAGATAGGAGTAGATATTAACCCTCCATCAAAGGTGACACAATACTTTTTATTGTCCTTGCTTCTTCTTGAACTTTATATTCATGACTGCTAAATGTTAACTTGTTATAAGGCTGCATTACCCCAGCTGTGGAGCCAAGAATGTACCCTCGGTAGTTCAGATTAAGATAAACACTATAAATATATATATTTTTTAATTTGTTCTCTCAATTGTTAATTCCGTAATCCGTACTCTCCCACCAACCTGAAAAACACCTATAGATGCATCTTACACACAAAAGATACAATTTACTAACAGTCTGTAGTAAGATTTATGTAATTTAGTACTGGAACGAATTACAGTATTTCTCTTCACTTGACTCTTTCTACTCTCCTTCTCCTTCTCACTTCTCACTTCTTCTCACTTACTTCCAAACTTCTCTCTCTATTCTCTACAACCCTCGATATGTTGTATTCAGAATTGGGAAAATCCCCCACCATTATTTCCCACAACACAAAAGGACTAAATATCCCAGAAAAAAAGATCCTCTTTTTTTTAGCGAACTCACTAAGGCTAAACCCAAAATAGACCTCCTACAAGAGACTCACTTTAAATTAGACAAAATTCCAAAGCTTACTAACAACTATTTCACAAAAATGTTCCATGCATCTACCCCCTTAGCCAAGACAAAGGGAGTTGCCATTCTTCTGAGCAAAAAATCGAAATTCTCAGTCACTGACCAACTAGCTGATCCAGAAGGCAGATAGATATCTTTTCTTGAAAGGGACACTTATCGGCCAGCAGACAACTATTGCGAAAATGTATTTCCCCAATAAATCACACATCTCCCTTTGCCAAAAAATGAGCTAAAATGGTTCTCATCGAGAATGCTAATACTTGGCGGAGATTTTAGCATACCGCTTAACCCCCTCCAGGACACTTCTAATGACCAAACATCAATTGCATACAAAATAATAAAATGCATTAAAACCCTACTCATTTCACTAACGTTAGTAGATTCCCGGGGCCTCCTAAATCCAATAGAAAAAGATTACACATTTTATTCAATACCACATAACAAATACACAAGGATAGACTATATCTTCATATCACAAAAAGACATAGCCCTGTTAACTGACGCTAAAATTTGATTTCAATCTATATCAGACCATGCCCCTATTGCCATAACAATCACATCTCCAGATAAACCTTCCAAACCATGTAACTGGAAACAAAATCCCTCACTACTTCTTAAACTGGAAATTTTAAAAAACATCACAGAATCAATGAAAACTTATTTTGCTATAAACTGTTGCAACAAGATCTCTCCTCTCACAACCTGGGAGGCACATAAATGTGTAATCCATGGAGAACTCATAAAATGGGTCTCACTTCTCAAAACGGAAAACAAAAAAAAATCCACATCCTTACTTCTACTATTTCCAAATTATAGTCGATTCACAAACAATCGGTTTCAATGGCCGCTGCCTCAGAGTTATTGGAAGCAAGAAAGGAATTGCAACACATCTTGGAAAACAGGACAAGACGCCTCCTGTTCTTTAAAAAATGACTCTACTACGAGCATGGAGATACGAGTGGGACATCTTTAGCAAGAATGTGAAAGAATCTAAAATGATAGAAAATATCCACCGTATCCGCTCGAATAACGGAGACCTGGAATACTCTACAGACAAAATAGCTGCCCAATTTCATATTTACTACTCAAATATGATCTCCCAATAACTCACAAACCTCACAACATGAGTGGTACCAGAAAGCACATTATTGAAGAGTTTCAGAGACAAAGCAGATTATCATCAGTACCTGCAGAGGATACACAAGAACTAGAAATACCTATCCAAGAAAAAGAATTGTTACAAGTGATAAAAGACCTAAAGCCAGGCAAAAGTCCAGGACCAGATGGCCTGACCGCCCAATATTACAAAGTATTTTCAGATATACTCAAAAACCCCCTCTTAGCAAACTTAAACACATTACACAACAAACAAACCATACCAGACTCCTATTTACAGGCCCATATCACTGTGATACCAAAGACAAACAAAGATTTCAAAGAATGTGCCAGCTATAGACCTATCTCACTATTAAATATAGATATCAAACTTCTAGCAAAAATCCTAGCCACATGACTCCCCCTACTCCAAAAAATTATAGGCCCTGAAGAAGTCGGCTTTATGCCAGGGAGAGAATCAAGGGATAACATTGTCAAAGCTTTAAACCTGATCCACATTGCACATTCCAAAAATATCGAGAGCCTTCTCCTGTCTAATGATGCAGAGAAGGCCTTTGATAGGGTTAATTGGGACTACATGTTCACGACTTGTAGACACATTGGATTATAAATAAAGAACTTTCATGGATTCACATCCTATACTCCTTCCCATCAGCAAAAATAAAGATCAACGGCACTCTCTCTGAGTCAATTAGAACTAAAAACGGGACAAGACAAGAATGTCCCCTCTCACCCTTACTAATTATAATCTCTTTAGAACCCTTTATTAGAGTTCTCAACCAAAATTCATCCATACACAGCATTAAAGTCTCAGATAGATAATACAAAATAGCTGCATATGCAGATGATTTATTATTATTTTTAACACAGCCCCACATATCAATTCCCAACCTATTAGAAAACTTTAAAAATTTCAGATATATTTCCAATCTCAAAATAAATTACAGTAAATCCGAAGCCCTAAATGTTTCTCTTCCAAAAAATAAACTAGATTCAGCTCACAGAATCTGCCCTTTTAATTGTGAAAAAAACAAACTGAAATATCTAGGGATATGGCTCACTCCCAACCTTTTGACCTTTTTCGTCAAAATTACACACCATTACTCCAGAACATCAATACAGATCTCAAAAAATGGCACTCAGGTGGGTTTTCTTGGTTCGAAAGAGCTGCAATTATAAAAAAGGTTATCCTACCATGACTGCTTTATTGCATGAATGCTCTCCCAATAAAAGTACCCTACAACTTTTTCAGGCAACTACAAAATATACAATGACAATTTATATGGGCACACAAGAAACCCATATTAAAATTTTCAACACTGACACGCTCTAAAGTTTCTGGAGGCATGGGCCTCCCTGATTTAAAGAGATACCATATAGCCACCCACATAACAAGAATCTTAGATTGGCACTGCCACTATCGCAATAAAAGTGGGTTTTCCTAGAAGAAAACTCTTCTACTCTTCCTTTAACCACTTGCCGACCGCAGTCTGACGGCAACAGAGTGGCTCATTATCGCAAACCGCCGTCATATGACGGCGCCTGCGATAACTAGTGCAGTGAGTGCGCGCCGCCAGAGGCACGCTCGAGCACTCACTGTGTCCGAGGGGCCAGGGAGCGGGTAGGGCGGACTTGATCGCCACCAGTTACCCTTGATGGCCCCCCCCCGCAGTGAGAGAACGGAGGTCCGTGTAAGTAAACACAGATCTCTGTTCTCATAGAGAGGGAAGGGCGGTGATCACAGGCTTCCTCTATATGGAAGCCGTGATCATCCCCTTTCCCCAGCCAGGGCAGCCCACACATAGTTAGAACATGCCCAGGGAACACAGTTAACCCTTAGAGCGCCCCCTGCAGGTTAACCCCTTCACTGCCAATGACATTTACATGTTAATCAGTGCATTTTTATAGCACTAATCGCTGTATAAATGCCAATGGTCCCAAAAAAGTGTCAAAATGGTCCGACATGTCTGCCCCAATATCGCAGTACCGCTAAAAATTGCAGATCGCCGCCATTACTAGAAAAAAAAATAAAAAAATAAAAACCCCAAAAATGAATTCTCATCATCCGTAAACGCGGCCACTTTTGTGCAAACCAATCAATAAACGCCGATTGCGATTTTTTTTATCACAAATATGAGGAAGAATATAAATCGGCCAAAACTGATGAAAAAAAATGTTTTTTTGTATTTTTTTTTTGTATTTGTATTTTAGCAAAAAATAAGAAATTTGGGTTTTTTTGCAAAATTGTCGCTCTTCTTTTTTTTTATAGCGGCGATCCAGGCCCCCAAGGTCTCCCGATCTGACCCCCTTAGACTTTTATCTTTGGGGTCGTCTGAAGGCAATTGTCTATGCTGTGAAGATACGAGATGTGCAGCTACGGATAATGGAAGCCTGTGCTAGCATTTCTCCTGCGGTGTTGCTATCAGTGTGTGAAGAGTGGGAGAAGAGGGTTGCACTGACAATCCAACACAATGGGCAGCACATTGAACACATTTTATAAGTGGTCAGAAACTTGTAAATAACTCATGAAAGAATAAAGTTATGTTAAAACCAAGCACACCATTGTTTTTCTTGTGAAATTCCCAATAAGTTTGATGTGTCACATGACCCTCTTCCTATTGAAAAAACAAAAGTTGGATCCAAAATGGCCGCCATGGTCACCACCCATCTTGAAAAGTTTCCCCCCTCACATATACTAATGTGCCACAAACAGGAAGTTAATATCACCAACCATTCCCATTTTATTAAGGTGTATCCATATAAATGGCCCACCCTGTAGTACAAGAACCTTTTCTGAAGTCAGAGCGACTTCAGTAGTGTACATTTAGACCGCTCACATTCACTTCTATGTGATTTCACTTGGCAAGCGGCTTGGAGTGACACAAGTCGCCTCCCAAGTCGCTGTAGTGTGAACCAGCTCTTAGGGTCTCAAGAAATGTCAGCACATCAAGTGTGATCAATATTCAGTGATTGGCACCATAGCTTGTAGACTCTATAACCTTCACAAAGACCAAATAATATACACTAATTTGTTTTTTTTTTTTACCAAAGATAGGTAACAGTATAACTTTTGGGCAAAATGAGAACTAATGAAGGTGCTATATATTATCTATGTGTATGTGTATCTGGCTCTAATACTAGCCAGTGCCTCACCAGCCACTGACCTCACTGCATGTCCCTGGGGTACACCACTAACAAGCCTAGACCATTCAGAGTAAAGCCTTGTACACACGGGATGACGATCGTATACAACAGGTCGTACATACGACCGTTGTATGCGATATCGATCGTTCGCATGCGCGATTAGAACATACGACGGTCGTACAAGGGAGTTGTATGAGCAAACTAGAAAACTTGGTCGTACCAACAAGCGCTCATACGACCGCTGTATCGTGTGTACAGAGCAGTTGGTACAACAAGTTGTATTGTGCAAAACATGCATGCTCCAAAGTCAGGAACGGCCGGATGCTAATTACATGCACCTGAACGTTCTTCTGTGCTCGTACGATCGTGTAGTGCAGTCAGTATGCAAGTTACATTATGCAACATATGATTTGCGACGATCGTACGTAAGATCGTCGTCCCGTGTGTACGAGGCTTAAGAATCAGTAGCCACTACTCTCTCAATATGTTCTTTTAGACTGTTTTCCAGCCATTTACAAACTGATTTTTCCAAGCCTGGAGATTTTACCTTACACATTAGCCATGTGTGGGGAACTGTGTCAAACACTTTTGCAATATTCAAGTATACCACAACCACAGCTATTCCTTTGTCTACGGTTTTACTACCTACTTTACTTACCTCCTCATAAAAATAAATCAGATTTGTCTGACAACTTCTGTCTTTCATGAATCTATACTGTCTGTTGCTTAAAATACTTTTTTCTTAGCAAGAACTCATCTATGTGGTCTGTTTTAAACTTTCTAGTATCTTTCCAACTTTAGAAGTTAAACTAACAGGTCTATAGTTATTTGGTAAAGACTTTTTAAATATAAACACCACATTGGCTAATCCTGTGGTACTATTCCAGTCATTAAAGAGTGCTTAAAAATAAGAAACAATGTCTTTGAAATGACAGAGCTCAATTATTTTAGGAGCCGTGAGTGTGGTATGGTATGTCATCTGGCCCAAGTGCTTTACTCACTTTTATCCTCTCTAAGTATTTCTGGACCATATCAATTTTGCTCCATTGTGGATCATTTTGGGCTGTGTCAATACCATCCCCATTATGGACATGAGCTCCCCCATGTTCCTTTGTATACACAGAGCTGAAGAAGGTATTTAACCCTTCCAGATCCACGCTATTGCTGATGTACGGCTCCATGGACCTCGTCCCCTCTGCACGCTCCCTGCGCGCCCCCGGCAGCGTCGGCACGCATGCAGTCGCATGCTGCGCGAGCATGCCAGTGGGTCGGGCAGACTCGATGCCCGCTCAAGACCCGCGATTGCCCGGCAGAGCTGCAGAACGGGGAACCACCGATGTAAACATGGCGGTTCTCCGTTCTGTTACAGGGGACATGACAGATCTACTGATCCCTGTCACTGGGATCAGTTAGATCTGTTATGTGCCGGCCAGCCCATCCCCCACACAGTTAGAACACACCCAGGGAACACAGTTAACCCCTTCACTGCCCCCTTAGTGTTAACCCCTTCACTGCCAATGACATTTATACAGTAATCCCACACAAGATTGACACACCCCCTACCCGACCGGCCGTGTATTGTCTAGATTGACTAGGGTCACTGTCCCTAGTCATCTAGACAGTACAGGGGACATTGTCTTGCCTCTTGGCGGTACAAATGTAGCCACCAAGGGGCAAGACGTCGAGACGGCCCGTTAGCGCCCAGAACTCGCCCGTAGCTCAGACGGGCTGGGTGACCGTACGAGCGCGTCGTACGCTGACGTACGCACGGCTGCGACGGCCCCCGCGCGTCCCTCGCACGTCTCCCCTGCTCCAGGTACCTCGGCATGTAGTCGTTATCGCACCTAGACCTTCCCAATTTATGGAAGAAGTCGAGACACATATGTTTCCTTGTACCCCCTCGAGTACAG
>BLSH010172764.1:224721-252343 GCA_018402905.1 Glandirana rugosa
CTTCAGATTTAAACTGCTGTGCTAGGGACATGATGTCCGTGTGGATTGTTGATCTCAGAGACATTAACATGTCTTTTAAGGTTGTATCCAGCACTGGGGTGTCTGAGGTAGGGAAATTCGATATGGAATCTTGCAGTTCTCTGGTATCATCTAGGGATGAATTAAATTCGCTTGTGGAGGGTGAATCGAAGAGGGAGTCCATCATTTTTTGCTTTGATTTCGCAGGGCTGGAAGAAGGGGAATTGAGTTGTTTCCCTTTGTTATGTGGTGGTTGTTGTATATCCAAAGACTTGTGGTTTGTTGTAAGATTGCTGCCTTTGTTTTTCTGCTGGGTCTTGGGATTGTTGTTTGAGTTGTCCGACATTGGGATTTTGCCGGGTTGTGTAAAAAAATCAGTCATTTTACCCGGTTTGTTTCCGTCCTTTCTTTTCCTGGAGGACATTAATAGTAGGATATGTCAATATATTTGGTAGGGCGATGATGATATTTTAGCTTCTAGTTGCTTATGATGGTCCTGGCAACCCTTGTGGAGAAAGCTGATGCTTTACATTTTATTCATATTCATGAGCCGCTGCTTATCCAATTGTTAGGCTGAAGGTTTTTTTTTTTTTTTTTGCAGATGTGTAATAGTAAAGCTATTAAATGACAATAGCTATCCGGGATTGTGGATATGAGAAGTAAATATAGGCCCGGCTGTTTTGAGGGTGGTGCAGATTATATTTGGGGTACTTTCAGGTGCTTAATAGATGTTCCACTTTATGTGTTTAGGGGATGTTTGTATTGCACAGGGTTAAAGATCCAGTACTGAGTGCACCTCTGGAGTCCAGGTTTTAAGGCCTAGCTGTTGGGTGGAGCAAGATGGCTGCTATTAGGGCGGCAGATTACACAGGCTGGGGAGTTGAATCAAGGTCCTATTGTGTTCTGCTATACACTGCCTGTAGTGTAGGAGGCAGATGTGCTCGGAATGAGAAGATTCTCAGGTAGATGCGGCTGGGGATAGTGTTATTTTGTTTGCCGGGTGTACCAAGATGGCCGCCGCGATCTATAGGCCGAAGCCGCGGATTTTCCTGAGTACTCGCGGCCGGCTCTCCACGTCTCAATGCGTTGTTTGCCGATCGGGGGCACACAGGGTAGACTTATTGTGGTCCGGGGCTAGAGGATGATCCGGTGTTTTGTCCCGAAAGACCGGATGAGGCCCAAGCTATGAGGGTCGGGTCGGGAAGCACAGGCCCAATCCGGCAGTGTGGCAGTCCCAGATCCGTGGCCAGATGACGGGGATATATAGCCCAGGGCCTGGAGGGAGGGTGGAGGAGTCTATAGGGGTGTAGAAAGTGTCTCACGAGGCTCTGGAAGCGGAGATGGTGCTGGATAACATCAAAGGTACCGGGAGCTCCTTTCAGGCACGTCTATCTCCTTGCAGGTCCGGACACGCCCCCCCCTCAGGCATTTTTTACGGTACACTCCTCAAAAGCTAGGGGAGCTGCTATCTTTTTACATGCTTCGCGTCCCTTAGAGGTGCAGCATGTTTATAGGGATAACGAAAGCAGGTTTATTATCTTGAAGGGTTCCTTACATGGTCGGGATCTCACGATAGCTAGTGTTTATGCTCCATGTGACCCCTCTGTCTCCTTTTTTATAACCTTTTTTGATCTCCTGCACAAACATAACTCCCCACATATTATTGTAGGAGGTGACCTTAATATGGTAGCTAACACCACTCTGGATAGAAGCTCTAACTCCCCTAGCTCAAAGGCCTTCCCAAAATACTTTCACCGGAAGCTGGCGGACTTTCAATTGATAGACTCCTGGCGAGCTCATAATGTGGATTGTAGAGAGTTTACTTTTTACTCTCACCCACATAGGAGTTACGCCAGATTAGATTATATCTTCACTACACCAGTGGTTCTGGCTAACTCCACTGAAGCCTCTATCCACACTTGTACATGATCGGACCACCAAATGACCTCCTTCACCACAAAATGTATTAAATTAGCCCCCATTACATACATGTGGAGACTCAATGAAGCCTTAATCTCAGATCCGGCCGCGGAGGCTGAGGTCTCACAGGCGGTCACAGACTATTTTGATCTCAATGACGCTCCTGAGACCTCCATCTCCACGTTGTGGTTGGCACACAAAGCAGTTCTCAGGGGAAAGCTGATTAATTTGGCCTCCTTCCGCAAACAGCAATCTGCTGCAAAAATTCTTTCCTTAACTAAAGAATTAGATGAATTGTATAAAGACCCATCTAAGCTCGATTTGGAGGCGACCAGACGCGCTATTGACCAGAGGAGATTGGAGTTGGACTCCTTGCTCTCTTCCAAAACGGAGAAGGCTTTGCATTGGTCTAAAGCCAGATTCCTACTTCATAATAACACAGCGTCAACCCTTTTTGCTGGGAAGTTGGACAAATCAATATCCCCTCCACATGTTTACAAACTAAAATCAGACACAGGACACATTACCTCACACCCGCAAGAGGTCCTAGAAATATTTAAAAACTTCTATTCCTCTCTGCTAGCCCCCCTCAGCGGAGCAACCCTCTCCATCCAGTGTGGCTTGGTTTGATGGTATTCCAATCCCCACTCTCACCCCCTCACAATTGGTCTCCCTTAATTCCCCGATCACTCAACAGGAGGTATTAAAGGTCATAAGTTCCCTCCGGAGGAGCTCAGCTCCTGGCCCGGATGGATTTTCCGCCCTCTATTATAAAAAATGTTCCTCCCTTCTAGCCCCTAAACTGACCCAACTATACAATTTTATTCTCCGGGGAGGTGACATCCCGGAGGAGATGCTCCTGGCCAATATGACCCTTATCCCAAAACCTAATAAGGACCACACCTCTCCCCAAAACTACAGGCCAATTTCGATCATCAACAATGATCTGAAGATATTCAGTAGAATATTAGAGGACAGATTGGCAATGGTGATCCCGACCCTTATCTCTCCTTATCAATCTGGTTTTATCCCTCACCGGCTAATTACAGATAATATTAGACTGGCAGCGAATATCATCCAGAATGCTAATGCCACCTCCAGGAGGCTGCTGCTATTAAGCCTTGATATCCACAAGGCTTTTGATAGTGTCTCTTGGAGCTATCTATCCCCTTTGCTGCAGCGTTAAGGAATTGATGGGGAATTTCTCCATGCATTTCAGGCGATGTATGCGAATCCGCAAACTAGAGTCAAAATACCAGGCTGCAGCTCGGACTTCTTCCGCCTTGGGAGAGGTACCAGGCAGGGGTGTCCGTTATCACACCTGATTTTCGCCTTGGCCATAGAAGCCATTGCTATACTGAATCACCCAGACATTTCTGGCTATTCTATACACTCCTCTGCTTTTAAGCTCTGCTTATACGCAGATGATGTTCTGCTTTTTCTCACCAACCCCTTGGTCTCCCTGCCAAATTTATTAAAAAATTTGCTCAGTTTGCAGAGGTTTCTGGGTTGGCGGTTAATATTGCCAAGTCGGTGGCCCTTCCTGTGGGTTTTGCCGCTCCGGAGCTGGAGGATATAAGGGGTTCATTCCCTTTCATTTGGTCCAAATCCTCCCTCTCCTATTTAGGGATCACTATTACAAATGAGTATAAATCTCTTTTTTCAGCTAACTATCCCCCTATGATAACCAAGATAAAGAAGCTTCTTAATACCTGGTCCTCATACCACATTGCCTTCCTAGAGAGAGCAACTGCAGTCAAAATGACACTGCTTCCGAAACTCCTCTATCTTTTTCGAGCCCTTCCAACACCTCTTTCTAACACATACATATCACACATTCAAGCACTATTTAATACATTTATTTGGCAGCAGAAACCCCCAAGATTCGGTAGATCAGTTCTTTACAGTTCCAGCAGGGCCGGGGGTCTGGGGGTCCCCCAGGTCTAGCTTTACTATTTAGCTAGCAGATTCTCGCAGTTGGCGCAGTGGAACATTACGGACTCGCGGGTTCCCTGGGTCAGACTTGAGAGAATCTCAATCAAACCCTCTTTTCTCCCAGGTCTGATGTGGTCTTCTGGCACCCCTTCAACAGAGCTTCTGGGTAACAACCTAATTGTGCAACAATCCTTGAAGCTCTGGAGGAAATATAGTCACAAGTTTAATCTGATCTCAAAAGTCCCACTGGGAGCATCATTCCTGGGGGACCATAGGTTTCCAACCGCCTTCCACAATCCTGAAGTTTTTGGAAGATGGGTATCTAACAACCTGACAACTCTGAGACACTTTCAGTGCAAGACCGGCTTCTCCACTTTTTCCCAGTTGCAGGCCCAATATGACCTCCCAAATGCTGAATTCTATATTTACCTACAAATAAGACACTTTTTTCTAACTCACTATGGGTTACCCCCCTCAGATACTCACACAGGGTTTGAATGGCTATGCCACAATAACCCCAGAGGGAAAGGGTTAATTTCGATCCTATATAAAATGCTCACCGCTCAGGAAGCAGATACTAAATTGAAATATATTTTGGGCTGGGAGGAGGAGGTGGATGAGGTCTGGGACAACTCGGAGTGGGACAAGCGCTGGCAGAACATGCGTAAGTGCATGTATTAGTTGACGGTCAGAGAAACGGCCATTAAAGTGATGACCCGTTGGTATTATACCCCATGTCGGGTTAATAAGATTTTTCCACAGTCTTCTCCATTATGTTTTCGAGGTTGTGCTTCACCAGGCACTTTCTCTCCCATGTTCTGGCAGTGCCCCCTACTCCGTCCCACCTGGCGAAGGGTGGAGGAGACGCTTGGGAAATTGATCGGCAGACAGCTAGATCTGACCTTGGCACAAGGTCTTTTGTTTGCATCCATTCCAGGGGTCCCTAAACAACTTCAGAAATTAGTACATACTATTTGTGTGGCAGTGCAGTGAATGGTGGCTCTCAACTGGAAGAGATCCTCCGTTCCTTTCTCCCAGGTGGTGACCCGGGTGGACCAAATTATGCTTACTGAAAAGATCTACCACACCCTACATGACTCTATTCAGACATATGATGCCAAATGGAATCCTTGGTTCCTTTACCGCTTGCAGGATTAGTTATATTACTTATAGGTGCACTATAACAGGTCCCAGACAGATTATGATCAGATTGTCCCATTATGTTTTATGCAACATCACCTTTTTCTTTCATTATGTTCTCTTGCCTCTTCTCTTTCATACCTTTTACTTGGCTCTGATCTTATCCCTCCCTTTCTTTCTCCTTTTAGTTTAGTCTTACCCTTTTATTTTTGTTTTCTTTCAACACATTTGAGGCCAATCTTTGCAGTCTTTCTGTTGCATTGAGAGTTTTTCTTTCCTCTATTTTTTTCGGATATAGGAGTGATATTTTGTTTAGTTGAATGGTTCTCTGAATAACACAAGTCAGACTGATATCATTTGTATGCCCTCCTTTCTGATGCAACCTTTTCTCTGTATATCTAATGATAATGCAAAGTTTGTATACTCTATTTTTATTCAATAAAATATACTATTTAAAGTAAAAAAAAAAAAAAAATACAAGGCTGATGGGTCACTGTCAGCATCCCATCTTTACAAGAAATGCAAAAAGAAATGTAAGGGTGCAATCGGGATGGCTAGAATAGAACATGAAAGACACATAGAGGAGAGTAAAAACAATCCCAAGAAAAATTTTAAATATATAAATAGTAAGAGAGTGAGGTCAGATCATATAGGCCACATAAAAAATGATGAAGGGAATCTGGTTACAAAGGATGGAGACATGGCAAAGGTTTTAAACTTATTCTTCTCCTCAGTATTCACGAGTGAAAAGGGGGCTCCAGTAAGCAAAACTGAAATGTTTGTCCTCAAGACACATCACAGGAAACACCCTCGTGGCTAACTGAGGATTAAGGATGGGGTGCGCTAGTTCGGGTTTCCCCGAACATTATTTGCGCGCCCCATAATGTTTTAAAATGGCGGCGGAATACCGCCCGCTGATTGGTCAAAGCATGTACATGACCTGCATGCTTTGGCCAATCAGCGAGCGGCCTGCTGTGCGACCTTTGATTGGCTAAAGGCAGGATGCCTTTAGCCAATCACTGCACAGCAATCTCAATCCATGCCCCACACTATATAAAGCCGCTCGTACAGCGGCTCCATGATAGTGTGTTGGCGCTGCTTTTAGTTAGAGAGCGTAGGTTCCTGTATCAGGCAGTTTAGATAGCTACCTTCAAAAAAAAAACTGTAAAAAACAGACAAAAATCACAGAAAATAGATAGTTAACTAGATAGATAGTTAGATATCTAAAATATATCTGTCAGTTAGTGCAGACGGGTTAGTGTAGGAAAAAAAAAAATATATATATATATATATATATACAGTCTAGTATATATATACGCACAGGTGTTCTATATATCAGTGTACACTGTACATACGGTATATAGTCCACTTCACGTGGTGTATAAAAATATATACAGCCTGAAATATATATATATATATATATGGTGGGTACGGAAAGTATTCAGACCCCCTTAAATTTTTCACTTTGTTATATTGCAGCCATTTGCTAAAATTATTTAAGTTCATTTATTTTCCTCATTAATGTACACACAGCACCCCATATTGACAGACAAATACAGAATTGTTGATATTTTTTGCAGATTTATTAAAAAAGAAAAACTGAAATATCACATGGTCCTAAGTATTCAGACCCTTTGCTGTGACGCTCATATATTTAACTGTCCATTTCTTCTGATCATCCTTGAGATGGTTCTACACCTTCATTTGAGTCCAGCTGTGTTTGATTATACTGATTGGACTTGATTAGGAAAGCCACACACCTGTCTATATAAGACCTTACAGCTCACAGTGCATGTCAGAGCAAATGAGAATCATGAGGTCAAAGGAACTGCCTGAAGAGCTCAGAGACAGAATTGTGGCAAGGCACAGATCTGGCCAAGGTTACAAAAAAAATTTCTGCTGCACTTAAGGTTCCTAAGAGCACAGTGGCCTCCATAATCCTTAAATGGAAGACGTTTGGGACGACCAGAACCCTTCCTAGAGCTGGCCGTCCGGCCAAACTGAGCTATCGGGGGAGAAGAGCCTTGGTGAGAGTGGTAAAGAAGAACCCAAAGATCACTGTGGCTGAGCTCCAGAGATGCAGTTGGGAGATGGGAGAAAGTTGTAGAAAGTCAACCATCACTGCAGCCCTCCACCAGTCGGGGCTTTATGGCAGAGTGGCCCAACGGAAGCCTCTCCTCAGTGCAAGACACATGAAAGCCCGCATGGAGTTTGCTAAAAAACACCTGAAGGACTCCAATATGGTGAGAAATAAGATTCTCTGGTCTGATGAGACCAAGATAGAACTTTTTGGCCTTAATTCTAAGCGGTATGTGTGGAGAAAACCAGGCACTGCTCATCACCAGTCCAATACAGTCCCAGCAGTGAAGCATGGTGGTGGCAGCATCATGCTGTGGGGGTGTTTTTCAGCTGCAGGGACAGGACGACTGGTTGCCATCGAGGGAAAGATGAATGCGGCCAAGTACAGGGGTATCCTGGATGAAAACCTTCTCCAGAGTGCTCAGGACCTCAGACTGGGCCAAAGGTTTACCTTCTAACAAGACAAAGACCCTAAGCACACAGCTAAAATAATGAAGGAGTGGCTTCACAACAACTCCGTGACTGTTCTTGAATGGCCCAGCCAGAGCCCTGACTTAAACCCAATTGAGCATCTCTGGAGAGACCTAAAAATGTCTGTCCACCAAAGTTCACCATCCAACCTGAAAGGACTGGAGAGGATGTGCAAGGAGGAATGGCAGAGGATCCCCAAATCCAGGTGTGAAAAACTTGTTGCATCTTTCCCAAAAAGACTCATGGCTGTATTAGATCAAAGGGGTGCTTCTACTAAATACTGAGCAAAGGGTCTGAATACTTAGGACCATGTGATATTTCAGTTTTTTTTTTTTAATAAATCAGCAAAAATCTCAACAATTCTGTGTTTTTCTGTCAATATGGGGTGCTGTGTGTACATTAATGAGGGAAAAAATGAACTTAAATGATTTTAGCAAATGGCTGCAATATAACAAAGAGTGAGGCGTGGCCTGGCGAGCGTGGCGAGCGGACGCTGGACAGAGGAGCTCCGGCTAGGAAATCTACAATCCGCAGGAATCCTTGCTGCAGAAACATTATTCAGAGGTAAAAACACCTCCACGTTATTGCCCTAGTCCCCAGCAATCAGCGGATATAATTTAAAACCGATTTAAGAACTTTTATCGGTTCCGGAGTAGGCCGCGAACAAGCACCGGGCTAAATTTTCGGCCTGACGGAGCGCCGCACACGCAGCCTACGCGGATAAAGGCCTTTAAAAGTCTTTTACCTGGACTTAAATGCCTCTCATTCTTAACCTGAACCCACTCCGGTCCCACACTTATAAAAAAGGAACTCTTTTTTATGGACACTTAAGCGGAGATATCAACTCATTATACCCCACATGCTTTGAAGCCCACAAGATCACCGCCATTGCTGAACTCTGATATACCCAGCATACATTTAAAATCTATTTCACTATACACCAAGAGATATAAAGTCTTTAAAGTATTAATCCAGAACAATACAGGTTGATTCTTGCGGTGCAACCAACATAATTTTTATGACTTTACTAATAAAAATATCTGCACCATAAACAGCGAGATGCTTATGCAATAACAACCTTTGTGCTGGCTGAGGGCAAGTAAGCCTTTAAAGGTTCTATTCTAAGAATTCATCACACCATGAGACATGGACAAATTTACCACAAACAACACTAACACTCCAAGCCGCTCTCTACGTTCTTCTTCATCTTGCAATAAAAAACTATTTCCCTCATACTTTCAGAAATATTCTTTTAAGGAAAAAGGATCAACCGAAAGAATGGCACCTACAAAGAAAACCAACAGAGAGACAGAAGATGAGGAAGACAATGTCTCATTGGCAGCTTCAGAGGATATGGTAAGGCACAGCACCCACCAAGACTCTCCTCTTACCTATGCAGACATGACAGAAATTGCGGCAGACATAAAAAACTCCTTCTCCACAGCTATCACTGACCTAAAAGCGGACATTTTAATGCTCACAGAGCAAATGGCAACCAGTGAACGTGCAGGCAGGAGAAGGGACAGAGCCATTGCTAGGCTAGACAACGTTACTAGCAACCACTCACAACATCTTATCTCCATGAATAGACAACTGGAGGATTTAGACAACCGAGGGAGGAGGAACAACATAAGAGTTTGTGGAATTCCGGAATCCATTACGACTGAACAAATTAAACCCGCACTTTCCTCAATATTCAATAATCTAATTGACCGACCAGCTGAATCCCCGATAGAGTTCGACCGAGCTCATAGAGCACTCAAACCAAGAGCCTCAGACGATGCACCCCCAAGAGACATCATCTGCTGCTTAACCAGCTTTACACTAAAAGAAGAGATCCTTCAAAGAGCGAGGCAAAATGACGCAATTATGTTCAATGAAAAGTAGATCCTCCTTTTTCAAGACCTATCCCCAATTACACTCAAAAATAGAAGAGCACTTAAACCACTTTTTGAAACCCTGAAAGAAAAAAGCATTACATATAGGTGGAAATCTCCCTTTAGCCTTCAAGCTAATTTTCAAGGAAAACAATTCTTTCTTCGCACCCCAGACTATCTACCTTCTTTCTGCGAAAACCTACATTTGGAGTATATTGCTTTGCCAGACTGGTATGCAGAATTTCTGACACCTCCACTTTCAAATCAAGAGACACCCTCCCCCAGTACCTCTCCTTAATGCTCTCCCCTTGCAAAAGGCAAGCAGAGCAGAAAGATGAACCACACTGGGAAATACTCCCCACTGGCCAAAGCACCCAAGACAAAAGACCATCGTTAGGAGTGGTTACAATATATTCACCCTTAGAACGATAATTAGTTCCTCTTTCTCAGAATAATGTTGTCATAAAAAGAAGCCGAAATGACTCTTACCTCCCCTAGAATTTTCATTGGCTTCACTGTGGAATGATGTTGCAATTCATCCTATACGGTTGAAACCCAACTTTGAAAATGTGAAGACCATATGGACAACAAGACGGTAACACTTCGGACGCAACTAAAGATCTTTACCTGTTTTCCCCCCTCTTGAGGTCACGGTATGTTACAGCTCCCTATTTTTACTCAGACTATAATCAAACCTGATTTTTTCTTCACATATACTCAAATTCCCCAACAAACCACAATATACTATGGTAACCTTGACACCACAGAAGTTATGGACTTCATATAACATTGGGGTTATCCGATCCCGTGGCCTAGGACAGGAAATCAAACTCTAGTTTAACTATGTTTCTGTTCTAAATGTTTATACAAAATTTGTACTGTTATTAATGAGACTATCAGAGGTGCACGGTAGGGCAGTGTCCCGCACCGAACATTTTATTTTGGTGGAGACATGGCCCAAGCTGGGTAATCTCATTATGGTCTTTAAACAAAATTTATGCTGTTAACTCACATGATAGTGAAGTGAATCAACATATGACAGATTTCTATTTTCTAACAGAATAGAATCGTTATGTCACAAACTACAACATGATTAATATGTTTGTTCCATGTGTTCCTTCAGGTATGAGTGACTTACAACTGATACGCAAATAGAACCTAATGTCATGATCTATTCTTACCTCTCTCATTGAGGCTGAAAACCCATCAGCACACATATCCCATATCTAAACCCTACAAGACTATAATATCTACTATCCCCCCCATCTTGACTTTTTAAAGTCAATATCGACAGTCCTCGCCTCCCACCTCCCCCCCCAAACTAAACGATTAAAGAAACTCATACCTGAATGAATACTTAATCACATTCAATTTATATATCTCTTAATTGTTTATGATCTACCACCTTTGGGCTCTGATTAGAGCTTAGTAATACCTTAAAGAAAGTAGCTCACATTCTTTGAAGATAAGGGAAACCTATCCCTCCCTTACTAACTTCTATCTCCTTACTTTCTTCTTTCCTATTTATCCAAGGAAGAGGTACCAAGAATGGCTTACTCTACACTACACAACTCACCAGATATAATTTCACACAACTTAAATGGACTAAATATTCCACAAAAAAGGACCAAATTACTTATAGAACTGAAAAAGATCAATCCCAACATTGTGTTCCTCCAGGAAACACACTTTAAAGGCACACAAATTCCCAAATTAACAAACAATATATTTACAAAAGCTTTCCATGCCACGAATCCCCACACGAAAACAAAAGGTGTCTCCACATTGATAAACAAAAATGCACCCTTTTTACTCTCCCAACAACTCATAGATCCAGAAGGACGTTATTTGTTCCTTAACCACTTCAGATCCGCGCTATTGCCGAAGTACGGCTCCAGCGCGGATCTGAAATGCCGGGACGACGTCCATGGACGTCGTCCCCTGTGCACGCTCCTCGCGCGCCCCCTAGTGGCGGTGCGCGAGCGTGCCCATGGCTCAGGCGGACTCGATGTCCGCCCGAGACCCGCCAATCTGTTTTAAGAGCCTCAGAACGGGGAACCGCCGATGTAAACACGGCGGTTCCCCGTTCTGTGACAGGGGACATGACAGATCTACTGATCCCTGTCACTGGGATCAGTTAGATCTGTTATGCCCCGGCCAGCCCTGCCCCCCACAGTTAGAACACACCCAGGGAACATGTTTAACCCTTTCACTGCCCCCTGCAGGTTAACCCCTTCAATGCCAATGACATTTATACAGTAATCAGTGGATATTTAAATTTCTGATCGCTGTATAAATGTCATTAGTCCCAAAAATGTGTAAAAAATGTCCGTCATTTCTGCGGCAATATCGCAGTCCCGATAAAAATCGCAGATCGCCGCCATTACTAGTAAAAAAAAATAATAATAAAAACGCCATAAATCAATTCCCAGTTTGTAGACGCGATAACTTTTGCGCAAACCAATCAATATACGCCAATTGCGATTTTTTTTTTTTTACCAAAAATATGTAGAAGAATATATATCGGCCAAAATTGATGAATATTTTTTTTTAAATGGATTTGTACTTTAGCAAAAAGTAAAAAATATTGTTCTTTTTTGCAAAATTGTCGCTCATTTTTGTTTATAGTGGCGATCAGAAATGACGCAGAGATGATCAAATACCACCAAAAGAAAGCTCTATTTGTGGGAAAAAAAGGACGCAAATTTTATTTGGGTACAACGTCGCATGACCGCGCAATTGTCATTCAAAATGCGACAGCGCTGAAAGCCAAAAATTGGTCTGGGCAGGAGGGGGGTTTAAGTGCCCAGTAAGGAAGGGGTTAAAGGAACATGGGCCGGCGATCCAATTACATTAGCCAATGTATATTTCCCTAATAGATCACATATTGGCTTCTGTAATAAAATTATAAACGAACTTAAATGGTTCGCGAAAGGTCGCATTATACTAGGAGGCGATTTTAACCTGCCCATGGATCCCAAACAGGACACATCTAACGGCCACACACTCGTCTCATTCAAAATCCTGAAAAAAATTAAGACCCTTCTTCAATCGCTAACACTAATAGACACGTGGCGCTTAACACATCCCACAGAAAAGGATTTTACTTTTTATTCCAAACCACACAATCGGTATTCGAGAATTGATATGATCTTTATATCCCAAAAAGATCTAAAACTCATCTCGAAAGCGCAAATAGGATCAATCACCCTTTCAGACCATGCCCCTATTACATTGTCTCTCAAAAAGAAGAACAACATCAGACCAGACTTTAATTGGAAACTGAATGCAGCTCTATTGACAGAGAAGCATATACAAAAAGATATATAAAACAAAATCCAAAAATTTTTCGAGGAAAATCTAAGTGCTGAGACAAACCCTTTAAATAACTGGGAAGCACATACGTGCGTAATTAGAGGAGAATTAATGAAATGGGGCTCCCGAAAGAAAAAAGAAAAAGAAAAGCTGATTAACAACCTAATAAAGAAAATACATAAACTCGAGACCCAACATAAACAATCCCTTTCCCAAAAGGTAGAATTAGAACTTACCAATCTCAGAAAAGAATTACAAGGAATTCTTAACCTAAACACTCAAAAAGCACTTTTCCTTAGAAAACAAATCTTCTACGAACAAGGAGACAAAACAGGCAAACTCTTAGCTAGAGCACTTAAAGAGATTAACACCAATAGACAAATATACTCAATACGTGACAATAAGGGCAACATAATCCACTCCCCTGAAAAGATTGCAGAAGTCTTTCACAATTACTACTCAAAACTGTACAATCTCCATAGACACAGAAAACCCTCACATATTACTAATAGTAAAGAAGAGACAACCCAAAACTTCCTAATAGGCAGCCAGATCCCCTCTTTGAACAAAGAAGATGCAGAATATTTAGAAAAAACAATATCCCAGGAAGAAGTAATGAGGGCAATTAAAGAGCTCAAACCTGGCAAAAGTCCAGGCCCTGATGGTTTTACCACACAATACTACAAACTCTATACTCATTTATTATCTGACCACCTCGCCTCCACATTCAACTCTCTAACTTCATCAAATTACAACTCCACTTCTTTCCTCATGGCCCACATTGAAGTCATTCCCAACTCAGGCAAAGATCACCAAGACTGCACAAATTATAGACCAATCTCCCTACTCAACGTAGACCTGAAGTTGCTAACAAAAATTTTAGTCAATAGACTTAAACCACTTCTTCCTAAAATAATAGGCCCAGAACAGGTGGGGTTTATGCCTGGAAGAGAGGCAAGAGATAACATCATTAAAGCACTCCATCTAACCCACTTCGCAAACCTCTCAAATACAGAGGGCCTTCTCCTGTCCACAGACGCGGAGAAGGCCTTTGATAGAGATTCTTGGACCTACATGTTCTCCACTTGTTCCCATATTGGCCTAAAAAACAATATGCTAAATTGGATCAAAGCAATATATGCAAATCCTCAAGCTAAAATTAAAATTAACAACATTCTATCAGAACCTTTCAACATTAGTAACGGTACTAGACAGGGCTGCCCACTATCTCCCATACTGTTTATCCTTGCGCTAGAACCTTTAATTAGAACAATTAAACTAGATAATTCAATTCGAGGCTATATGGTCAACAAAAAAGAATATAAGCTTGCTGCTTATGCAGACGATCTTCTTTTTTTTCTCACTCAACCCCACATTTCCATCCCAAATCTAAACAAAACATTTAAAACCTTCAACTACCTAGCGAATTTTAAGATCAACCACAACAAATCTGAGGCCCTTAATATTACCTTAAAGCCAAATCAGCTAAAACTAGCCCAAGACAACTGCCCGTACAAATGGGAGGCCAAATCATTACAATACCTTGGTATTAAACTCACCCCAAATTTAGACACCATTTACGAAACAAACTTTACTCCCCTCCTCAATAATATAAAATCAGACCTAAAAAAATGGTCTACAAAACACTTCTCCTGGTTCGGTAGAGCCTCCATCCTGAAAATGACCGTTCTACCAAGACTTTTATACTACTTTAGCACCCTCCCTATCAAAATACCCACTACCTTTTTTAAAGCCCTGGACGACATTCAAAGGAAATTTATTTGGGCACACAGAAAACCCAGACTAAGTTTAAAACTGTTAAAATGCCCCGGGGGGCGTGTCCAGCGGCGGAGAGAGACGGACGCTTCTTCTCCAGCTCCGCTCTGCAAAGAGTGAAAAGAACCGAGAATAACCACATAAATTCGGTTTTTATCCTGCAATAAAGACCCATTACAGGTTGCCTAAAGATCCCTATCCTGCAGAAACCCCGAAGTCTGTGTACCCCGGGATACATCCCTGCCACGAGGTGAGACAGACGGAGGCCCCATCCGGAGACACAGCAAGGAGCCTGGACAACAAACAGCAGCATCCGAAGGCATCCTAGCTCCACGGATCACGGTAAGCCACGCTACAGGCTTATTTAGTGCCCCTACACAACCCCTGACACGGGATCACTGATTTGGGACAATTAAAAAAGACATGGCAAACCCTGTAATGGCTGCCTAACACAAGATTTCCTGCAAAACGGAGCTGTTCCCTGCAGAAAAAGGGGTCCAAGACACATCCACAAACCTTAAAAACATGGGTAAAAACGACCATACCACCCCCACTACCAAAATTACTAAGGAACCGACCACACAGACCTCCGGTAACATCCCCGCAATGTTCCGGATGGCGGGAGGAGAAGGCCGCACAAGTACCGACATGGAGTTGGAATCTCCTTACAGGTGGAAGTTCCCCTTCTGTCTATCTGCCACATGGAGAGGTCACTCGGCCCATCTGAGAACACCAGATGACCTGCAAGCCTTTTGCGACATCTTAAACATCCCTTACACTGAAGTTCCAGAATGGTACAGTTCATTCTCGATTGCCGAAGCATGGGTAGAAGTCTCCAACAACTCCACCCCAAGAGCTCAGAGACACAGAGATAGGCGTCGCAGGAATTCTTCACATTCACCCCACCGCAATCCAAATCACAGAGAAGAAGCTGACAGAAGCCCAGGTTCCTCACCACCACGCAGAAGAGACCGAATTGACTCTTAAAAAGAAGATTGAAAAGCGTGATCCGGTAATGGATCACTTTACAAACAGATAGGAAACACTCAAAATTCAAGTGCCTTCATCAACTTCTTTTTTCCCCCTCCATATCATTCTTTTAGCATCCACCCCCCTGATTATTCGTCCTGATTTTTCTTGTTGATATGTGTGCTCTACTCTCCTCGACCCTTTTTTTTTTTTCTTTTTCTTCTTGCATAGTGAAGAGAACCATCAGGGAGAAGAGAAGAACTACCAAAGAACCACCTAACCAAAATTCCAACAGCCTAAAACGGACTGGCTCTACACATACAGTAAGAAACTACAACTCATTCCATGCGTTTTTTATTCTTTCCCCCTCCAGCCTTTTCTGCAAATTCCTTATATGTTACCACATCTCGCTCCAATCTTTGGGGCCTCATATTGAATTTTTATCCTTGCTTCACTAACAGGTATGGACATAACATATATACTAACTGAACTCTAAAGGACAATATGAGTCAGAAGGGTATTATACTTACTCACCCCTATTGAAAAAACCCCAATTCAATACAATAATTCCCTATCTTTAATTGCTAGGGAAATATTCTACTACCCCTTCAGATTCATAAAATGATGAACATTAACCATTCTCCAGAGACTGTATTGGCCTCTGAATACAAAAGTATCAAGCCTAAGACTCCCCTTAACCTCTCTTTATGATCTGTTTAATTTGTTATTTTTTTCTCTTTTTTTCTTTTTTCTTTTTTCTTTATTCTCTGTTTAAATGACCACTAACAAAGTCAACAATATCAAAAATGGGTGAATATACCTTTATTCCCCACTAGATGGCACCCAAGGCTAATGTAAAATCTTCTAAATGGTTTTCTATACGTTCCAGATATTAATCTGTGGTTTAATCTGTTTCTATCTTTTTATGCAATTATCTTTTTTCAGCCTGAGTGTTTCCTAGTTACACTGTTGTGTGGCTGACCGCTCTCGATGCAGCTGGAGCCCTGCCTCAATTCTTCTACATCTGAACGAATGGTTTCCACCCCTATATATAAGATACTTGGTTCCTCTGCGGTGGGAGCGGTGAGCCATATAATCAAATATTGATCTCATGTTGAACAGTTTATGGTTTACATGTTATTTAATGTCATACTCTGACAATATGTTATCGGCTGGGCTCCTTTCTCCCGGGGGGGACGGATTCATAGACAAATACAATATTCCTCAACTGAGGTGCACTTGAGTCTGCCCCTCTCTGGAGGCCGAAGTTCAGTCATGTCTTCAATAGGTGATTGCTTCCAACATACACTCCTAAAGTTATTTACTTAACATACAAGACACCAGTCATTCTCTACACCTATAACACAATTAAGTATTACCTTGAACATTATCAATAGCAGATAGATACCTGTCCTGAACAAACAATAAACTAACACAAACAGAACGCCCTCTTCACCCAATCAAAGGAAAATCCCTAATGACTTCTTTCCTCTTTATCACGCTTCCATGTACAGTCAACTGTTTCAGATACCCTCATTCTAGACTTTAATACAATCTGTAAATTTAATATAACCAAACACCATACTACCCTTTCTAAATTCATCACACCTTACACCACAAGCACCTATCATACCACACACTCCCTCCACACTTTATTTACGAGTTACTCCTGTCCCAACCAACAAAGACCCCAGATCACACTCTAAATAGCAAGCTCCAAACATGCAGGAATCACACCATTCTCCTCCTAAACTAGACTATACCCCCACACAGAGGGTTTCCCAAAATCCCCTCTGAACATTCCGGTTTTCTTAATACAATATACAATTCTTGACAACCTAGGTAGGTGCTGCTGGCCAGCATATGCCTCCGGATCAACTCTTCCATTCACCCAAACACTTTGTAACTATTGGGTGATCCTTACATAGTCCATTCTTCCGTGACAACAACATCCCTACCCCTATATCCCCAAACATCCCACCAACAATCTACATCTATATCCCCTTTCCCCGTGCTTCCAGACTGATCACACGCTAGACCCGTATACATATCCCCTGGCAATCTATCTTAAGATTAAAATACAATCTTATATCTACAGTCCAACTAAAAACATATAACAATTTAATATCGTACATACCTATACACTAATACATCTAACCAATACAAATGCATCAACATAGATCAACGCATAAACCTCTTTTACTGAAATTAATTTTGATAAATGCCAAAGGCCTAAACATCCCGGAAAAGAGATCTCTCCTTTTAAGAGAATGCCATAGACTAAAAGCCGATATCATCTTTATCCAAGAAACACACTTTCACGCAGAGAAAATTCCCAAAATCTCAGACAAAAAATACACGACAGCATTTCATGCCGCCAGCATCGATTCTAAAACAAAGGGAGTCTCCATACTAGTCTCCAAAAATGTCAATCTTAAAATTTCAGATTCCCTCAAAGACAATTCAGGAAGATATATATTTCTCAAAGGCACCCTTAACGAAAGACCCATTACACTTGCCAATGTGTACGCTCCAAATAGTAAACAAGTTTCTTTCTTTAGGCAAACCACTGATCTTTTGGCTACATTCCAGTCAGGAATCCTTATATTCGGAGGAGACTTCAATGTCCCACTCAATCCGGCCTTAGATACATCCACAGGAACATCAGCTACAACATACAGAGCTCTCAGACAAATTAAACTGCAACTATAGACTTTAACGTTACACGACTGCTGGAGAACATTAAATCCACAAGGAAGAGATTATACATTCTTCTCCCACATACATCAAAAATACTCAAGGATAGATTATTTCTTCATCTCACAAACTGATCTCCCCCTCCTATATGATGCCTCGATAGAGTCCATGACATTATCAGATCATCATCCCATCTCCTTATGCCTACACTTTCCTGATAACATCACCAGATCCACAACCTGGAGACTTAATTCTGCCCTGCTCAACGACCTCAACGAGACCAAATATATCTCCTCACGTTTAAGAGAATACTTTGCATTCAATGTTAAACCAGATATCCCCAATCTCACAGTGTGGGAGGCCCATAAATGCGTTATTAGGGGAGAGCTCCTAAAAATCGCCTCTAAAATGAAAAAAGCACATCAAGCAAAAATGAATTCGCTCCTATCCAAGATTAATTCACTAGAATCAGCACACAAAAGAAATCAAGCACAATCCACTTTACAGGAACTCACTAACACAAGGAAAATTCTTCTAGATGAACTTAATCTGAAAGTTAAGAGACAATATATCCTTAGACATAGAGTATACTACGAGCAAGGCAATAAAAGTGGCAAACTTCTTGCCAAAGCAGTCCAGAGTAAGAAATCTTCTGACACAGTTCACCAAATTAGAGATAAACACGGATCATTACATACCTCAAATGAACAAATTGCCCAACAATTCGAAGAGTACTACCAGACACTATATAATATACCATCTAACCCCAAATGCCCCTCTAATTCAGAACACAGAAGCCAACTCATAAAAAATTTCCTCTCAAAATATGGCTTCTCCCCAATACCAACGGAAATCTCAAAAAAACTTGACACTCCCCTCTCCGAACAAGAATTTGAGACCGCACTTAAAGACATGAAAACAGGTAAAGCCCCTGGACCAGACGGACTCCCTCTACAATATTATAACAACATTCTCAGATGTTCTTAAACCCCAATACCTTTCAGCTTTTCGCTCATTTGAATCCGATACCCAAACTCACCCCAGCCTATTGGAAGCACATACAGCATTTATCCCCAAAGAAGATAAAGACCCAACCTTAGTATCAAACTACCGACCCATTTCCCTCATAAATGTGGACGTAAAGATTTTCGCCAAAACATTGGCTAACCGTTTAATCCCCCTCATCCCTTCCTTAATATCACTAGACCAAGTAGGCTTCATACCCGGTAGAGAAGGAAGGGACAATACCATAAAAGCTCTCAACATCCATCACTGGCTCAATCACAAGAAAAAAACAAGGATTTTTCCTGTCTTTAGATGCTGAGAAGGCGTTCGACAGAGTGGCCTGGGACTTTATTCAAGCAGTACTACAAAATATTGGACTTCCTCAAATAATGCTATCATACATAAAAGCACTCTACTCTTCCCCCTCCGCTAGAGTCCGTGTTAATGGCCACCTGTCGAACGCCTTCAAGCTACAAAATGGTACCAGGCAAGGCTGCCCATTATCACCCCTTCTCTTCGTCCTAACCCTGGAGCCCCTGTTAAATAAAATCCGATCCAACCCAGATATTAAAGGAATACCCATATCAGGTCACACATATAAAATAGCAGCTTTTGCTGACGACCTACTACTCTTCTTATCCGAACCTCTTATTTCCCTCCTTAACTTATTGAAAGACTTAGATGAATTCCAATTAATATCTAACCTTAAGATTAATTACTAAAAATCATTCGCCCTTAACATAACCCTACCCCATGACATCGTCCAAAAATGCCAAAACAACTTCTCATTTAAATGGGCCAAAGACTATATCACGTACCTAGGCATCAAACTACCCCACTCATTAGCAAATCTCTTCCAGTATAATTTTGTCCCTATCTTAAAAGAGGCAAAGGAAGACTTAAAAAGATGGAATATACTCAATGTCTCCTGGTTCGGGAGGGTTTCTTTAATCAAAATGACTATTCTCCCACGCTTTTTATACTTACTCCAAACCATTCCCATAAAAATCCCCAACTCTTTCTTTAACTCCTTTAGGCAAGCCTGCACCTCCTTCATATGGCGCAACAAACATCCTAGAATCAAATTCGACACCTTAACCTCACCCAAAAATAAAGGTGGTTTAGCACTCCCAGATCTCCGTCGCTATTACTGGGCAACACATCTCACAAGAATTGTGGACTGAAATATCCATAAACACATCAAAGAATGGGTGTTGCTAGAACACTCCATCTCTCCGCAGAATCTAAGTACCTTACCCTGGATACATCCACAACATATCAACCCACAAAACAGACAACACCCACTCATAGGCCCTACTATCGCTACCTATCACAGCACACTTAGAAAATGCAACCCAAATCCCTGGTCTAGCCCCTTAACTCCAATAAGAGACAACCCTGACTTCCCCCCGGGTATGAGCAAATCATTCTTGGCCAATATCTGGCCAGAAAAAGAGGTATTAGCAACACACTTCTTCTCTGGCAATTCTTTCATCTCATATGACAGCTTAAACGCCATCACTTCCCCCAAAAAAATCCCCCTATGGACATATTTGCAAGTGAGGAACTTCCTCAACAAACCTCCCAACATTAAACATTGGACAAGAAAACTATCTATCCTTGAGGAATTATGCACCAAAAACTCTTCACAAAGACACTTAATATCAACCCTATATTCTTCCACCTTCACAGAAGAGATAGCGCTCTCAGAACATGCTCGTTCATCATGGGAGCAAGACCTAAACATATCACTAACACATGAAGATTGGAAACTTATATGCTCTTATACACACAAAGGATCCCTTAACTTAGCAACACAGGAATGCGGATATAAAATCATCTCAAGATGGTACAGAACTCCAGAATTGCTGAACAAATTCTATGCATCAAACCCAAATCGATGCTGGCGATGTGAAGCTGAAGATGGCTCCTTTTTCCACATCTGGTGGTCTTGTCCCCGGATCCAAATCTTCTGGCGAATGGTACACGACACCATCATAAACATTACTAAAAAAGACGTGGAATTTTCACCTGCACTTTATCTAATTCATCACACATCAGCACCAAAAAAAAAATATTTAAAATCATTAACAATGTTCATGATTAATACAGCCAAACACTGCATCCCCCTTCACTGGCGCTCTTCCCACATACCAACGAGGGAAGAATGGTTCAAGTGACTGAACTACATTGAAAAAATAGAAGAACTCATCAACATATCCAACGAAACCCTTCCCAAATTTACTAAGACATGGCTTAACTGGCAACAATTCAAGAAGTTGAACGACATAGACAACACCTAACCCCCCAAATCTATTGACTATCCTACCCCTAAGAACAACCTCAGTCTGGAAGCGCGTGGAAATGGGTAGGGGACCGCTGGCCCGCACCCCCACTCTATAAAAATACACCCAATTCCCCCCCACTTCAACCTTACTCCCATTACTCTTCCTTTCCCCCACCTTCCCCTGACCCAAATCTTCAACCTTTCATCCACCCTACACTCCCTTGGCCACTCTCATGAAGTGACGAAGGGAGACCACCCTAAAACAATCCTTGAGTCATTCACAACACCTTATTTAAATATATTCCCATATCACTTCTAATACCACCCTCATAATAAACCTCCTCTTTCCCCCCTAATCAAATAGGTTCACGATACCTATCCCAGTAATAAAGCAATTATGGAACTATAATATGCTTATTTGCTTCCAGTTTCCCTTAACCATAAAAACACATTTACACAATGTGACTCTTTCAACTGATACGTCTTCATACTAGAGATTTATTCATACTACTTGTCACTATTCAAAATGATGTTAAACCTGCTGTTCCTAATGTACTTTATTGTTGAATGCAATATTCACTTGATCCTAAATCTCCTTATTTTTCTGTATGAATCTTTCTTCTCAATAAAAATTTTATGAAACAAAAAAAAAAAAAATGCCCCAAAGATATGGGAGGAATAGGCATACCTGACTATCAGAAATACCAACAAGCTACACATCTTACAAGGATCATTGACTGGCACTGTCATGATAAAGATAAAGAATGGGTTGATCTTGAAGCCCAATGTAATAACACTAAACTACAATACCTTCCCTGGGCACCAACCCCAATTAAACCCCACAGCAAAAAACTTCTACCACTGACAAGTACGTCTATTGAAATCCTACTCACTATTGCCAAAAAAACAAACCATAACTTCCTATCCCGGACCTCTATCACCTATGCCTTCACAATCCAACTCACCAGTCTCCACCTCAGGAGACGTCGGGATGGCCTGCTAGCACTCCACTGCCTCACAGGTAACAAATTGAAATCCTTTCAAGATCTGAAAGATAGGCTGAGGGGACCACTTTCTGGCTACTGGGAATACATTCAGATACACGACACACTTAAGAGTAATAAGAACCACAAACTCTACTCTAGAGCTCTCACACCCCTTGAAGATATTTGCTTAAATAAGAAACAAACGAAAAACTCAATTTCCTTAGCCTATAATTGGCTAATACGCGCAGACTACAAAGCACCAGCCAATTTCAAAGAAAAATAGGAAAAAGTTTTCTCATGTCAAATATCTGATACTCAATGGGAGAGAGCTTGCATACTCACACATAAATGCTCTCTGAGCACGAAAACTCAAGAGATTTCTTATAAACTTCTTTCGAGGTGGTACATTACTCCCCAGATGATGAAATCGTGGTCCACATCAGCCTCAGACACATGCTGGAGGTGTGGTGGAGAGACAGACTCCCTCTTCCATATTTGGTGGACATGTCCCTTAATTCAAAATTACTGGCACTCTATCATCAGATGGATAAAATACATTACTGACACCCCAATTAATCTCGATGCCAAAGCTTGCCTACTCCACATAAACCAGCTCTCCATACGCAGTTATAAACATTCATTGACAAGACATTTACTAAACGCGGCAAAAGTTCTAATCCCCCTTCATTGGAAATCAACCAAAACACCCACAATTAAAGACTGGATGGAGAAAATTGACCTGACTTACACGATGGAAGAAATTAGTGCTATGAGATATGAAAATAGGACCAAATTTCACAATTCTTGGAAAAACTGGTTCCTATTTAAGTTGTCAGACACATTCTCAGACTTAACATCTTAAATTCACAGAGAACACAACCGTAACCAAATAGACTCTCACATTCTAGACATTAATACAATAAGGGAAACACCTTCTCTTTAGCCTTTTGGTCCCATCACCCAATTTAATGCAGTCAAACAACATCTCTTATATCATCTCTCCCTCTCCCCCCCCCCCTCTCTATCTCTTTTCCTCCCCTTTCCCTTACCTCCACTTCTCTCATACTGATTTCTATATCTTTTACCGATGATACGCGACACACTTTTCTAGCGAACACACTGATGACTAACTTTCCGGTACCACTTCTAAAGTAGAGTTGAATGTCACAATAAATATCATTTTCTTTTGCAAGGAAAATCTTTTTATTACATACTCTTTTCTTTTATAATATCAGAACAATTTTATGTGATGTTCGTAAAACTTTTAAATATACGTTGAAATAATGCTCTGTTACCATATACTGAAGCTATGTATGTAACAATGTGACACAATACTGTTACTGATATATCTGTTCACTTCTTTTATTTTCAATAACAACTTTGATTGAGAAAAAAAAAAAAAAACAAAGAGTGAAAAATGTAAGGGGGTCTGAATACTTTTCGTACCCACTGTATATATACACACAGTGTATTGAGTGTGCACTATATATCGGTACATTTGGGGGTGTACGGTATATAGCACACTACTTGACGTGTTGTCTTCAAATATATACAGTCTAGTGTATACAAATATACACGCAGTGTATTGAGAGTAAACTATATATCGGTGCATTCGGGGGTGTATGGTATATAGTACAGTGTAGTGTGGTGCAAAAAAAAAAAAAATCATGTCAGGAAGGTCTCAAAGGAGAGGCAGACGCTCCCAGACCACTAAAAGAGGGCAAGCAGCCTCTGTGTCTTCAGTGAAAAGTGGTGGTGGCAGACGTGCTGCACCTCTGCATCGGGTCACTCTTGTCCTTTTTTTCTGCTGTTGGACGTGCTATTGAGCCACAACATGCAGAAGAGTTGGTGGAGTGGATAACAAAGCGGTCCTCATGCTCCTCATCCTCTGTCACCCAGGCTCGTACAAGTTTGCCTTTCAACGCATCTGGCAAAGCGGCCTATTCCACTGGATCCTTATCCACAGTTACTTCTTCTGTAGCCCCACCATCAGGCACAGAGTTGTTCGACCATAGTGTCGGTTACATGCTCATGGAGGATGTGCAGCAGTTTGAAGGCTTCGATGTTGGTTCCCAGGTTGAGGAAGGGAGTAACGTGAACCTAGAGACATGGGGTGCCACATTTTTCCACATCTGCCTCCTCCTCCACCCCCTCCTCTTCTTCTACCTCTGTGGCCTCTTCTGCAGAATTGTCCTCTGAACCTGCAGTGCTCCCTAAGCGTTCAAGGGGCTATCCAAGCAGTCAGGCTAAAATATGCCATGAGGTGCTTGAGTTAGTCTGTCTTGGGGACAGGAGCCACACTGGGGAAGAGATTCTTTCAGCTCTGCGGGGGCAGGCTCAGAGGTGGTTGACACCACGGCAGCTTGAGCAAGGAATGGTTGTATGCGACAATGGCACCAACCTTCTCTCTGCCCTCCGACTGGGACAATTGACACATGTTCCATGCTTGGCACACGTCTTGAATTTGGTGGTGCAGTGTTTTTTGACCAGGTACCGAGGCTTACCAGATATCCTGAGGCAGGCCAGGAAAGTCTGTGGTCATTTCTGCCGGTCATACAATGCCAGTGCTGGGCTGGCTGACATCCAGCGGGAATTCAACCTGCCCAACAACTGCCTCTCATTTGTGACATGCCCACCAGGTGGAACTCAACATTGGCAATGCTGCAGCGACTCCATGCACAGCAGAGGGCCATCAATGAGTACCTCTGTGAGCATGGCACCAGGACAGGCTCAGGGGAGCTTGGCTTTTTTTCACCACGTCAGTGGCTAATGATCCAGGATGCATGCACTGTCCTGTCACCATTTGAGGAGGCGACAAGGATGGTGAGCAGAGACAATGCATGCATCAGTGACACTGTCCCACTAATATTCCTTCTGGAGCACACGCTTTGTGGAATCATGGACAGGGAACTTGAGGCAGAACAGAGGGAGGAAGAGGAGGGCTTCCTTTCCTCTCAAGGCCCCTTTATGCAGAGAGAATTCCTGCCGAGCCGTCAAACACACGGGAGGAAGAAGACGAGGAGGAGGAGGAGGATTGTGTCAGCATGGATGTGGAGTATAAGGAGCAGTCTTCAAGGGATCATGGCTTTCAGGCCCCAGAAACCCAAGGAGTTGTACATGGCTGGGAGGAGGGAATTCCTGATAATGTCATCCTCAGTGACCCAGAGTACACTCATGCCTCTTCAAACTTATGCTGCATGGGCTCTCTGATTCTGAAAAGCCTGTGAAAAGACCCTAGGGTTCATGGTATCAAAGAGAGGGATCATTACTGGCTGGCAACCCTTCTTGATCCACGTTACAAGGGTAAAGTTGCAGAACTCATCCGGAGGGTGAAGAGAATGAAACATCTTCAGGATACCTTGAAGAAAAGTTTGTGCAACGCCTTTCAAGACCCTGGCAGTTTACCATGTCCTGCTGCTGGCCCTGGACAACGTTTTTCTGATGCTTCGGTCATTCAGAGGCAGAATGGTGGAGAAGGTGGCCGGCTGAGCGATGCGATGCGATTTTTCAGTCCTCAGCACCCAGGCCTGATAGGTTCAAGCAACCATTGTCAGCGTCTGCATTATATGGTGCAGGAATATATAGGGGCAAGAGCAGACTTGGAGACCTTTCCAACTGAGAATCCACTTAGTTACTGGGTCTTGAGGATGGACCAGTGGCCAGAACTTGCTCAATATGCAATTGAGCTACTGGCCTGTCCTGCATCCAGCATGCTCTCTGAACGGACATTTAGTGCTGCTGGAGGGTTCCTAACCGGTCAAAGAGTGCGCCTGTCCACAGACTCGGCTAATAGGCTCACATTTATAAAAATGAATCAGTCCTGGATCAGCAGCTATCAAGCCCCTGATGCTGATGCAACTGATTAAATTTGCTAGGGATCTGGGATCCCTTGAAGACTGCCACTGCTCCTATTCCTCCTGTCCATAATCTAGAACTATATGTTGTATTTAGGGCACCACCAACACCCAAGGCCCAATTTTTCTGCACCTGATTTACAGGGGCATGCCATAACAATTTTTAAACTAATTGACAACTTCAGGCCCAGTTACTCCGTCTAACAAGAGTAACTGCAAGGGGTTACAGTGTTCTGGCACCGCCAACACACAAGGCACAATTTTTGGCGACCTGTTTGACTGGTGGCTTTCGTCACAATTTGAAAACGAATTGACAACTTCAGGCCCAGTTCCTCTGTCCAACAAGAGTAACTGCAAAGGGTTACAGTGTTCTGGCACCGCCAACACACAAGGCACAATTTTTGACCACCTGTTTGGGGGCTTTCGTCACAATTTGTAAACTAATTGACAACTTCAGGCCCAGTTCCTCCATCCAACAAGAGTAACTGCAAGGGGGGGCGTGGCAACCAGCGCGGAAGATGGCAGCCTAATCCTGCAGCTCCGCACGGCCACCCGGGACAATTGACTATAAAGTCTACCTCCGCGCCACAAAGCATCTACCATCAGCAGGATCTGATTCAGCAGAGCCCCAGCTACAACTCGGTATGACCCGCAGGAGAAAAGAGCTTCAGCAAGTGAAGAAACTGGCGAGTTTCTTCCAAGCCTCCGGCACTAGGCCGCAAAAGCAGGGCAGTGTCCTACAGCCGCAACGACGGGTCGGTGCACGGAACGAAGGCACGCACGAAAAAACGAGCGTTCAGCAACTTCGGAAAGTGGGAAACCCGGATAGCGAAGGGTCTTCCGGAAATTCCTCACCCTCCACAAGAAGTCCAGTAAAAGCAAAGCCACGCAGGGACTCGCCTCACAGGCAAGACCCGGAAGCCAGCATGGAACTAGGCCCATCACAACCCGGAGAAGCAAATCAGGCGGTGGGCAAGGATCCTATAGCAGAATTCCCGACGCAAGGTCAGCCAATCTCAGACGTGACACTAAAAAATATGCTACTATCGTTGAGATCCTCTCTTCAGGCCGACTGGCAAGGATGTATGCAACAATTCCAAACAGACCTACACAAAGCAGAATCGAGAATAACGAACATTGAGTCCTCAATGGAAGAGTATACTACATCCCATAACTCACTAGTGGATGCATACTTGGACCAAAAGGAAGAACTTGAATGGATTAAAGACAAAATGGCGGACTTGGAAGACCGTAGCAGACGGAACAATTACAAGCAATAAGAGCTAAGACGAA
>BLSH010172764.1:254368-268987 GCA_018402905.1 Glandirana rugosa
CTTAAAAAATTCTTACAAGAAATTAAATTAGTCAACCACGAAGCCATCCCCCTACCCCTCACGAGATTCCTACATGTCATAAACCCCCTCATACAAGTAAAACTGACGTCGATTAGACGGAGGGGTCCTATAAAGTACAAACCTACGTCTTCTCTCTAGTAAGCTATAAAATTGATAATCTCCCAAATACAACCGACGACGATCAAACCTATGAAACAATCAATTTTTCGGCGTACCACACTCTACAACAATTCAGCGAAATCTCCTATTACAAAATAAATACAACAAAGTCCACCATATTGGATCTTGGCATGTCCCCGCCCACTATACAGAGACTCAAATCCCAATTTCCATTTACATGGGAACCAAACAGCATACGATACCTAGGTATCAATTTAACTAACAAAGTATCCAAACTAGCAGCAGCCAACATAAACCCTCTAATAGTTAAAATATCGAATGATCTCTCTTCTGCATCCAAACATGAAATATCCTGGGGAGGCAGATTAGCTGCAGTCAAAATGAACATACTCCCCCAAATACTGTACATCCTTAGAGCACTCCCCATCCCCCTACCGAAGCACCAACTGATTAAATTAAAGAACATTCTTAAAAAATTCCTTTGGCAGGGTAAAAAAGCAAGATGTGCAGAATTCACACTTACGAGACATAAATCAATAGGGGGAGCAAGCATGCCAGACCTAGTGGACTACTACTGGGCAGTACACTTAGAACAACTTAAATACTGGTTCCCGAAGGAGGAAACCCCCCTATGGGTAGAAATAGAAAAAAGCATATCAACAGCTACAGACCTCAGAAACAATCTACTGATTGAGAACTGGAATCCAGGCGATCTTTCCCACTTCACACTCCCAATGAAAGCGTCGATATTGGCGTGGAGACACATATCCAAACAATTTAACAAATCTGATACAACAACCATAGTCCCCACCCCCCTAGAAGTATTGGACTCAATGATCCCATGGCTCAGTACAAAACCATTAAGAAATTGCAACATACAAAACATACAACAACTACACGACAGTAGAGGAGTCAAAACGCACACGCAATTGATGGAGGAATTCAACATCCCTCAACAACAACTCTACAATGTATCCCGCATAACACATTTCCTCAAAAATCACCCACTAATTGACACAAAGGTCAACCCAAAAATATGGACCTACCTATCCAATACAAAAAATGTAAAAAAAGGGATCAGCATGTTTTACAATACTCTAAATGAGAAAATGTCGTTTGTTAAGACAGGGACAATGACGAAATGGGAAAAAGATCTTCGTAATACATTTACAAACGAGCAATGGAAGTCGGCTATTGCCTCCATTGAGAGGTTCTCACACTGCACCTCACACTGGGAGATGTCCTTAAAAATAAGAAGCAGATGGTACCTAACGCCACACAGGATAGCCAAGTTCTCACCTGACCGCTCCCCATCCTGTTGGAGGGAATGTGGACAGGTGGGAAACTTGCTACATATGCTATGGGAATGCCCAGCTCTAACGAGTTATTGGAACTCAGTGTTCAGACTCATAGCTTCAAAAACAGGGTTGCTCAGAGAAACGTGCCCCAACCTAGCAATTCTAAACATAGGTATAGACACATACCCCCCTATATATAGACCGGTGGTTACACATATTCTACTGGCAGCGAGATCACTCATACTTCAGAAATGGAAGAATACTGTCATACCAGCCATTTCGGAGGTTAAAACATTAGTGGACATGAACTTAACATACGAGAAACTTCTGGCTTATAACTCATTAACGTACAAAAAATGGCAAGCCACATGGAGCTGTTGGTCAAATAGTAGAGTGTAATAATAGTGAACCCAAGTAATAATATGTATAATGGAAAGCTCTGAATCCCTTCCTTCCTTACCCATCTCTTCCCCTCTATCTCTTTCTTCCCTTTGTAAATCTCTATTCCTATCCACCCTCTCTTATGTTATAATGCTTGCAAACTATTGAAGTCCCAAGAATTCTTCCATAATCGTCATTTAACTTTTCGATGTTAAACTACCAACTCTGTTAGTTTCTGATATTGTGAATGTCAGTGTCTATTCTGTACAAGAAAATTTCAATGGTTTCTACCACACTCTGTTATGCTTAAAACTCAATAAAAAATACTATTAAAAAAAAAAAAAAAAAAAAAGAGTAACTGCAAGGGGTTACAGTGGTCTGGCACCGCCAACACACAAGGCACAATTTTTGTCCACCTGTTTGGGGCTTTTGTCAAAATTTGAAAACTAATTGACAACATCAGGCCCAGTTCCTCCATCCAACAAGAGTAACTGCAAGGGGTTACAGTGTTCTGGCACCAATTTTTGGCCGCCTGTTTGACTGGGGGATTTTATCACAATTTTTTAAGTGATTTACAACAGCATGGCCCACACAAAAATGTTTCAAAAAATGACGTGTGTGTCCCCCAAAATCCAAACCAGGCCCTTCAGGTCTGGTATGGTATTTAAGGGAAACCCCGTGCCAAAATTAAAAAAAAAATGAAGTGCGGTTCCCCCCAAAATCCAAACCAGGCCCTTCAGGTCTGGTATGGAATTTAAGGGGAACCCCGCACTATTTTTTTTTTTTTAATTACGTGGGGTCCCCCCAAAATCCTAACCAGGCCCTTCAGGTCTGGTATGGATTTTAAGGGGAACCCCGCGCCAATTTTTTTTTAAATGGCATGGGGTCCCCCCCAAAATCCAAAGCAGACCCTTATCCGAGCGCTCAGCCCTGGCATGGCAGGAATGGTGGGGACGAGTGAGCGCCCCCCCCCTCCGAACCATACGAAGCCACATGCCCTCAACATGGGGAGGATGCTTTGAGGTCCCCCCCAAAGCACCTTGTCCCCATGTTGATGGGGAGAAGGGCCTCATCCCCACAACCCTGGCCGTTGGGGTCTGCGGGCAGGGGACTTATCAGAATCTGGAAGCCTCCTTTAATAAGGGGGCCCCCAGATCCCGACCCCTCCCATGTGAATAGGTTTTGGGGTACTTTGTACCCCTACCCATTCACCAAAAAAGGAGTGTAGTGTAAAAAAAAACAATAAGCAGTTTTTGACAAGTCCTTTATTTTGTATTATAGCTCTTTCTTCTTTATTCCTCCATCTTCTCCTGGCCCGCTCCTTCTTCTGGTCTTCTTCTTCTTCTTTTAGTCTGCTTGCTTCCTCTCTTCATCTTCAATCTTCATCTTTATCTTCTTTCTTCTTTCCCTGCCGCCGCTCTCTTCGCTGGTGCAGTCCGGCCCCTGTGAGTCTTGCTGAATGGGCGGTCTTCAAGATGACCTTACTTTTATAAAAAGGGACGGGGCCACCCAGTGACGTAACTGAGTGAACCTGCCCCCTTCTGATGTCATGTGATGTCAGAGGGGGTGGGTCACCCATTTACGTGGCCATGGGTGGCCCCGCCCCTTCTTATCAAAGAACTGTCATTGTGAAGACCGCCCATTCGGTAAGACGCGCAGGGGCTGGACTGCAGCAGCGGAGAGCATGGCGGCGGGGAAAGAAGAAGGAAGATGAAGATGAAGATTGAAGATTGAAGACAAAGAGAGGAAGCAAGAAGACTAAAAGAAGAAGAAGACCAGAAGGAGGAGTGGGCCAGGAGAAGATGGAGGAAGAAATAAGAAAAGAGCTATAATACAAAATACTTGTCAGAAACTGCCTAATGGTTTTTTTACACTACACTCCTTTTTTGGTGAACAGGTAGGGGTACAATGTACTCCAAACCTGTTCACATGGGGGGGTCGGAATCTGGGGGCCCCCTTATTAAAGGGTGCTTCCAGATTCCGATAAGCCCCTCGCCCGCAGACCCCCACAAGCACCGGCCAGACTTGTGGGGAAGAGGCTCTTGTCCCCATCAACATGGGGACAAGGTGCTTTGAGGTGGGGGGGCAGTGCCCCCCTCCCCCAAAGCACCCATACTCTCCATGTTGAGGGCATGTAGCCTGGTACGGTTCAGGAGGGGGGAGCACTCGCTCGTCCCCCCATCCTAACCGGCCAGGCACTGCATGCTTGGATAAGGGTCTGGTTTGGATTTTAGGGGGACCCCCACGTCAATTTTTTAATAAAATTTGGCGCGGGGTTCCCCTTAATATCCAAACCAGACCCGAAGAGCCTGGTTTGGACTGGGTGGGGAACCGCACGCACTTTTTTCCAGCAATTTTTTTGTATATTTGCAACACATTACAGCTGCAATTTTAAATGACAATTTTTCCTATGGAAATGTCATTTTGCTCTGGCTATGTTCTACATCTCACAGAGATGTGCCCTTTTACACACAGACTAAGGACACCCCCAAGCACAATATTTAAAGGAATTTTTCTTTTTTTTTTTCACTTTAAGCATTATTAAAATTACCGCTCCTGAAAAAACAATCAATTTAAAAAGTTTTTTTTTCATTGATACATGTCCCCTAGGGCAGGACCCGGGTCCCCATAGACTTTTTAGGGCAATAACATCGTGTACAAGCCTCTAAAATGAGCACTTTTGATTTTTCATGTTCGAGCCCCATAGACTTTAATGGTGTTCGGATGTTTGCCCTGAAATTTTTGTCTGTTCGCATGTTCTAGTGTGAACCGAACCGGGGGGTGTTCGGCTCATCCCTGCTGAGGATAAAATTTAGAAATAGACTTGAAAAAAAAAATTATTTTTTTTTTTTTCATTTTGAAAAAGGCTTTATTGGAATTTGCAGTTACATACATCAAAAACAATACAGTAAGCATCATAAGGAAAAATGAGCCTAGTCGGCTCAACATATTTAGAAAAGTACAGAGCATTGCAAGCTAATAAGTACTTACACAAACAAAACTGTAGAAAGGAAGTGCTGTCTTATTGTTGTTCCGGTACTCTTGATTTACAATAAAAGAGTATGTCTAAAGTTTTTGGTTTGCTACATCTTATAATTGGATCAGTGGGAGGAGAATGGAGCCTGATGCTGTGGTCAGAGGGGCTCCAAGTCCTACCCCGAGCCGTCACAATTTCAAAACAAGGAAGAGGTACCTATGGGTTTTTCATGCTGTTGTTGTACCAGTTGTACCACAGCGACCAGTTCAATGAGTTTCGTGCCGCTGTGCCTTCTGAGTTAGCATACATAGTTTCATAAGTGATATGGTTCTGCACCAAACATATGGTATTTTCTAGGGTCGGAACATCCGAGGAAAGCCAATTCCTAACTATTGCCAATTTTACAGCTAGCAGAACATTGACAATGACCTTTCTTGCGTTGGTTGGGACCTCTGTTATGCCAAGGTGTAGGAGTGCAAGTTCTGGAGATCCCCAGATGGGTACTCCGCTAATAGTGGAAATCAGAGTAAATATTTGCTTTCATAGGGTTGTAAGTTTAGGACAGGTCCAAAGAATATGCATCAGGGACCCTCGTTCTCTGCAATTCCTCCAACATAATGAGGAGGATGTAGGGTACATTGCATGGATTTTGCTGGGAGTGGCGTACCATCTGAGCATGATTTTAAGGTGTAGCTCCCAAAGGTTTGCCGACCTTGTTGATCTATAGGTGTGGCGTAATGCTGTGGACCATTGGTTAGGAGTAAACAATTTATCTAAATCTGTTTCCCATTTGAGAATTGGGGAAGTTTTGTAAAGGTTTTGTTTGTGGTGTAGGAGATTGTAGAAAAAGGAGATTCCTTTTATCTCAGAGATATCGTCCTGTAAATATTGCCAAGCTTGTTTATGGAGGGGTTTTAATAGGGCCGGGTTTCTTAACAAGCAGTGCGACATTTGCATGTACTTAAAATATTCTGAGGTAGGGATAGAGTAAGACTCTTGTAAAGTTGTGAAGGGCTTCAAGAGACCTTGGGAATATAGGTCTTGGATATGGGTGACTCCCCTTGATGTCCATTGATGAATAGGCAGGTTGGAGATGTGGTGTTGTAGTAGGGACAGGGGAAGGGGAGGGTATGTGGGTGCCGTGTCTGAGTCAGTGTTGTTCCTAAGGTATTGGAAAGCTACAGCGGAGGCTTTTAATGTAGGGGCTATGTGATGTGTAATGCTGGACAGTAACCAAGAGCTTAAATCATTGTTGGATACATAGGTGGCCTCTATATCACACCAAGGTTGGGAGGCAGAAGGCGATATCCAATACTTAAGTTGAGCTAGGATGGATGCCATGTAGTAGTCCTTAATGTTTATCAATCCTGCACCCCCTGCGTTTTTGTGGTTTTGTAGGATGGTCCGTGAGCAGCGTGGCCTCTTTCTCTGCCAGAGAAATTGACCGAGAATATGTTGTGCTGTTAAGAAAAATGAGTTAGGGAACGGGATAGGGAGGGATCTAAATAGATAAATGAGCTGGGGAAGTTTGTACATTTTAAAAAGTGCCAGGCGTCCCAACCAAGACAAGAAAGGCTTTGATAGTGCATCCAGGTCCCCCTGTAGGGTTTTTAGAGCAGGAGAGTAATTTGCTTGGTAAAGTGCTTCGGTACTTCTGGTTAGCGCAATTCCCAGGTAGGTAATGGAGCTATCTGCCCATCTGTATGAATATTGATTTTGAATCCCGGCTTTGAGAGCCTGGGGGATATTAATATCTAGGATAAAAGATTTAGTTACGTTTGCTTTTTAGTAAGAGACTTTAGTATAGTCAGACAGTACTTGTTGAACCGTCGTCCGCAAACAAGTTGATTTTGTGGGTCCTATGGCCTATGTTGATGCCACTGATTTTGGGGTTAGAACGCACTCTCTCCGCCATGGGCTTCATAGCCATATTGAAGATTAAGGGCGATAGTGGGCACCCCTGCCTGGTGCCATTTGAAATGCAAAATGGTTTAGACATCATGTTAGAGCAGTATACCTGGGCAGAGGGGTTAGAGTAGAGGGCCATAATGGCGGAGAGTATGCGTCCATGAAAGCCAAACTTTTGTAGCGTTAGACGAACATAAGGCCAATAGACTCTATCGAACGCCTTCTCCGCGTCTAAAGAAAGGAGCAGAGAAGGCGTTCGAGTTTCTTCTAGATGATGCAGGATGTTAACCATTCGCCTGGTGGCATCCGACGTTTGCCGCCCTTTGGTAAAGCCGGAATGGTCCGGGTTGATCAGAGTGGGCAAAATGTCCATCAAGCGAATGGCCAGCATCTTTGCGTAAAGTTTTACATCATGGTTTAGTAACGATATCGGGTGGTAGTTTTGTGGAAGGGAAGTATCCTTCCCTGGCTTCGGCAAGGTGACAATTAGCGCTTTTAAAGATTCTGTGCTGAGAGTTGAGGAGGAGGCTGCAGCATTGAAGAACCTACAAAGCGGGGGTATTAATGTATCCTTACATTTTTTATAGTATTCCCCTGTTATACCGTCCGGTCCCGGGGACTTATTATTGGGCAGGGAGTCTATGGCTTTACCTAGTTCTGAGTGAGTAAAAGGTTTGTTGAGATTGTCTAGTTGGTCATTTGACAGTTGGGGAATGTTAATGTTGTCTAAGAAGCTTTGGATATCAGCTAATGTGGGCTGATGTACGGAGGGATCCTCTTTTAAGTTGTATAGGGTCCTGTAGTAGGAGCTAAAAGGTCTGCAATTTCTTGAGGATTAGTCAGACGTTTGCCAGACGATGGGTGGTACAAATAGGGTATGCTCGATCTCAGTCTCTGCTCCTTGGTCAAATAGGATAGAAGTTTACCTGTTTTGTTTCCTGAAGCAAAAAAGGTCATTTTAAGCTTTCTCTGTTGTGATTCGTATTTGGCCAGGAGCAGATTTCTGAGATCCAAGCGGAGCCGCCCCAGTTTGATTTTAAGCGCAGGTTGGGGATTTTGTTTGTTGATATTTTCAATGGATTGTATTTCCCCTATGAGTTTCTCCAATTGCTGCGTCCTCTCCATCTTAGCTCTGGCACCCAGCTTGATAGCTATTCCACAGATTAATGCCTTATGTGATGCCCATAAGGTCTCCGGGTTACTGACCGATCCATTATTGATGGAAAAAAACTCAGACAAAGAGTCCTGTAACACTTGGTAGAATGGGGCTGCTTGCAGTAAGTAGGGGTTCAGCCTCCATACAAAAGTTGGGTTGGGACAGGGTCTGTCTTCGATAGTAATGCAGATTGGTGCATGGTCCGACCATGTAGCAGTCATTATAGTGGATGTCGATACTTTTTGCAAGAGCCATTGATCTGTCAAGAAAAGGTCTATGCGTGAATAAGAATTGTGGCACTGTGAGTGGAATGTGAAGTCTTTTTCCTCGGCATGCTGGCAACGCCAGACATCGAACAGTCATAGGTCTCTAAGCAGAGGGTTGAGGCTAACGGATCTTCTTATGCGCGGATTCGTAGAGTCAAGGTCCGGATCTGCGGTGGTATTGAAGTCCCCGCACCAAATTAGAGGTCCTTGTTGCACTTTAGAGATCCTCTTATGGAGTTTCTGAAGATAGCATATTTGATGGGTGTTTGGTGCGTAAACGTTCTCAATAGTATATATGGTGCCGTTCAGGGAGCAGATTAGGATAATGTAGCGACCATTTTCTTCCGAATGGTTTGCTATGATCTTGAAAGATATCGTATGTTTAACAGCTAGAAGTACTCCGCATTTTTTTGATGAGGCACAGGCAGTAAAGTTTTGAGGAAAAAGCTTATGCTTACATTCCGGGTAGTGTGAGGCACGAAAATGAGTCTCCTGTACACACAAGACGTCGCAGTTGGACTGAATTGCAAGTTTCCAAAGAGAGGCTCTTTTTGCAGGATGATTAAGTCCTTTAGCATTAATGGACAGCAGTTTTATACCCATAGTTTACTGCGATCAATAGGTCAAGTACAGAGTTGGATTACCGGAGCAAACAAATGTGAACGGAAAAAAAAAAGAGAAAAAAAGCAGAGCCAAAAGGAAAAAGAAAAATACAAAAAGAATAACGAGCGCGAACTTTGGCGCTTTAAAGCTTCTACCTGGGGTAAAAGGTTAAGGTGACCTGGAGCTCTTGACACCGTTCCGGGCCATGGTAGTTGCATGTGTCGCAATTCAAGTCAGCGCAGGCGATGCTTATGGGCTGAACGCGGCGGCAGTGGGTTAGTAGCAGGCATAAGACCAGCGGCATGATGGTTGGTGTCCTGATCTTCAGCTTCTGGAACAATCCCCCATGTTCGTAGCCGCTTCAGGCCGTCGTTAAGAGATGTGATGAGGTATTTGGCGTTCTGATGGGTAACCAGAATTTTTGCTGGGTTCACCCAATGGTATATTAACTTGTGGTTCCGAAGAGCCTTTGTAATAGTATTGAGCTGTCTACGCTTCTGTAGTGTATGCTGGGACAAGTCCGCAAATATCTGAAGATGAGAGTATGGATCAGGCAATGTCCCCAGAGTACGGGCCTTTGTCATAAATTGAGACTTTACATGATAAAATTCAACAACCAATTCTATGTTTTTGACTTCCGGGCACACGGACTTGATTAAGGTGCGGACATATGTAGTTAAGTCCTGGTTTTGTATTTCTTCCGATACGCCCCAGATTTTTAAATTATTCCGGCGGGACCTGTCTACAAGGTCTGCCAGCTTGTCCTTTATCCATTTGTGTTCTTCTTTGTGCTCGTTATGAGTGTCGATCAAGTCGTTGAGGAGGAACAAGCGGCCAGTTGATTTTCCACATGGGATACTCTGTTATGGATGTACAGTTCTTGCTTGAATTGGTGCATCATAGAAACCATGTCAGCTTGTATCGTGTTCCTCAAGGATACTAACATTTCCTTAAGCAGGGTATCCATTACTGGTTGGTTGGTGGTGGTCGGGAATAGAGTTATGGCGTCTCCACTGTTGATAGAGGTAGGCAGATGGGAAGGTGGATGATTTGTCTCTTTGGTAATGTGTTCTGGGGTGTCCACCCTCATCCTTGCTTTGGCTGGGGTTCCTGATATCAAAGTAAGGGTAGGCGGCTCGCTGGGGTTTGAAGGAGTGTTGTCCATCTCTGAGGAATCATTGACTAGAATAGGATCCATTTCTGTAGCGAGATTCCCCTTATGAGGGGATGTTGTATGGTGAGGGCTTCTGTCCCGTATGGTTGTAGTAGCAGGGTTCTCCTGGTTCCTTCGGTCTGCAGGTTGGAACATATAGGCTGTGAGTTTCTGTATAGGTCTATCTTCCTTTCTTTTGCTGGCCATCAAGGTCTTGAGCGTAGGGTGATTTATAAGCAGATATTTGCTCAGTGTCTGGTTGCGAACTGTTGGGATCACTTTGTGCGGCCCGCAATGGCGTACTGAGCTTAGGGTAGGGAGGCCATTTCAGCTTCCGGCTATCCGCCGGTTAATGTAGAATTTGCTGGTGGAAGCGGGGATGGAGTGTTATAATGTAGTATGGGCACAGTAGAGTAAGGGTCCCAAATAGGATCCGTGTCAGGCTGTGTGGCCCAATAAGGCTTCAGCTGGCGGGGTCGGCTTGATTTGAAATGAGTTTTAGTTTGTAGAATTCAGAGATAAGAATGTGGGGTGGTACGTCAGGTAGATATAGAGGTTTCCTTGGCTTCTTAAAATTAGGATTATTTCACAGGTTGCTTGGTGGCCAATTTCCTCTTAGCAGCCACTACTTCCTTAGGTTGGGTCACTAAATTCAGGGCTGTAGAGAGGTTAAGCCTCAGTGCTCTGCTGCGTAAGCTGGCTAAATAGTAGTGCTGAAGGGTAGAAGTGCTCTCAGGGGGACCCTGGGTGTATTAATATGGCCGCCGTGTGGGAAAACCTGGATTATTGCCCTGTAGCATATATACATAGGTACCTCACAGACTTAAACAATGTCTCCCCACTCTGTAGCAGGTTCTTTTAAGGTTCTGAGTCTCTGTTGGTACCGCTTGAGGCCTGAGGCCTGCCGTCGGGAGTTCCAATATGGCAGCCGTGGAGGCCTCACTGAAGCCGGGGGCTCGATTTCGGGCCGCTCCCGTACTTGGTACCGCCGCTACTGTTTGAAATGCTGCAAAACACGGGCCAGGCAGAGTGTGATGGACAGGGCCCCATGGCAGATGTCGAGCTGATTGCCGAGCAGTGCTGATGGGGTACAGGCCAAGCGGGATGCCGCCGGCCGAGCTCTGGATGGCCTAGGCCGCAATCGCACGCTGTACCGCTCGGTTGTGGCCCCAAAATTCTCCTAGGTGGAGAGTGAGAGGTACAGGGATGGAGGATGTGCTGTAGTTGGACTCACCAAGCATTTAGAGTGCTGGATAGCGACGGATTAGCTAGAGCTCAGCAGGCTGCTTCCTTCTCCTTCCATGTCAGGTCACGCCCCCTCTAGACTTGAAAAAAAATTACCGTTAATAAGTCATCGGGACCAGATGGCTTGCACCCAGGGGTCCTTAAGGAACTCAGTCAAGTAATTGCCAGACCATTGTTCCTAATTTTTACGAACAGTCTACTCAATGGTATGGCACCAGCTGATTGGAGAAAAGCCAATGTAGCACCAATACAGTATATAAAAAAGGACCAAGATATCCTTGGGGACTACAGGCCAGTTAGCCTAACATCAATAATATGCAAGCTCTTGGAGGGGATGATAATGTATAATATACAAGATTTTTTAAATGAAAACTGTATTATTAGCGATAATCAGCACGGTTTCATGAAGAATCATTCTTGCCAAGCCAATCTATTAACCTTCTATGAGGAGGTGAGCTGCCATCTAGATAAAAGAAGGCCTGTAGATGTGGTGTATCTAGATTTTGCAAAAGACATTTGATACAGTTCCACATAAATGCTTACAGCACAAACTACGGTCTGTTAGTATGGATCATAGGGTGAGTACATGGATTGAAAACTGGCTACAGGGGTAAGTCCAGAGGGTGGGAATAAATGGGGAGTACTTGGAATGGTCTGGTGTGGAAAGTGGGGTTCCCCAAGGTTCTGTCCTGGGACCAATCCTATTTAATTTATTCATAAACGATCTGGAGGATGGGATAAACAGCTCAATCTCAATATTTGCGGATGATGCCAAGCTTAGACCTCATCTAGAAGATGTGATAGTTTTGGGAGGTGATTCAAATCTAGCATTAAATCAATCACTAGATAAATCGGGACAGGGTCTTCCATGTACAAAACGGCCTCCCAAACAGAGTCTAAAAATAGCTAACCACCTCTTCTCATCTGGTTTGATTGACATCTGGAGGGAACTCAATCCCCGCACTAAAGACTACACCCATTATTCAGCCCCACACCATACCTATGCCAGGATTGAACATATTTTCCTTCAAACTTCTCAAATACTACATGCCACTAAATCTGTCATTAGAGACAATCCCCTTTCTGACCACTCCATGGTACTACTATTCCTGCAACGCTTAACCAACTCTAATAAAAGATTCACTCGGTGCCTCAATTAGGCTCTCCTGAGTGATCAGTTCAATGCTCAATTCTTGAAAAGGAGCTATTGGAATATTTTCAACTAAACAACATTGACTCCATCTCCCCAGAAACCTTATGGGCAGCCCATAAAGTAGTGACAAGAGGAAAGATCATTCAAATTACCTCCCGCCTAAAATGAGAATGTCGCGCAAAGCTCATAAATGAAACCCCACTAGAGAGTCTTTGGATCGCCTTGAGGCAGCTTGATTATCCTTAAATTTGGCCTTAACCACGGAAGCTGAAAAGCACCTCAGATGGTCTGGGGCTCGGTATTACTCCTAAAAAGACAGAATGGGCGCTAAATTAGCAGCTAAAATATCGCCGAAACTGGGCCCACTTGCCTTTCCCAAAATCCACACCCCATCTGGGAATATATCACAAAACCCAATGCACATTATGGAATGCTTCCACTAATTCTATACAGACCTTTATAAGGAGAAAAATTCTAGTACGTAGTCACAACTTGTTGACTTCAACAGGATAACCCTCCCAAAATTGTGAGAGAAACATACCGCCCTTCTCGTAAAACTGATTACCGTTCTCGAAGTCATGGATGTCATTAAAGCCCTTAAACAAAACTCTGCTCCAGGCATGGGAGGTTTCTCGGTTTCCTATTATAAGAAATTTGCACCCACATTGTCACCTTACCTGGTCTGATCCTTTAACTCCCTCAAATCTGGTTCCCCCTTAGGACAAAAGCTTAAACTTAGCTTACATCTCAGTCATACCTAAACCTGGTAAAGATCAGAGCGCAGTTAGCAATAGGGATGGGTGAACAGTTCGGCCAGAGCATAAGTTCGGGCTGAACTTTCGCTGTTCGATCGTACGGTCGTTTGACTGCTTGTTCGCCCCCCCTCCCCCAAACCGAACACAATGCAATACTGAACAGTGCATTGCAAGCCCTGATTGGCTGAAGCAGTGAAAGCTTAAGGCAATCAGGGAGTCATGACTGGACATTGTCATCATGACTTTATCCAATCAAGGCTCATTCCCGCCCCACAGTATAAAAGTATTCTTTCAATGGCAGCCATCTTCAGTGTGATTATAGTGTGGAGAGAGATAGAACAGGGCTGTTAGTTAGTGTGCTATACTGTGCTATTGCGCTTCAATTGTCAGAGTAGAATGTTAGTTTAGTGTCAGTCTAGGGATAGTGTGAGTGTAGTGAGGAGGACCATCGTTCAGCTTTGCATAGTGTGCAGCTAGAGTAGGGACAGCTCAGGAAATTTCAGTGTGGTGTAGTGAGACCATGCCATTCATACATACATTAGTGTATATGTAGAGTAGGGACAGCTCAGATAGTTTCAGTGTAGTGTAGTGAGACCGTGTTACTACACTTTACATTAGTGTATAGCTAGAGTAGGGACAGTTCAGATAGCATCAGTGTAGTGACTAGAGTTGAGCGAACACCTGGACGTTCGGGTTTGGAGGGTCTGAACGAACTTTGGGAAAAAAATCTGGGTTCGGCACCGAACGTTGCCCGAACTTTATCCCGGACCCTGAACCCCATTGAAGTCAATGGGGACCCGAACTTGTAGGCACAAAAATGGCTGTAACAAAGTCCTGGCAAGTGTTAGAGGGCTGCAAAAGGAAGTAAAATGGGGGTAAGAGTAGGGCAAGTGCCCTACAAAAAAATGGGGATAGGGAAAATAAATTAAAATCAAATAAAAAAAAATGGGAAGGGGGGTGTTTGTGGAGTAGGAGCCTAGAGGTTGAGTAGGCCGTGACCCCACGTGGCAGTGTAGGTGGAAGTGGCGGTGGTCGAGGAGGAGGAGGAGGAGGTAGCCAACACTGTTTTTTTTTGTTTGTTTATAATTGGGGTAACTCCCAAAATATTGAGGCATATTAAAAAAAACAAGTATACCAATGGCTGTGTGAGTCCGGTCTAAATGTTTATTCTGCACTAGGTACAGACAAGTCTTGTGGGATCCATGCCTGGTTCATTTTAATAAAGGTTAGCTTGTCCACGTTGGCTGTTGTTTTTTTTTGTCACAACCGATGGAGGAGGAGGAGGAGGAGCTGGTGGCGGTGAAGGTGGATGTGACGGTGCACCCCAGTGCCGGATGAGTTGGAGATCCGAGGATGAGGTGTTTGTGGGGGGAAGGGTAAAAAAAAATAAACTAAAATTAAATAAAAGGGATAGGGGTAAAAAAACATCCCGTGAACGGGATGAGAATGGGGGTAAAATGAAGGAAAACGTCGGGAGATTGTGAACGGTCCTGAAACAATGTCGGTAAAAACACGGATGTTCAAGCCCAGGGGTAACTGAAGTTACCCCAAGTCCCAGGCCCTATTTCAAGCCCGTTGCAAGC
>BLSH010172764.1:271490-291275 GCA_018402905.1 Glandirana rugosa
CTCAACCGTGGACTTAGGGTACCTGTAGACAGAAAGTGGAGTCGGGGAACATTTAATCGGTTCGTCAGACTCGGGGTTCAAGACGTTCTCTGAGAATACGAAAAACTACTGAGAGGACCACACGAAAGACACCCGGTATGTATATCGCGACGGGGTCTTCACCTTCTGTAACTCACGTGGCTACGGGTTGGTGAAGACAACGTCCTACTCCTGTACCTTTGTGGTCGCGTCGTGTAAAGACTACTACTACTTTGTGTCCACGGTTGACGACGTCACTGTCTAGGGGACGCTCGCTCCGCTTTTGCAACCTGCTTCCTCTTTTGCTGTGCTGGTGCCTCTGTGTGACCACCACCTCTTCCTCCAAACTGCACACGTCACTCGCATGACCCTCATTCCATGTGGGGTCTAGGACCTCATCATCCTCCACATCATATTCCACCCACCCTTCACCACTGCCCTCCTTGTCGGTCTGCACACTGAGGCAAGCTGCAGCAGTTGGCACCTGTGTTTCATCATCATCAGAAATGTGCTGCGCTGGTGTTTCCATGTCCTCATCCTGCAACAGAAGTGGTTGGGCATCGGTGCACTCAATGTCTTCCACTTCTGGGGCAGCGCTATATGTATGGCCCACAGAAAGCACACCAGGAGAGTCATCAAAAAGCATAAGAGTCTCTTGCAGAACTTGGGGCTCAGACTGCTTGGCTAATTTACAAGGGGCTGAGGTGAAAGACAGATGTCCATGGGATTCAGGTGCCAACTCTGAGCTTTCATCAAGGGACCGGGAGGGGGACAATTTGAAGGAACTTGAGGCATTGTCAGCCACCCAATCTACTATCGCCTGTACTTGTTCTGGCCTCACCAATTGTTGAGTGGCATTCGGGCCTACCATATACCGGTGAAGGTTCTGTTGGCTATCTGAGGAAGGTGTTTCCCTTGTGCGTGTAGCTGGCACACCTCGACCACGTCCTCTCCTGTTCACCAACACCACCAACACCAGCAGCACCAGCATCACCAGCAGCACCGTGACCACGTCCCTTATTTGCTCTCCTCATTGTGCCCGCAAATGTACTATGTAGCCCTATGTAAGTATTTATTAATACCAATTAATACCTTTTTTTTTTTAGAACACCAACGTAGCCGGACTTTTTATTTTGGTGCAAGAAATGCACCGCTCACACCAACAGCTGGAAGCTCTCCCTTTAGAACTAGGAGATGATTTTTGAACAATAATGTGTCACTTACAGCAACAGCTAGAACCTCTCCCTTTAGAACTAGGAGATGATTTTTGAACAATAATGTGTCACTTACAGCAACAGCTGGAAGCTCTCCCTTTAGAACTAGGAGATTATTTTTGAATAATATGTCACTTACAGCAACAGCTAGAACCTCTCTCTTTAGAACTAGGAGATGTTTTTTGGACAATAATGTGTCACTTACAGCAACAGCTGGAAGCTCTCCCTTTAGAACTAGGAGATGATTTTTGAACAATAAATAATCTTTCACTTACAGCAACAGCTGGAACCTGGCCCTATAGGCGTAGGCAATGATTTTTGAACAATAATCTGTCCCTCTAAGCAACAGCTGGAAGCTCTCCCTTTAGAACTAGGAGATGATTTTTGAACAATAATGTGTCACTTACAGCAACAGCTGGAACCTGGCCCTATAGGAGTAGGCAATGATTTTTGAACAATAATCTGTCCCTCTAAGCAGAAGCCTCTACCTAGTGCAGTCAGATCGTTGTGTAATGCAGGGTTTGATCTGCAATCTGCCACTGAAAGCAGCAGTATGTGAAATCTCAAATTACTCCCACAATCTGATGGTTGTGTACGATCCCGCAATCTGATCGTTGTGTACGATCGTTGTGTTAGGCGTGGTTTGATCTGCAATCTGTCACTCAAAGCAGCAGTATGTGAAATCTCAAATTACTCCCACAATCTGATCGTTGTGTACAATTGTAGCGATCGTTGTGTTATGCAGGATTTGATCTGCAATCTGTCACTCAAAGCAGCAATTTGTGAAATCTCAAATTTCTGCAATCTGTGGCTCAGAGCAACAGTAGTAGTATCTCAGGATGCAGGATCAGAAGCAGAAGCCTCTACCTAGTGCAGTCAGATCGTTGTGTAATGCAGGGTTTGATCTGCAATCTGTCACTCAAAGCAGCAGTATGTGAAATCTCAAATTACTCCCACAATCTGATGGTTGTGTACGATCCCACAATCTGATCGTTGTGTACGATCGTTGTGTTAGGCGTGGTTTGATCTGCAATCTGTCACTCAAAGCAGCAGTATGTGAAATCTCAAATTACTCCCACAATCTGATCGTTGTGTACGATCGTAGCGATCGTTGTGTTATGCAGGATTTGATCTGCAATCTGTCACTCAAAGCAGCAGTTTGTGAAATCTCAAATTTCTGCAATCTGTCCCTCAGAGCAACAGTAGTAGTATCTCAGGATGCAGTATCAGATGTTAAAATGTCTGCAATCTGTCCCTCACAAAAACGCTGACAGCTTCCTCTCCCTATACTAGTCAGAGTCTCAGAGAGCATGTGACTGCAGCATCAAGTGACTCCAGCTTATATAGAGGCTGGGTCACATGATGCACTGGCCAATCACAGCCATGCCATTAGTAGGCATGGCTGTGATGGCTTCTAAGGGCAAACCAGTGAAACGCTTGTTGATTGGCTGCCCTGCAGCTATTCAACATGTGTGATCAACTACCAGAACCCGAACGTTTTTTGAAATGTCCGTGTTCGGGTCCGGGTCCCGGACACCCCAAAGTTCGGTACGGACCCGAACGTTATAGGCCGGGTTCGCTCAACACTAGTAGTGACGGTTGAACACCATCTATTTGATTGCATTACTGCAATTTTAATGCCATTTACTTCTGTGTGCGTTATTGCATGTTCATTGCCATTTACTTCTGTGTGCGTTACTGCAAGTTTAACACCATTTACTTCTGTGTGCGTTACTGCCAGTTTAACGGCATATAGTTTTGTGCATTACTGCAAGTTTAAAGTCATTTACTTCTGTGTGTGTTACTGCAAGTTTAATGCCATTTACTTCTGTGTGTGTGTTACTGACAGTTTAATACCATATAGTTCTGTGTGCATTACTGCCAGTTTAACCCCATATAGTTTTGTGTGCATTACTGCCAGTTTAAAGCCATACAGTTTTGTGCGTTACTGCAAGTTAAATGCCATTTACTTCTGTGTGCTTTACTGCAAGTTTAACGCCATTTACTTCTGTTTGCGTTACTGCAAGTTTAACGTCATACAGTTGGTGTGCGTTACTGCCAGTTTAACGCTATTTATTTCTGTGTGTGTTACTGCCATTTAACGCCATATACTTCTGTGTGCGTTACTGCATGTTTAACGCCATATAGTTCTGTGCGTCGCTGTACGTTTGACACATTATATTGCAGTATATTATAGTGTATCCGTGGAGTGTGTCTGTGTAGTAGTACTCAAATTAAAGTACACCAAACACCACTTTACATTGATTAAAGTGCATCTATGTACAGATTTCCACTTCTTCTCTACATTTGCTATTAAGTACCACCCCCTCCCTCCCAATAATGTCTGGGAGTAAAACAAGGAGAGGCAGACATTTCTTTGGCACTGTAAGGGGGTCAGCAACAAATGTGTTCACAGGCAAAGGTGGATGTGGTGGTCAGTCCTCAGGCAGGGCATCATTTTCTCTCTTTAGTGAGTTTGCCTGTGCTATCCAGCCACAGCATGCAGAGGAGGTGGTGGACTGACTTACTAAATCTTCCTCATCCTCTGTCACGCAAGCAGAGACAAGTGTGCAGTCCCCTGCAGTTGCCAGAGTGGATAAACCTGCCTCCTTTTCCACATCTATTCCTGCCATAGCCCCACGACAGCCATGGAGGAGTCAGCTGAGTTATTTGACCACAGTATCAGCCACTTGCTCCTTCATGATTCCCAGCCATTACTGGATTCAGATGTTGGTTCTGAGGTTGAGGATGACAGGAGCATGAGCCTAGAGAGAGGGGAGAACACTGGTAGATAAATTGGTATTCATGTTCCCCCAGCCACAGCATATTGCCAAGTTGTCTCCAGTGGTAATGATGATGATGAAGATGGAGGAGATGGAGATAATGATGATGATGATGATGAGGTCACTGATGCGACCTGGGTGCCAGATAGAGCAGAGAAAGAAACTGAAGGTGAGGCGGCACAACCTCAAGGAGGCCGACATCAAAAAAGAGTAGAGGGCAGCCACCCTATTCCATCACATTCTGCAGCTGTTATCTTCTGGCCCACTTCCCAAAGCTCAGCTGTCTGGGTCTTTTTCAGCACATCTGCAGCAGATCGCACTGTTGCTGTCTGCAAACTGTGTCTCAGGCACATCAAACGTGGCAAAAATACCAGCCATTTGGGTACCACATGCTAAACAAGGCATTTAACGTCCAACCACTCAGCCCGTTGGCAAGAGCACCTAAAAGCCACACAAAAGGGGCACAAATCTGTCCCTCCTCCTCCTCCTTACCCACTTCAGTCTGCCCCTGCTATATCGAGTCATTACCTCTCAGCAGCCTCAACTGACAGGAATGATGGTATAGCACAGGGTGTCCCAGGTCCTAGCAGCACATCTGCCAGTAGCACATCTGCCAGCTGTAGACTGCAGCCAGCAAATTTCTCTGCCCCATCTGCTGCAGCAGAAAAAAATACAGTCCCTCCCACCCACATGCCCAGCATCTAAATGCAAGCTTGTCAAAGCTGTTGGCTCTCCAACTTCTGCCTTTCAGCCTGGTGGATTCTGCCCCCTTCCGTGAATTCACACAATGTGCTGTACCACAATGGCAGGTTCCCAGTCACTACTACTTTTCACGTAAGGCTGTTCCATCTCTCTATCATCACGTGGAAGGGAATGTTCTGGCATTGTTGGGCAAGGCAGTCAGCCGTAAAATCCACCTTACTGCTGACTACTTACTGCTGGCTGGTCTAGCAAGCATGGGAAGGGAAGATGTATTTCGTTCACAGCACACTGGGTAATGCTGCTTGCAACTCAGAAGGATGCAGGACAGGGCTCGGTGCTGCAGCTTGTTGTATCCCCACGTCTCCATATAGCTGGTGGTGATGATGCCAGACCTGTGAACTCTACCCCCTCCTCCATGCCCTCCTCTGCAGAATTGTCCTATGAACATCAGGTACCCCCTAAGTGTTCAAAGGGCTATTCCATGAGTCAGGCTAAAAGGTGCCAAGCAGTGCTTCAGTTGGTATGTCTAGGGGACAGGAACCACACCAGAGCAGAGAATCTTGCAGCTCTGCAGGGACAGGCCATGAGGTGGTTCACACCATGCCAGCTGGAGCCAAGAATGGTGGTGTGTGATAATGGCTCAAACCTCCTGTCTGCCCTTAGACAGGGAAATTTGACACATGTGCCGTGACTGTCACATGTCCTCAATTTGGTGGTGCAGCATTTCCTAAATACGTACCTAAGGTTGGAAGATGTGCTAAAGCTGGCCAGAAGAGTCTGTAGCCATTTCAGGTGGTCATACACAGTGAGTGCTCGGTTGGCTGAAATTCAGCAGGAATTCCACCTGCCTGTAAACCACCTGATTTGTGACATGCCCACCATGTGGAACTCAAATTTGGCAATGCTGCAGTGGCTATACATGCAGCAGAGGGCCATCAACGAGTACCTGTGTGAGTACAGCACGATGACAGGCTCAGGCTGCCTCTGCTTTTTTCCCCACGCCAATGGCTGATCATTAAGGATGCATGCATTGTACTGTCAACATTTGAGGAGGCCACAAGGATGGTGAGCTGTGACAGTGCATGCATCAGTGACACAATCCCTGTTGTGTTTCTGCTGGAGCAGACTCTGTGTGGCATTATGGACAGGGCATTGGAGGCAGTGCAGCAGGAGGAAAGGAGGACTTCTTTTCCTCTCAAGGCCCACTTTATCCAGACACCATCATTCCTATGTCACAGAACACACAGGATGAGAGGGGGAGAAGGATGAGGAGGAGGATTCTGGCACTTTCATAGGCTTTGACGAAGAGGAAGACATGTGTCAATCTGTAAGTGATGGCTTTCCAACCCCAGGATCCTTGGGAGTAGTACGTGGTTGGGAGGAGGAAGTTCCAGATGCTGTCATCCTGAGTGACCCCGAGGAGTCTGCTTCTCAAGCCTCGGCAAATTTGAGGCACATGGGCAACCTCATGCTTCAAAGCCTGCAAAGGACCCAAGAATACGTGGCATAAAGAAGAATGATCATTACTGGCTGGCAGCCCTCCTTGACCCCCGCTATAAGGGGAAGGTCTCAGAACTCATCCAGGCCCCCACGGACAGTGCAGAAGATAAAATCTCTTGAGGACACGTTGATGATTTTATTGAACATTTTTCCCGACTCCAGTAGGTTACCGTGTTGTGCAAAACGTAGTTTTGAGTCTTCTGTTGGTCAAGAGAGGAGCACTGGAGAAGGCGTCCACCTAAGTGATGCATATCAGAATTTTTTTAGTCCTCGCCGCCCAGGGCTGTCAGCTTCCACATCCCATTGGCAGCGTCTGCATCACATGGTGGACGATTAACTCGGGGCCAAAACAGAGATGGACAGCTTTCCAGTTGACTATCCGCTGGCTTACTGGGTCATGAGAACAGACCACTGGCCAGAACTTGCCCAGTATGCTATTGAGTTGTTGGGCTGCCCTGCATACAGCGTGCTTTCATAACAGGCATTCAGTGCTGCAGGAGGTTTCGTTACTGATCATAGAACGCGTCTTTCCACAGATTCTGTGGACAGTTTGACTTTTATTAAAATTAATCAGTCCTGGATTACCAGTTATGAAGCCCCTGATGGTGATGTCACTGATTAAGTCTTTTTGGGATGTGGAATCTTTGCAAGAATTCAAGGCTGCCTAGCTTTGAGGGTGTTCAATCATTTCATCTGGAAGAATGTTTTTGGTATAGATTTCATGGGCACAATTAACACCCAAAGACCAATTTTTCAGTACCTGTTTGACAGGTGCATGTCATTGCAATTTTTTTGCCTTCATCAAGAGCACCTCTATAGGGTTACAGAGGGAAGGCGCCACCGACACCCAAAGAGTAATTTTTCTGCACCTGTTTGACAGGTGCACATCATTGCAATTTTTTACATCAAGAGTACCTCTATAGCAGGGATATGCAATTAGCGGACCTCCAGCTGTTGTAGAAATACAAGTCCCATAAGGCATAGCAAGACTCTGACAGTCACAAGCATGACACCCAGAGGCAGAGGCATGATAGGACTTGTAGTTTTGCAACAGCTGGAGGTCCACTAATTGCATATCGCTGCTCTATAGGGGTATGGTGGGAAGGCGCCACCGTCACACAAAGACCAATTTTTCTGCACATGTTTGACAGGTGTATATCATTGCAATTTTTTACAGCAAGGCCAATTCTTGCTTTCATCTAGAGTACGTACATAGGGTTAGGGTGTGAAGGCACCACCGACACCCAAAGCCCAATTTTTCCGCACCCATTACTTCTATCCAAAGTCAAAGTGACACCAATCTGGATTATCCAAAAAATGTCTAATCTTGTTCCCAGTGCACTACATTGTGGCCTCATCATACACACTGGCTCCCCAGCTGTTACTGAGCAAAATAAAGGCAGCTTTCAGGGAAAATTTAATTTTTTTGGCTTTATAAATGCAATTATTGCTGCAGCAGATTCTAGATGTGGTACAGATCTGCCATTTTACAGGTAGACTAAGGTGACTCCCCAGGCACTATATTGGAAGGAAACTTTCACTTTAACAATCAAAAAATCACTGCTCATTTATAAATGACATTTTTCACAAACGTTTTTTTCATTGATACATGTCCCCCAGCGCAGGACCCGGACCCCAATAAACATTGTGTGTCCAATTAATTGCATATAAGCCTTCAAAATGGGCACTTATGATTTTTTAACGTTCGGGACACATTGACTTTAACCACTTCAGCCCTGGAAGGATTTCCAGCTTTAGGACTTTCTGCAATTCGGCGCTGCGTCGCTTTAACTGACAATTGCGCGGTCGTGCGACGTTGTACCCAAACGAAATTTGCGTCCTTTTTTTCCCACAAATAGAGCTTTCTTTTGGTGGTATTTGATCACCGCTGTGTCATTTCTGATCGCTGCTATAAACAAAAGAAGCGCGACAATTTTGCAAAAAAAAACAAATTTCTTACTTTTTCCTAAAATACAAATCCAAAAAAAAAATATAAAAAAACATTTTTTTTCACAGTTTTTGGCCGATTTATATTCTTCCTCATATTTGCGATAAAAAAAATCGCAATCGGCGTTTATTGATTGGTTTGCGCAAAAGTGGTCGCGTTTACGGATGATGAGAATTCATTTTTGGGGTTTTTAATTTTTTTTTATTTTTTACTAAAAATGGCGGTGATCTGCGATTTTTTGCGGTACTGCGATATTTCAGCGGACATGTCGGACCATTTTGACACTTTTTTGGGACCATTGGCATTTATACAGCGATCAGTGCTATAAAAATGCACTGATTACTGTGTAAATGCCATTGGCAGTGAAGGGGTTAACCTGCAGGGGGTGCGCTAAGGGTTAACTATGTTCCCTGGGCGTGTTCTAACTGTATGGGGGACTGCCTAGCTGGGGAAGGGAAGTGGTCACAGCCTTCACGTAAAGGAAGGCTGTGATCACAGCCCTTCCCCCTCACACAGAGCGGAGGTCCGTGTTTACATACACGGACCTCCGCTCACTCGCTCCGGGGGGGCCATCGCGGGTAGCCGGCGGCAATCGAAGCCGCCGCACCCGCTCCCTGGCCCCCCCTGGACACAGTGAGTGCGCAGGCGCGCCTCCGGCGGCGCACGCGCGCTCACTAAACTCGTTCCCGCAGCTGCCGTCGTATGACGGCGATTTGCGGGAACGAGCCACTTTGCCGCCGTTAGATGCCGATCGGCGGTCAGCAAGTGGTTAATGGGGTTCATTATTCGGGTGCAAACTTTCGCAGTGTTCGAAAGTTCTGGTGGAAACCGAACAGGGGTCCGTTCGGCCCATTCCTAGTTAGCAACTACAGTCCAATTTCATTGATAAACAATGATCTCAAAATCCTAACGAAAATACTAGCTAACAGATTGTCTACCTCCATCACTCAATATGTTCAAAAAGACCAGGCAGGCTTTATCCTGGGGAGGCAAGGACCGGACCAGACAGGAAGAGCCATAGACATCATCTCCATACTCAAATCTCAGTGGGACGGCAGACCCCCTCAGGATAGCTTTTTTCTCTCCACAGATCTCCAAAAAGCCTTTGATACTGTTACATGGCCATACATTTTTAATGTGCTAGAGAGATGGGGTCCAGGCCCCAACTTTCTGGCAACCTTACATTCCCTCTACTCTAATCCCAGCTCCCAGGTGCGCCTCCAGGGACGATTCTCTGAACCCTTCAACATTGAAATAGGCACTAGACAAGGCTGCCCGCTTTCACCCCAAATTTTTGCGTTAGCAATTGAATGCTTGGCTGTAGCTATCAGAAACCATCCTGATTTTAAGGGAGTATTTTGCGGACCCCAGGAACATAAATGCGTTTATTTGCAGATGATCTCCTCCTCTTTGTCACATCCCCCTTATCTCAACTCCAAATATTTTTAAACTGCTGAACCAATTTGGGCAGGCTTCAGGCCTACAAGTAAACATATCAAAATCCCTTACACTGAATATCTCAGTACCCCCTAATTTGTTTGAGCATCTGCAGGCTCACTTTCCTTTCACCTGGAACTCTTCTTTTATACCATATCTAGGTGTCAACCTAGCTCCTAATTTCAATCTCCTTTATTCATCCAATTAACCTTCTATATTTAAAAAATTCTCAGTAGACCTCTCCTCTTGGTCCAAACATGATCTATCCTGGCTGGGCCGAATTAACTCTGTCAAAATTACACTACTACCACATCTCTCATATCTCTTTAGAGCTCTGCCAATTCTGATCAGGAAAACACATTTACTACAATTTCAATCAAAAATTTTTAAATTTATCTGGGGATCCAAGGGCAGGCGATGCTCTAAAAATATACTCTTTAGAATCATACGCAAGGAGGCTTAGCCCTTCCTAACATATGGTGGTACTACCAGGCAGCATAATTAGCCCAGATATCCATTGCATACTCCAGTGGTCCTAAACTGGACTGGCTGTTAATGAAACAACAAGTGGCCCCTCGTCACACAATAGATTTCCAGTCTGGAGCCCCTCCAAACTCAGACCCCTGATCTTAGTTCCCACCCTCTCACACACCTTGACCCTCTGCGATCGCATGCACAAACATCCCTCATTGACATCGGCTCTTCGACCCTTAACACATTTATTCCATAACTCAGATTTCCTCCCAGGCTTAGATATCCTTGCCTTTAAATGATGACTTAATAAAGGGATGTTTACAATGGGACAGTTCTTCAATTCAATGGGCCCACACTCAATCTCATGTTGCGTAAGCAAACTTAAAATGCCCGCAATGGAGCAGCTCCGATTAACACAAATATCCCATTATCTACACTCTATATGGCTCAATAAACCTGAACCTCCTAAGATTACAGAATATGAAACCTGGTGCTCCAACATTATGGATCAGAGGGGTGGAATATCCATTATTTACTCCTCCCTGGCAAAGGCCTCAAATAAACCACCTTATGCCCGATTCTGGGAAGAGGACCTTAAGGAAGAAGGGGATCTCGAAAAATGGTACTCTTGCTTTCAACGTTCCTTTAAAGGAATATTGAACATCTTTTTGATTGAGGCTAATGTCAAAATCGTCACTCGTTGGTACCCATCGCTACTTGCTAAAATCTACCTGGACACATCCGTGATGTGCTTTAGGGGTTGCAATCACATTGGTAAATTGTTCCACACATGGTGGACCTGTCCCTGAATTTGAGGTTTTTGGAACAGATTTTTCTGTAGCGGCTCTCCAATTACTCAAATCCCCGAAATAGTGCTCCTTAATCAGAAGGTGGAGAAGCTCTCTAAACATACACCAGCACTAGTCTTTTTCAAGCTTCTAGGAGCCAAAATTACCATAGCAACATTTTGGAAGAAAACTTCAGTCCCGCTTTCTGCCGTTAAATGCAAGATGATGATCCAGGAGAAAATGGTAAGCATTTTCCAAGATAAGGTTCACATCTTTGAATTAATCTGGGAACCCTGGGCCAATAATTCCCACATACCCCTGTACCCTGGTTCCATCGTTACTCAAGTAGCCCAAATTTAGGTGACCCTCCTACTCCCTTTCCCCACACTGTTCCCTCTTTCTAATACTTCTCTTAGGTTTTTCTGTTTCTCTCTTACTCCCCCCCCCCAACTCTCATGTGTTTGTGTGATTTGCAAAACATAACAAGCCAAAGACAAAGCTTCAGAACTCAGCAAACAGATAGATTTCTGTCCTCATTGCTAATTTTACCCAGAACACCTATCTGTATCATTAGCAAGATCCTATTTTGACCTCCTTCTGGACAACAATTCAGTTAACCGATTGTGCTTACTGTTAGAGAAAATCTGTGCTTTCTATGGACTTTAGCGCCAGTGTGCGCGCCTGTGCGCACCCGTGCCGGAAACAGCGCCAAACAACGCTATTTGAACCCCCAGTGCTCTGCAGCCAGTGCTGTCCATTCTACAGCGTCTGAGTACCTGTTAGCCCCAGCTCTGTTCCTGTTTTCCAGTTCCTGTGATCATTCCTGTTTCCTGTTTGACCCGGCTTGACCTGACCTGCTGATATATCTGCCTGCCCCGAACCCAGGCTATCCACGACCATCCGATTGTCTGATCCTTCTGTACTTCTGCTGCCAGCCTGATTACGAACTTTACTTGAACTTCACCATTCTCTTGCCTGATCCCTTGTACTGCACAGGCAGCCAGTTGCTGACCCAGCCTGTACCACCATTCTTCTGATCTGCATGACTGCCTGAGATCACCACCATCAGTGTCCATCCAGTCCTCGAGCCATCCTGCACTCTTGAACCTCCTGTCTGCTCTACCAGGGGTCCTTGAATCAGGTGCGCAAGAGTGGTTGTTCCCTGCATAAAAAAGAAAAAAACACAAGAGAGGGGCGCACCGACCTAGTGCAATACCGTAAGACCATTTATTAAAAGCAATAGAATAAAATATACTCACAAACGGAGCTGCTGAGGTGGAGATTAATCTGTTCCTTGGAGGAAATATTTCCACATCTTGTTATGATGCCTTTTACATTGCTCCGTTTGTGAGTATATTTTATTCTATTGCTTTTAATAAACGTTTTTATTGTATTGCACTAGGTCGGTGCACCCGTCTCTTGTTTTTTCTTTAGTATCTTTTGGATGCCCATGGTCCTGAGGAGGGCAGCAAGACCAACAAGTGCTGAGTGAATGCTACGTTTACAAAGAACTTGTATTGTGCTCTCCTTTCTTTGCTTACCTCTTGGTTGACAAATCTGAAGCGCAGGAGTTGTTTTTGGTTTTTTACTTTGACTTTTTGTTCCCTGTATAAGCCAGACTCCACCACCAGGTGCGTGACAGTAACGGACAGCCATGTCCGGGTCTGTGCAGGGAGCACACTCTGCTATGGAGGAACTGTGTGTCCACTTGGCCGGGCTCACGCAAGCGGTGAAGAACCTATAAGATGGTTGCACCCAGCTGGAGGAGTAAGTGCGTGAGCTCTCCGTTCCCACGGCAACTGGAGGGGGAGATGCAGCGGCCCGTACCATCGTGGCCCTGCCATCAGAGCCTAAGGTCCCTCTTCCTGACAAGTTTGCGGGGGATCGAAGCAAATTCAGGGCATTTCACAGCTCCTGTGAGCTTTACTTCGGCCTGCAGCCCCGCACCTTTTCTTTGGGGACCACAAAGGTGGGGCTTGTGATTTCCTTGCTACAAGGTGAACCTCAGACCTGGGCTCATCGGCTCTGGGAACAGAGAGCACCTGAAGTCACCACCCTGAATGCGTTTTTTGATGCTATGGCCAGACCATACCAGGACCCCCATCTTGCGGCCACAGCTGAAGCCACCCTGCACGCCCTGAAACAGGGTCGGCACACAGCAGAGGACTATGTAGCCGAGTTCAGGCGCTGGAGTACCGACACAGCATGGAATGATGCAGCACCCTTAAAGGACAAGCTCGCCTGGGGTGCCCTTGACCCTGGATGCCCTCATAAATCTGGCCATCCAAATCGACCGGCGGCTCAGAGAACGTCAGGCAGAAAGAGCTTCTGGAACACCTGCTGCCCCGTGCCTCACATGGATGATGCCCCATGTACCCCGCTCTGGCTCCTACCACTTCTGCACCAGCTGATCAGTCAGAGCCGATGCAGATTGGCCTTCTCCGCCCGTCTCTCACCCCAGAGGAGAGACAGCGGCGCCGCACTCTGAACCTGTGCCTGTAATGCGGGGAACTCAGACAGATGGTGAGGACCTGCCCCGCCAAATCCGGTAAGTGGCACCACTGGACCAACGAGGTAGAAACACCTGTCACCAGTAACATTTCTCATCTGACCCTTCTTATCTCTTTGAAGTTGCCCGGAGGGAACATCCAAGTACCGGCCATTATTGATTCCGGGGTGTGTAGCGGTTTTGTTGACCGAGCCTTCACAGCACTACACCAGATGCCCCTGCATCCCAAGGCACAAATAAGGACCATCAGCCTGGCCTGGAACGGCCATCAAATCTGGCCAGGTGACCCACAAAACCCTTCCTATACCTGTTTCCACAGCTGATGGACACCAAGAACTGCTGATCCTTGATGCAATTGCTTCTCCGCTTTTTCCCATTATCTTGGGTCTTCCCTGGCTCAGGACTCATAGCCCCAACATAGACTGGTCCTCTAGGTGCATACAGTTCCCATCTCTGTACTGTGGCCAGCACTGTCTGCTTCCATCCCAGACCATTGGCCCCTCATTACTGAATCTTGACTCAGAACCTGACCTGGAAACCCGCCAAGCCATCCCTCCTGCCTACCACAACTATCTGAATGTATTCAGTAAGAAGGGGCAGACCAATTACCTCCACATCGGTCTTACGACTGTCCCATTGAACTGCTACCTGGAACTGAGGTCCCCTTTGGTCGTATTTACCCTCTGTCTGAGCTCGAACTATCTGCCCTCAAGGCCTACCTAGATGAAAACTTAGCCAAGGGATTTATCAGGCCATCTACATCCCCTGCCGGGGCTGGCATATTCTTTGTTGAGAAGAAGGATCACACTCTCTGCCCTTGTATTGACTACAGGGATTTAAACTGAATCACGGTCAATAACCGCTACCCTCTTCCGCTTGTTCCGGAGCTCTTCCAGAGGCTAGGGTCGGCCACCGTGTTTACCAAGTTGGACCTCCGAGGGGCCTATAACCTGATCCGCATCCGGGAGGGCAACGAGTGGAAAACATCGTTCCAAACCCGCTTTGGACATTATGAGTACCTCGTCATGCTATTCGGACTCTGCAATGCCCTGGCCACATTCCAGCACCTTGTCAATGATGTTTTCCGAGACTATCTGGATCTCTTCATCATTATCTACCTTGACGACATCTTGATCTTCTCCTCTTCCTTGGAAGAGCACCGCCAACATGTCCGTAGTGTTCTGAGCCGCTTGAGGCAACATAGACTTTATGCCAAAGCCGAAAAATGCGCTTTTGAGTGCTTCAGTATTCCATTCCTTGAACTGATCCTTTCCGTTACCAGTGTTACGATGGACCCGCAGAAGGTTTCAGCTATACTAGAATGGCCAGCACCAGTGGATAAAAAAGGGGTCCAACGCTTTGTGGGATTTTCCAATTTTTACAGAAGATTCATTAGGGGGTTTTCTGCTATCATTGCCCCCATTACCCAACCCACAAAGCTTCCACTGGTCACCTGAGGTGCAAAACCCCTTCCAAGCATTGAAAGAACTTTTTACCTCAGTGCTTATCCTCAAACATCCAGATACAACTCTGCCCTATGTCTTTTAGGTAGACGCCTCCGAGACTGCTGTTGGAGCCGTACTCTCCCAGAGACAAGGAGCAAAGGCTCTCCTCCACCCTGTAGCCTTCTTTTCCCGTAAACTTTCTGCCCTGGAGAAGAACTATGACGTAGGGGACAGGGAGTTGCTTGCCATCAAAGCAGCACTTGAGTAGTGGCGCTATCTGCTCGAGGGAGCCCGGCATCCCATCTGATCTATACTGATCATAAAAATGTGGAATATCTCAGGACTGCCAAAAGACTTAAACCTCGTCAGGCTCGCTGGACACGCTTCTTCTTGAGGTTTCAATTTCATCTTAAGTACAGGCCTGGGTCGAAGAATATCAAACCTGATGCCCTATCCCATATGTTCTCTGAACCTGGAACATCTGCCTCTCCTGACACCATCCTCCAGCCTAGGAATTTCTTGCTTTCCCAGGATGACTTACTTTCTCAGATCCGGAGAACCTCTGCCTGCTCTTCCAGATTACCTAATCAAGGGCTGACACTGAAAGATGGTCTCTGGTGGCACAACAATCAAATCTTTGTACCAAAGGAACAGCGGCCTGCTATTCTGAAACTCTGTCACGATCTCAAGTTAGCTGGGCACTTTGGAACATGCAAAACCACTGAACTTGTGCTTCGCTCTTTCTGGTGGCTTTTACTTGGTGATGACTGTCAGGCTTATGTTCGATCCTGTTCTGTCTGTGCCAGGAACAAGATGGACAAAACCAAGGCTTGGGGGTTGTTGAAACCACTTCCTATACCTGAACGACCATGGTCCAAGATATCTATGGCCTTCATAGTAGAACTGCCTCCAATGGCACACCATGATCTGTAGTTGTGGACTGGCTAACCAAGATGGGACGTTTTCTCCCAATGAAGGGCACCCCTACTGCAAGAGAGATTTCAGAAATTTTCATTAAGGAAATTATTTGGTTACATGGCATTCCTGACAACATAGTGGCTGATCCAATTTACTTCACACTTCTGGAGAGCCCTCAGTTCTGCCCTGGAAATTGACCTCTCGTTCTCCTCGGCCTATCATCCGCAAACCAACGGCCAAACCAAGAGAACAAATCAGACACTGGAGCAGTATCTCTGCTGCTTCTCTTCCTATTCACAGAACGACTGGTGCAAACTATTACCATTGGCAGAATTTGCCTACAATAATTCTATCCACTCCGCAACTAAGCAGTCACCATTCTGGTCCAACTATGTCTTTCACCCCACAGTGCTCCCTAGTTTGGCAAGTGAAACTGCGGTACCAGCGATACATGTCACTACAAAATTCTTCAGTGCCAATTGGAAACTGCTACAGGAAACGCTTGCTAAAATGCAAGAATGGCGCAAAGCCGTTTTCGATAAAAAGAAGCGCAGTGAACTGGACCTTCAGCCTGGCTTTGTGGGTTTGGCTACCCACAAAGAACTTAAAATTGTCTTGCCCGTCCAAAAAGCTGGGCCCGCGATTTATTGGCCCCTTTCTTGTAAAGAGAAAGATCAACCAGGTCTCATACGAACTTGAGCTCCCATCATCCTTGTGGATACATCCGGTATTCCATGTTACCTTGCTGAAGCCAGTGACCCCCCGCTCCTGTCGTGATTGATGGGGAAGAGGAATTTGAGGTCGAGTCAGTACTTGACTGCAGGAAGAGGGGTGGCAGGATCCAGTATCTTGTGAAATGGAAGGGATACGGTCCCGAGAAGAGCTCTTGGGAGCCCGAAACCAACCTTCATGCAGATGAATGTATTCAAGCATTCAAGGACAGCAATCCTGCCAAAGTGGCCAAGTTGGGAATTCGGAGGCTGCCCCTTGGGGGGGATGTTAGAGAAAATCTGTGCTTTCTATGGACTTTAGCGGAAACAGCGCCAAACTACGCTATTTAAACCCCCAGTGCTCTGCAGCCAGCGCTGTCCGTTCTACAGCGTCTGAGTACCTGTAAGCCCCAGCTCTGTTCCTGTTTTCCAGTTCTTGTGATCATTCCTGTTTCCTCTTTGACCTGGCTTGACCTGACCTGCTGATATCTGCCTGCACCGACCCCCGGCTATCCATGACCATCTGATTGTCTGACCCTTCTGTACTTCTGCTGCCAGCCCGATTACAAACTTTGCTTGAACTTGACCATTCTCTTGCCTGATCCCTTGTACCGCACAGCCAGCCAGTTGCTGACCCAGCCTGTACCACCATTCTTCTGATCTGCAGGACTGCCTGAGATCTCACACCACCATCAGTGACCATCCAGCCCTCGTGCCATCCTGCACTCTTGGACCTCCTGTCTGCTTTACCAGGGGTCCCTGAATCAGGTGCGCAAGAGTGGTTGTTCCCTGCATAAGCCAGACTCCACCACCAGGTGCGTGACACTTACTCTAGAAGTTAACAATGTTAATTGGATTTGCAATTTATATGTGCATTTACTTTCCCTTCACCTGCGTTATAAGCACGACCTGCAAGGTGTTCCCAGTGACTATTATATGATACTGACTAGGCCATAATAAATGAGGGATGTTCTAATAACATGCTCAAACTAGCTCATTCACACTTATGAGGTGTTAGCATTGGTCCAGCTAGCCCTGTATAATGTTGACAACTGTTTCACGTTGTCGAAATCTTCCTGTCCACAGCGTGATCAGGCAGGAGGAAAGTCCAATGTCTCTTTCTCTATCGTCCCAAGAGGTAATATTTTGGCTACTCAAACGACACTATGGGGTTGATTTACTAAAGGCAAATACACTCTTCAAGTGCAGTTGTTCCAGAGCCTATTAAATGTACAGAAGCTCTGCAGACTTTCATCATCCAATCATGTGCAAGCAAAAATGCTGTTTTTTTTATTTTTCTTGCACATGATTGGGTATCCTTTTCAAAGTGAAGTTTTACCTTATTTACTAAGTCCTGGAGCAACTGCACTTTGCAAAGTGCACAGTCCATTTGCCTTTAGTAAATCAACCCCTATGTATCATTCAAATATGTCTTTGGCTCGCTAGCTGATTTTCTCCAGGCCATGTTGGTCACTATTTTGACTGTTTGCATTTTTCTTTTCATGATACATTCAATAAAAACTATTGAAAGAAAAAAAAAAACTAATTTGGGTACAGCGTTTCATGACTGCACAATTGTCATTCAAAGTGCGACAGTGCTGAAAGCTGAAAATTGACCTGGTCAGGAAGAGGGTTTAAGTGCCCAGTAAGTAAGCGGCTCATATTGATTGACAACTGATACTTCCAATGAAGTGGATTTTATAGTTTGGGAAATGAGTCCAAGGATGCCTATTGGAAACAGTTCATAGGAATTTAATAGTCAATATACTGGGCACTTGCCCATGATGCATAAGTCTAATTTGTCTCTGATGGACGATAAAGCATTTACTTTTTTTTACACGGACGATTTTGTATGAAAAATGGATGGCAGTGCATCTCTATGAGCTAACATTTCAGCCGTTTATGTTTAGGTCTGTTTTTTAAGTGTACAAAGTCTTCACCCTTTTCTGTTTAAATTGACCTGAACAGATGTCAACGGATGTAAATAGACGTTGTCCTTTTTACATGCCCAGCAGGTATGAGTCATTGGTTGTTAAAGAGTAGGTACCCTTCGATGTCCAAACAATGACTCATCCCAGCTGTCAGCCATCAATCCCTGTATTGTAAACAATCCCCAGAATGTAAACAAAGGAGCTTTCAGTAAAAAAATAAAGATCTGGCGGTCCCCCAATCCATACCAGGTGCTTTGGGTCTGGTATTGATATTAAGATTGTAAGGGGACCACCCAAAATTCTTAAGAAAATGATGTGAGATCCCCCCGAAATTACTGTTTAATTAGATCATGGTTACCCGTTAATTGGATTGTTTTTTGAAGTTTGCATTGTCGTGTTTTTACTGGTTGTATGTCTTATCGTATCTATGCTAATATCCCCAAAAGGGGAATGTCCTTCTGGGGGTATAAAAGCATGTGTCTTAGTTATAATAAAGAGCTATTCCTTTGTTTTTTCCTCAACATTGTGTCTGCATACAATGCTTGTGGTAAAGGGCTGGTATTAGCTATTGGTCTGCTGGAAGGGTTTGGAGGGCAGGAGGCACCATTTGGCGGAGGCACCCAGTCGAGGTGTCAGGTGGTCTGTTACATAACCTTGTTTCCATGTGGATGGGGACAAAGGCCTCTTTCCCACAACCTTTGCCTGGTGGATGTGGCAGGCTTATTGAAAGCTGGAAACCCTTTTATCAATAAGATGGCCCCAGATTCTGCCCCCATATGAATGAGTATTGGGTACATACTACCCCTACTCATTCACCAAAAAAAAAAAAAACAAATGTAAAAAACAAAACAAAACACAGTGCTTTATTAAAAATAAAAAAATGTTCCCATTAGAGTTGAGCGAACTTATAGAAGTCCGGGTTCGGGTCCGGACAGAACCCCGAACTTTGTCCCGGACCCCGAACCCCATTGAAATCAATGGGGACCCGAACTTTTAGGCACAAAAATGGCTGTAAAATAGTCCTGGAAAGTCCTAGAGGTCTGCAAAAGGAAGGAAATGGGGGTAAGGGTGGGACAAGTGACCTACAAAGAAATGGGGACAGGGAAATAACTTTAGATATTTTTTAAAAAATAAAAACATAAAAAAAGCAAAAATGGAGGTGAATGTGGATCATCTTCAAACTGGGTCTGAAAAGTATTAATTAACGGTAGATGCCATATAACTGTTCTAAAATCATTTTCAAGCCCAGGGGTAACTAAAGTTACCCCAAGCCCCAGGCCCTGTTTCAAGCCCCAAGACAGGCCTGGGCTTGGGCCTGAAGATATTCAAGCGAGTTGAGATTACCCTTGTAAAAAAATAAAAATTATTTCGTGACACAAAACAAAACAAAAAATGTAAACAAAAAAAA
>BLSH010172764.1:292313-305595 GCA_018402905.1 Glandirana rugosa
TTGGCCGATTTATATTCTTCCTCATATTTGCGATAAAAAAAATCGCAATCGGCGTTTATTGATTGGTTTGCGCAAAAGTGGTCGCGTTTACGGATGATGAGAATTCATTTCTGGGGTTTTTATTTTTTTTTTATTTTTTACTAAAAATGGCGGCGATCTGTGATTTTTAGCGGTACTGCGATATTGGGGCGGACATGTCGGAACGTTTTGACACTTTTTTGGGACCATTGGCATTTATACAGCGATCAGTGCTATAAAAATGCACTGATTACTGTGTAAATGCCATTGGCAGTGAAGGGGTTAACCTGCAGGGGGCGCGCTAAGGGTTAACTATGTTCCCTGGGCGTGTTCTAACTGTAAGGGGGACTGCCTATCTGGGGAAGGGAAGCGATCACAGCCTTCACGTAAATGAAGGCTGTGATCACATCCCTTCCCCCTCACACAGAGCGGAGGTGCGCGTTATCACAGCCGCCGTCGTATGACGGCGTTTTGCGATAACGAACCACTTTGTCGCCGTCAGATGCCGATCGGCGGTCGGCAAGTGGTTAAAGTAACACACACAGTTTCCAGATGTTTGCAGAACAGTGATATGGGTTCTCCCGGCTTATTTATACTTTTTTGTCACAGTTTGAAGATGATTTTAGAACAGTTATATGGCCTCTACCGTTAATTAATACTTTTCAGACCCAGTTTGAAGATGATCCACATTCACCTACATTTTTGCTTTTTTTATGTTTTTATTTTTTTAAAAATGCTTTTAGTTATTTCCCTGTCCCCATTTATTTGTAGGGCACTTGTCCCACCCTTACCCCCATTTTCCTTCCTTTTGCAGACCTCTAGGACCTTCCTGGACTTTTTTACAGCAATTTTAAGAACTTTCATTAAAATTACCAGAACCCCGGACCCGAACCCAGGCTTTTTTTGAAAAGTCCGGGTTCGGGTCCGGGTCCCGGACACACCAAAGTTTGGTACGGACCCGAACTTTACAGCCCGGGTTGGCTCAACTCTAGTTCCCATCCATCATCAATCACGTTGTCCAGTGATGTAGGTCAATCATTATGAATGACAGTTGCTGACCCGCACAACAGAACAAATGTCTGCCGGTTGCTTTCCCGAATGACAGCTCTGCGTCCCCCTGCTGCTGAACTAAACAATGGAGTGGGGTCACCCGATGACATCATTAACCACATATGAACATATCCTTAAATGGTGATAGACGTCATTGGGTGGCCCCTACCCCTTATGATGTCATTGACTAAATATGGACATGTCAAGGGCTACTAAATACCCTTTACTCATTCACATGGAAGGGATGCCCCTCATTATTAATGGGGGTTTTCGGGTTCTGATAAGCCTTCTCGGCTGCAGAACCCCACAATGACAAGGCCAAAGTTGTGAAGAAGATTCCCTTGTCCTCGTTAACATGGGAGCAAGGTGCTTTGCTGGGGAGTTTCCCTTGGCAAGCCCCCCCCCCCATGTTGAGGGCATGTGGTCTGGTATGCTCTGGGGGGATGCACACTTGTTTCCCCCTTTTCTGGCCTGCCAGGTTGCATGGTGGATAAGGGTCTGATATGAATGGGGGGCAGGCCATTAGTTACAAAAAATAAATCTTTATTTGGGGTCCTCCTTAAAATCCACAGCAGATCTAAGAGCCTGGTATGGATTTTGGGGTGGACCCCACACTTTTGTTTTTGGGGGTCCCTCTTAAAATCTATACCAGACTCAAAGTGCTTGCTATGGATTAAGGAGACCCCCACACTGTTTTTTTTTTTTTTACTTTTCACTGACAGCTCCTTTGTTTAAAATTCTGCTGTCAGCCGGAAATCTCCAATTGACAGCAGGGATGAGTAATGGTTGCTAGGATGCCGGCAGGCAGATCTAAAAAAACAATGTGAAAACCTATATACAAACAGATGTAAATGGAATTTAACTGGAAACTGATGTAAACTGAATCCATTTTGTCTTTGAAAAAACATGACTGAATGGATGACTCCCGTGTGAAATTAGCCTAACGAGGGCCTTTCTTTTTTCTGTTTTTAATAAAATGTCTTTTTTGTCCGGACATAAGTAATGGACTTTTAAACAAATTGGTCATTATGTTGTGCCTTAAAAGTCCAGCTCTCTGTTACAGATGCAAAGATTTACATTCTGAGTAAAGCATGTGGAACTTCAATTAGAGCTTGTTTAAATCGAGATTCACTAAAACATGGGGATCAGCTTTAAAGCAGAGCCATTCAGGAAGTGCATTCTTAGCCATACCACAGATTGTTTCTTCCTCCCTGCCCTTGATGAACAGTTGCCAGAAGATGGGAGGAGACAAGGCTCAAACAACAAGTGATGCAACATACAGACAGGAAGTTCCAGGTAGAAGCGTGAGTCTTCAATATAGGGGAGGCAGTGAACGTTTTTACAGAGAACGGCTGGAGCTGGAACTTTAGGCCCACCCACGAGACCCCAAGGGGGATGATTGAAGAGGAGAGCTTTCGTATAGAGGAGACAAGAAGCCATGAGTGTGCAGAGGCAGGCTGCAGAAAGCACAAGACAGTGAGAGGAGAAGCAATCCCCAGAACAGAAGGTGTGAGATTGTGGACTTCTAGGGACAACAGTCTGCAGCACAAGGAGACCATCTGCATTCTAACTATGCTAGGCTGACCAGACGTCCCCGGATTGATCACTTCATCTCGCCCCATGTTTGTCCCCGCTTTTGCAGGACTGATCCGCAGCGGGAAGTTTCCTGGAGGGTGGAGGTTGCGCTGGCTGGGAGATGAAAGGAGCGGTCCGTGCAGTAATACTCAGAGGAGGAGTGGCTTCAGCCTGTGTGCTGCTTGTAGCGGCGTGCCCTCTCCCAGCATTCTGCCCCTCTCCTCCTATGTCTGCTCCCTCTTCCCTTCACTCTCACGGCAGTACATAGGTTAGGGGAGGAAAACAGAGCACAGTGCTAGTCCCTACCCCTCCCTCCTGTACTGCAAAGCATTGTGGGAGATGTAGTCCAGAGGAGGGGAGGGGGATGCCTTTTAATTGACAGAGTGTATGGCCACAAGCTGCAGCACAAGGTGAGTTCCTGATAAATGAATTAATTTTAATTTAAAATGTTCTATCTCCTTCACTGATGGACACTCATTAGGTGACACTGATAGGGATAGGCTGCACTGATGAGGTGGAAGTGGTAGGCACTGAAGAGGTGGCACCAAGGAGGCAGCACTGATGAGGTGGCACTGATAAGTGGGCATTGGTAGGCACTGATGAGGTGGCCCTGATGGGCACTGATGAGGCAGCACTGATGCGGTGGCACTGGTAGGCACTGATGAGGTGGCACTGGTAGGCACTGATGAGGTGGCACTGATAGGCTGCATTGATGAGGTGGCACTGATGGGCACTGATAAGGTGGCACTGATAGGTTGCACTAATGAGGTGACACTGGTGGGCACTGATAGGCTGCATTAATGAGGTGGCACTGATTGGCAATGCTAAGGTGACACTGATAGGCTGCATTGATGAGGTGCTTCTGGTGAGCACTGATAGGCTGCATTGATGAGGTGGCACTAATGAGGTGGCCCTGATGGGCACTGATGAGGCATCACTGATAGGCGCTGATGGGGTGGCACTGATAGGCACTGATGAGGTGGCACTGATGAGGCAGCACTGATTAGGTGGCCCTGATGGGCACTGATGAGGCAGCACTGATGGGCACTGGTGAAGTGGCACTGGTAGGCACTGATGAGGTGGCACTGGTAGGCTGCATTGATGAGGTGGCACTGGTGGGCACTGATAGGCTGCATTGATGAGGTGGCACTGATGAGGTGGCACTGATGGGCACTGATGAGGTGGCACTCATAAGCTGCATTGATGAGGCGGCACTCATTTGCACTGATGAGTATCTTTTTTTTATCTCATGGAGGAAATGTGAGAAATAACGCATATACAGGCATACCCCACTTTTACGTACACAATGGGACCAGAGCATGTATGTAAAACGAAAATGTACTTAAAGTGAAGCAATACCTTTTTTCACTTCTGGGGTGTGAATGCAGTCTGCCTGTGTCCAGCAATGCAGCCTGCCTGTGTCCAGCAATGCAGCCTGCCTGTGCAGGGGAAGAGAGAGGAGAGGATTTCCGGCTGATCATCAGAGCGGGGAACATCGCTGTAACAGCTTTCATTTGAATTGTCGCGTGTTCCCGCCGCTCATCTTCACATACAGCCACGCCTATTGGCCCAGGTACTTTGATATAAGTCACTCGTCTCGGCATTGGATGGGTGATCTGTCTATAAAAGTACCTGGGCCGGGAGGCGGGACTGTGTGTGACGGCGAGTGCGGGGAACACTTGGCAATTCAAATGAAAGGTGTTAAAGCAATGTTTTTCACCGCTCTGATATTTAGCCAGAAATCCTCTCCTCTCTCTTCCCCGACTCCCATTCAACCCTGCTTGCACTTTACATACACTCACGGGTATGTCCGTACTTGCGAGTGTAAAAATAAAGTGAGTGTTCGTTAAGCGGGATATGCCTGTATCATACAATCATTCCATAAACGTATACACTGCATATATAATTTGAGGAAAATATGCTTATAAAATAGTTTATCATTTGGCAATAAAAAAAAAAAAAATATGTCCCTGGATTTCATTTTGAAAATCTGGTCACCTTACACTAGGCACCAGGATTGTATTTATCACATTATTATATTATGATTATTATACAGGATTTATATAGCACCAACAGTTTGCGCAGCGCTTTACAATAAAGAAGGGACACAGTACAATTATAATACAGTTCAATACAGAAGCAATAGGAGGGCCCTACTCGTAGAGCTTACAATCTAAAGGGAGGGGGAGGTGGTACAAAAGGTAATGGCTGCAGGAGATGATCTGATAGAGGTGGCTCAAGCACAGGTCTTAGGTGGAGGTGGAGTAGGCTTCCCTGAATAAGTGAGTTTTCAAGGATCGCCACATCGTTTATAGCTACTGTGGCAATCCGATATTCCCTGGATCAACTTTATCTATAAATATTAGTATCATAGGTGTGCGCAGCCAACTGCATTATGGTGTGCACCCCAAAGCACACAAATGCGCATGTGTGTATATGTATGTATGTATGTATATATATATATATATATATATATATATATACATAGCTTTTTTCCTCAGGTGCAGGAACTTAACCATGTAGAGTTCAGGGGTGCATAGTGTACAGGGTGCAGAGCTTGTGGTGCTTAGCGTACAAGGTGCGGAGCTTAGGGGCGTGCAGTACAGGGGTGCTTAGTGTTCAGGGTTGCTTAGTGTTCAGGGGTGTGCAGTGTTCAGGGGTGGATGGTGGTCAGGGCTTGACAATGTTCAGGGTGTGTGGTATACAGGGGTGTGCAGTGTTCAGGGGTTTGCGGCGTACAGGGGTGCGTGGTATACAAGGGTGCGCAGTGTTCAGGGGTGTGCAGTATACAGGGGTGCGCAGTGTTTAGGGCTGCATGGTATACAGGGGTGGGCTGTATACAGGGGTGCATGTATACAGGGGTGTGTGGTATACAGGGGTGTGCGGTTTACAGGGGTGCGTAGTGTTCAGGGGTGTGCGGTATACAGGAATGCGTGGTATACAGGGGTGCACAGTGTTTAGGGGTGTGTGGTATACAGGGGTGCGCAGTGTTCAGGGATGTGCGGTATACATGGGTGCATGGTATACAGGGGTGCGCAGTGTTCAGGGGTGCATGGTATACGGAGGTGTGCGGTATACAGGGGTGCGTGGTATACAGGGGTGTGCGGTATACAGGGGTGTGTGGTATACAGGTGTGCGTGGTATACAGAGGTGCACAGTGTTCAGGGGTGCATGGTATACAAGGGTGCGTGGTATACAGGGGTGCACAGTATACAGGGGTGTGCGGTATACAGAGGTGCGTGGTATACAGGGGTATGCAGTATACAGGGGTGCATGGTATACAGGGGTGTGAGGTATACAGTGAATGTATATGATATATGTGAACTAAATATCCCTGTTTTACATTGCATAGTTTGCTGTGAAGGGTGTAGCAGTGTGCAGAGGGTCCATTTGGCATTTGTGATGTTAACATGTGGTCACACCCCTTTAGCACCTGGTAGTTCATTACATGTACAAGCTATTGGGATCTGAGCACAGGTGTATCTCTTTTTCTGTTATAAACAGGCCAGTGACCAGATCTGAACCTAGTCGCTCTCCCCCATCTTGTCTTAATGCCTCAGGTTGGCATGGTGTCCACCGTAGCACTTGTAGTGGCAGGGCAGTGTAGGACTGGCCAGAAGAGGGATTACTTTGACGGAGTTGGTCAGCTTAAACATGTATTGCAATATATGTGAACTAAATATCCATGTTTTACATTGCATAGTTTGCTGTGAAGGGTGTAACAGTGTGCAGAGGGTCCATTTGGCATTTGTAATGTTAACATGTGGTCACACCCCTTTAGCACCTGGTAGTTCATTACATGTACATGCTATTGGTATCTGAGCACAGGTATATCTCTTTTTCTGTTATACACAGGTCAGTGACCAGATCTGAACCTAGTCCATTTGTAGTAACATGTGATATCTCTTTTTCTGCGGTATACAGGGGTGTGCGGTATACAGGGGTGCGTGGTATACAAGGGTGCGTGGTATAGAGGGGTGCTTGGTATACAGGGGTGCATAGTGATTAGGGGTGCGCAGTGTTCAGGGGTATGCGGTATACAGGGATGCATGGTATACAGGGGTGTGCAATGTACAATAGGTGAAGTTCAGGGGTGAACAGTTTACAGAGTTTAGGGGTCAGCAGTGTACCACCTCCCATCCCCACATCCTCAACTGGATTAGCACCTCAATCCTAGCACATGCCCCCCTATCCCCCCATCTACTGTAAATCATCTTCTCCCCTCTCCCTCTAGCTGTATAAATGCCACCAAAAAATCCCCCCCTCCTCCCCAACACAGACTTCAAATACAGCGCGGCTTGATGGGGGTGGGAGATATTCTTCCTCCCAGGCTCCTTCGCAGGGTTTGTGATCAGCAGTGGCAGCTGGTGAAGTTTTAGGATGGGGGGGGGGGGCGCCAGGCCCCGCCCTTCCTTTTGACCCCTCATACTTCTCATAAACCCCACCCCTTATAGAAGTCATCCACTCCATCCTCTGTATTCCACATATTGTGTCAGGAGTATACAGCTCAGCATCACAGGTGGGGTATATATCAGCCAGTAACACATTATGCAACCAATACACAGGTATTGCAGCCACAGCCAGTACACAGGTATTGCAGCCCAGTTCACAGGCATTACAGCCCAGCACACAGGTATTGCAGCCCAGTACACAGGTATTGCAGCCACAGGCAGTACACAGGTATTGCAGCCCAGTACACAGGTATTGCAGCCCAGTACACAGGTATTACAGCCACAGCCAGTACACAGGTATTGCAGCCCAGTACACAGATATTGCAGCCACAGGCAGTACACAGGTATTGCAGCCCAGTACACAGGTATTGCAGCCCAGCACACGGGTATTACAGCCCAGTATGCAGGTATTACAGCCCAGCACACAGGTATTGCAGCCCGGTACACAGGTATTACAGCCCGGTACACAGGTATTACAGCCCAGTACACAGGTATTACAGGCCAGTACACAGTGTGGGAGATTCGCTTCAAGTGGAGAGGTTCTCAAACATGTAATCCACCCTTATATCAGGTTAAGGGCTTCCTGCCCATGTTTTTTTTTCATTCAGCAAATAAAGAATAACAGAAAGGCTTCCCTCGCAGTGGTAGAAAACAGTCCCAAAACAAAAAGTCCATTACATGAATAAAAGCTTCCTAGCTACCAGATAGACCTCATTAGGTCTGCTTCAGTCCTGCAGGCATGTTCACTCACAGCCTGCTCCTTCTCTCTCGGCACCACCACTGATTGCACCCAGGTCAGCCTCAGGGTTCCATTTAATTGCTACAGAGGAGCATTTTCCCTTGGTGAGGTCAGTTAAGGGAGCTGCTAGTGTGGCCAAGTTTGGGATGAACCTTCGATAATATCCAACCATGCCTAGGAAGGTCCTCAGTTGGTTCTTGGTGGCAGCGGCAGGCCAGTCTTTAATGGCTTCTACCTCATGGACTTGGGGTTTGATTAGGCCCCACCCAATGGTGTATCCCAGATACCGGGCCTCTTCTAACCCTATGGCACACTTCTTTGGGTTTTCAGTTAAGCCAGCGTTTATGATGGAGTTTGACAGCCTGGACTTTGGGTAGATGAATTTCCCAATCTGTGCTTCAAATAAACACATCATCTAGATAGGCTGCAGAATAACACTAAGGATCTCATCCGCTGGAATGTATCGGGAGCTCCATTTAACCCAAAGGGCATCCACACATACTGCCATAACCCCTCAGGTGTTGCAAAAGTGGTTCTCTTTTGCTTCCTCTGTCAGGGGAACCTGCCATTACCCTCTAGGGAGATCCAGAGTGGTTATATACCTGGCGGGGCCCAACATCTCCACTATTTCATCAACCCGGGGCATAGGATATGCACCTCATTCCGTTTCTGTAAGTCTTTGCAAAATCTTAAGGACCCATCTGGTTTGGGAACCAAGACTATAGGACTACACCATTCACTTTTAGACTTCTCTTATCATCCCGAGGTCAAGCATCCTCTGACCTTCCTCCGCTACTGCCTGTCTATGGGCCTCTGGAATACGATAAGGCTTAAGACATACTTGAACCTTGGTGTCAGTGACAATGTCATGTTTAATTACATTTGTGCAGCCGGGCCAGACTGAGAAAAAGTCTTTATTGCATTGTAAAAACCCCTTCACCTCCTGCTGTTGGAAAGCAAACATGGACTCAGGTATCTGAACTTCACTTATGCCTTCCTCTTTTGTAAGTGGCTGATCATCAAGGGCTAGGAGAGCCTCCCTGTCTTTCCATGCATTAATTAAACTTACATGGTAGATCTGCTCTTTCTTCCACCTGTCTGGTTGGTATACCTTATAGTTTACCTATCCAAACCTTTTCCAGTATCTCATAGGGTCCTTGCCACTTAGCTAGGAACTTACATTCCACTGCGGGGACTAAAACAAGTATGCAATCCCTCATATGGAAAGCCGAACCTTCGCCGACCTATTGTATACTCGTCTCTGGGCTTCCTGGTATTGCTGCACGTGTTCTCAAACCAGGGGCATTACTGAGGCAATCCTATCCTGCATGGCTGAAATATGTTCAAAGACACTCCGGTAGGGACTAGTTTCAGTCTCCCAAGTTTCCTTAGCAATGTACAGCAACCCTCTGGGATGCCTCCCATACAGGAGTTCAAAGGGTGAGAACCCCGTGGAAGACTGTGGGTCCTCTCTAATGGCGAACAACAGGTATGGCAGTAGACAATCTCAATATTTGTTAAACCGTTCTACTAATCCATCTGTCTGAGGGTGGTAAGCTGAAGAATGAAAATGCTTAATACTGAACAATTTGCACAATTCTTTCATCACCTTTGACATGAAGGGAGCCCCTTGGTCTGTTAGAACCTCCTTTGGGATCCCAGTACGGGTAAGCATGTGGAACAACTCTTTGGCGATGGTCTTGGAGGAAGTGTTTCTTAAGGGAACAGCCTCGGGATACTGGGTGGCATAGTCCATGACTACTAGGATGTACTGATAGCCTCTGGCAGACTTAACTACTGGCCCTATCAGATCCATGGCAATTTGGTCAAAAGGAATCACAGGCAATGGTACCAGTGGGCTATGGTAATGGGGCTACCTTTTGACACTCAGGACATGACTCACAATAGTTTTTCACATCAGCATGTATCCCAGGCCAGAAGAAACGCTGTACGACATGTTCTTTTGTCTTTTCATAGGCCAGATGGCCACCCAGGGGGTGTGTATGGGCCAGGTTCAGCACTGTCCTCCTATAGGGGCCAGGCACCATGAGTTTTTCCACAACCTCACACTGAATTTTGTCAACCTGATACAACATGTCATGGTTAACCACCATATGAGGACACACATTTTCCAGCCCTGGGGCTACCGGGGTCCCATTGTTTACCTTCACATTTTTACAGGCTTGTACAAGAGTAGGATCCTGTAACTGGGCGGTCCCGAAGTTGTCCTGAGAAAACTCTAGCTCCAGCACGCCGGGCAACTCTAGGGTCTCAGGGGTCACCTCCGGTTCACCTGTATAGGTTGCTAGGGGAATAGACACATTTTCACAAGGGGTCACCCCTACAGCATTTTCATCAACCTTTGGTTCAAAGGGGTTGGGGTTCCCCCCATTCAGTCCCACTAGGAAGGCCAGACTCAAGGCCATTTTCTTTCACACTGCAAAGTTCCTGGAACAGTGGAAAGTCTCTCCCCAATATTACACTGTGCAACAGGCTAGGGGACACAGCCACTTCATGGCCAACAGATCCTGAGCTGGTTTCAAAGGTCACCAGCATTGTGGGGTACTTCTTACAGTCAACATGCACAAATACCACTCTTACCTGATGCTGGGTCAGCTGTTGAGGCTCCACCAGCTGGGTATGGACCAGGGTGACCAGACTTTCAGAGTCCAGGAGGGCATGTACACTTTTCCCCCTTATCTTTACCACAGTGCTTGGCATGTCTGGATCAGCAACCAGGTGAGCAAACAGGGACATGCATTGAACTACGTCACATTCCATAGGCTCAGGGTTCAAGGGACAATTGGCAGCGATATGCCCCGAATTACTGTACCGCCAACATTGGGGATGCCCCCTGGGTTCTTCTGGGGCTTCCCGGATGGGGGTCTTTCAACAGGGGGTGATGCTCTGAGCACATTCACTGGCCTTTCAGGACTTCCTCTGTTCAGCTTTACCAACGGTGTTACTGGGGTTGACCGGGCGACCACAGGAGGGGGTCTTTTGACCATCAGGGGTCGTGAAGCTGTAGATCCAGTGACCAGGATCTTTAGTTTGTCATAATCCCGGGCATCTTCAGCAGAAAAGTCAAATTATGCCTTTTGGGAGTCGCCTGCTAACAGTGGGGCCACTAGCGCAGCCCAGAGGTCTTTAGGCCAGGCATGCCCCTCAGAAGTTCTTTCAAATGTACATAGGAAGGCCTCCACATCATCCTGGAATGTCATTTTTTGTAGAAGGTGACTTTTGGTGCCTGGCAGGGTGTCACCAGGGGACCCTGTGGAGACATTTGCAGTCTGAGCTGGTATCCGCTGCAATTAAGGAAAATTGTTTTCATACTTACCGTAATTTTCCTTTCCTGGATCCTCCTCATGTCAGCCTACTATGGGTCAGCTCTGCCCCCTCTGACCCCTTCAGGACAACCTCTTTCCAAGCCTATAAGAGGCGGCTGTCTGCCCCTATGCAGTGTTCAATTTACCCACCTTACGACAGACTTTGGGTGGGAGTTCCTCGGCTGAGATGAGGAGGATCCAGGAAAGGAAAATTTATGCTAAGTATGAAAACAATTTTCCTTATTCCTGGACCTCCTCATGTCAGTTACATTCACTCTGTAGTGCTGAATGAAAGTATTAGGTGCACTCCAGCTAGCTGCCCTGCACACTGCTTCTGCTGACACCTTAGCGTATGATGCACAGGAATCTGCCATGCCTCTATAGAATGTGCTTTGACCTCCAATGGCGGAGGATATCCCGACTCTTTATATGATTTTTATGATCTATGAAGACACTATTCTAGGTGGCATAGTCATGCCTTTCCTGGAGCCACCGGGAAAGCTGAAGAGGTGATCTTGTTTCCAGAACTCCTTAGTTCGCTCTAGGTATATTGATAAGGCCTGCACTAGGTCCATTCGTCTTCTTCGTCATTACTATCCGGGAAAGCCAATAAGACTGATTCCCAATTCATATGCAAAGCTGATGCTACCTTGGAAGAAAGCTTGGGATGGGTCTGAGTACTCTTTCATCTTGAAGTATTAGGCAACACGGCTCCCTGGCTGAGAAAGCATAAAGTTCAGACACCCTTCTGGCTGATGCAATTGTCATCAAAAAATTGCACTGAGACAAAGAGCATGATGACACCGTTCCAAATGGAGGTGCTAATAAGGCTTTCAGAACTAAAGGCAGGTCCCAATTTGGAAAAAGATAAAGTATTATTGGTAATTTTCTTTAGACTAAATGCTCTATAGATCTTCTCCCAACCTCCACGTCATCAACTTCAGTTTCCCCGACTTTGGGTTATACTGCTTGTTCTGCAGCAGATAATCTTCGTGAAAAGGCAGAGGAATTGGCTGACACATCTTCATTTTCTATGCTAGTGAAAACCCTGGTCTTCTGGACCAGAAGGGTCACACCGCTTTGCTGTTACCTCCCGCTGTTGAATCTTCATGAAAACTCTGAGGATTAGCGAGAGAGAAGTTAACACAGACTAGGGGAAAGTCCTATGGAATGGATAGAGCATCCTGGCCTAGAGCTTGTTGTGGGTGCCACCTTTGGGAGAAGTAAGAAGTAACATTAATCTGAGAGTTTTCCTCCAATGCCACCCAATCTATGACAGGTGTCCCCCAGACCTTGAATATTTTGAAACAAGTATCAGGGATTCAAGCCCCATCCATTCAGATCCAAGAATCTCAGACTCAGTTGATCCACCAGCTTGTTTTGTGGACCCTGAAGGTATGCTGCTGCTAGGGAAAAATTTGGCATGCAACTCTGAGCAGTGAGAGGCTCCTGGTGCCCCCTTGCTGGGCCACGTAGGCTACTATGGTTTGTTGTCGGAAAGGACTTTGACTGCCCCCTTTGCAAAATCGATTGTAAGGCTACTAGAGCGTGCAGAACGGCCTCTAATTCTAACAAGTTTGAATGCTGAGATAGAGATGCCTCTCATTTGCCCTGTAGTTGTTGGCCTGAAAAATGAGCTCCCTGGCCTAATAGGCTGGCATCTGTAGTTAGCACTAGAGTTGAGCGAACCTCTGGAAGTTTGGGTTCTGCTGGTCCGTCCGAACTTCGGGACAAAGTCCGGGTCCAGACGGAACCCGAACGATCGCACGGACAACGAACCCCATTGAAATCAATGGGGACCCGAACTTTTATGCCTGCCTGGTCGTCTTGGGTTTGAAGGTCTCCAAGCGAGTTGAGATCACGATTGATGTCTACGGTCGGATAATCCGGTCCCTCGAGTAAAAAGTCCGGTTGTTGATGTCCCGTTTACTCTCCGTAGAGATAGAGTCGTAAGTTTGAACAATCTTAATCTCCGGCAAGACGTGCGAGATCATCGGAATGTTAGCTAAAACGTTTCCCCCGTCAGTTTCAGGAAAGGCTGTTGTTTGGTATCATCGGATGCACCGGGTCGTTCCCCCGTGGTCCTCGGAGAGTGACGAGTCTCAACGTACGGTTTAAAAAGG
>BLSH010172764.1:310020-321489 GCA_018402905.1 Glandirana rugosa
ATCTCTAATTTCTGCTATCTGTCCTCAGAGCAACAGCACAGACAGCAGTAGTAAAGTAATCTATCTCAGGATGCAGGATCAGGTCTTAAAATGTCTCAAATCTGTCCCTCACGCAGTCAGCTACCTTTCCCTACACTAACCCAAGGAGCACGTGACTGCAGCACTGTGACTCCAGCTTATAAAGAGGCTGGGTCACATGATGCACTGGCCAATCACAGCCATGCCATTAGTAGGCATGGCTGTGATGGCTTCTAAGGGCAAACCAGTGAAACGCTTGTTGATTGGCTGCCCTGCAGCTTCTCAACACGTGGAGTAAAATAGCAGAACCCCGGACCGAACCCGAACTATTTTTGAAATGTCCGGGTCCGGGTCCGTGCCACGGACACCCGAAAGTTCGGTACGGACCCGAACGTTACAGTCCGGGTTCGCTCAACACTAGTTAGCACTACTGGAACTGGAGGTTCAAGAGGCACCCCGCGGTATAAATTCTAAGATATCTTCCACCACACCAGAGACCGTTTTATTAGATCTTCTTCGAGAGGCAATCCCATTGATGGAGAAAACTGTATTGAAATCTCCCCTTCCGTCATCTAGCCCAGGGTACTGCCTGGATCATGGAAGACAACAGGGCCAGGTACTGCATACACTCTTTGGCCATCAGAAATGGCCTGGTCATTACTATTTCTGATTTGGACTGAATTTCCACAATCTTCCTGACAGGCAGAGATCCACAACCTTGGGTAGTGTCGAACTGCATTCCTAGATACTCTAGGACTTGAGCTGGTTGCAACCGACTCTTGCGATGTTTGATTAACCAACCAAAACGTCTGATCGTGCTGCAGGTTATCAGCACGTGCTGTTGAAGGAGGAATTTGATTGCAGCCCGGAGGAGAATGACGTCCAGATAATGAAAAATTTGAATGCCTCTGATTCTTAAGATAGCGATGACCACTGCCAAAACTTTTGAAAATGTTCTTGGAGTTGTGCACAGCCCAAATGGCAGACAACGAAATTGGAAATGAAAGCGATGGTGTGATGCACTTATGGTCACATGAAGGTAGGCATCTGCTAGGTCTATTGACTCTAGCAAATCTCCCTTCTTCACAATGGACAATGATGATATGCAAGGACTCCATTCTGAATGGAGGGACTTTCATGAAGGCATTCAGGGCTTTTAAGTCCAGGACCGGCCTGAATCCTCCTGATTATTTTGTTACCAAGAACAGAGAAGAATAGAAACCTTCTCCCTTCTTGTGCTCTAGAATTGGCAGAATTGCTTGAGATGCCAATAACTTCTTTACATACATTAATGAACAACGCTCTTTTCTCTGGACAAGTAGCAATCCAGGTCTCCACAGAATGAGACTAGGGAGGTCTTTCCTTGAATTCTAGGCTATATCCTCTTTGAATGATGTCCAAGACCCAGGCATCTTAAACTTCTTCCTCCCAGACCTCTCCAAAGTAAGACAGTCTGCTCCCACTTGGGAAGTCTGGATGGGGACCCCTTCAGAAGAGCTTGTCTGAAGCTTTCGCTGGCTGGTTTGCCTGGGCTTTGGTTGCTTTGGGAAAGGCTGGACCCTGCCCCTTCCACTGCCTAAAGAACGGTCGCCCCGGTTGGTCCATGGAAACTTCCCCGAAACCTTCTTTAGAACTCTCAGAAGGACGAAAGGGCAGAGGAAATCTTTTCCTTTCCTGCGGAAACTCGTTGAACCTCTGACTCCAAGGTCTTGCCAAAAAATTTCCCATCGAAAGGAACTGAGCAAAGGCTGTGTTTGGAAGCACTATCCACTGACCAGTGCTACAGCCATAGGGCTCTGCCTGCCGTCACAGAACGAGCCATCAATTCCACTGTTATCCTGACCTGGTCCACGGCTACTTCTGCTAGAAAATACAACGTGATCTTAATGGATTGCAAAGGAGGAACCTTCATCTCCCATCACTTAACCCAAAAAACTGGCCTCTAACTCCGCAATGCACACATTTAAGGCTGCCGCCACTGAGGTAAGTGCTATAGCTGGCCTGCAGGCTGCTCCTGCTACCCTGTACATTCTTTTGAGATCTGTATCTATCCTACGATCCATCGGATCTTGAAGGATACTGAGCCATCTAGAGGCAAAGTGATGTGCTGAGCTAGTCTCTGTAATGAGGCATCCACCTTAGGTGTGGAATCCCAAAGCTCAGCATCCTTACAGTGGAAAGGGTACACCTTTAAGATAGTGCTGTGGACATTCAATCCTTTATCGGACTTTGCCCATTCATCTTCCATTGTTTCCTCCACTAAAGGCCCTATCACCCCGAGGCGCTCTTAAACTGCCCATAAAACACTGAGCGCTTTTAAAGAGCTTTTCAGGTGCTTTTGAAGAGCTTTCCATTTATTTCAATGGAGAGGGGTGTATTTTCACCACCCTGCCATCACACTGCCCAGTGTGAAAGCATTAATTGATTTTAATAGAAATAGGTTTTCATGAGCTTTTCAGGTTCCTTTTTAGCATGAAAGCGCATGAAAAGTGCCTCAGTGTGAAAGGGGTCTTAGGCTCGACTCACACCCATGCATCCCCAGCATCCCCCACATCCCACAGACCCACACCACAGAACATGTTCCATAGGAAACAACGCCAAATAGACTGTAGTGCAAATCCGCAAAATGCACAAAAAATGCACGAGTGTGCATCAGGCCCAAAGAAGGAATCAAGGAAAAATCAATTGCATGAGTGTCTGTTCCAGATCTGACTCAGAATCCTCTGAAAGTTCATCTGAACTGTAGCGATATGTAGCATCTGGCTCTGATTCTGAAGCGGATGAGTGCCGCCTAGGCCAAGATCTCTTACGGTTTTTTACGGTTTTCAAGCCGCCTTTGACAAACGCCTTAATATAGTGCTTCACCTGGCGTGCATCTGCTGCATTATCACACGCGGCTTCCTTCAAACAAGAGAAGTATACACACCTCCCTGGTAGGGAGTTTGCCCCGTATGCCCAGCAGGCCTTCTCCTCTTCCCGGACTGAGGAAGATGAAGAGGATCTGCGTCTTTGCTTATGCACATGCTAGCGCTTAGTGGTCACTTTTTGGTGTTGCAACAGCAATTGGCCTGGGCTCAAGGCACTGCAATGAGGCACCGGTGAGGGTGATCTGGAGTGGCGTTCCACAGGGATTTTATCCTGCCGCCACCACTCCTCTGACCCGACTTATCACGCTTTGAGCATTTTTTTCTTTGCGGGTGATGCGGCTCTAATACTTCTCTGTGGGCGTTTATCCCGCATCTGGGTCTTCTCTCTGTTTAGAGAAGAAGAATGCACTCTTTAAAAAAAAAACAAATAAAAACAACAAAACACAAAAAAAAAACTTTAAAAATAGAAAACCTTTCCATGCGCTCTTCAGTGCTATAAAGGCAGGCAGGAGGACCAAGGACACTTGGGAACACAGACAGCCAAAGATCTATCCAGCAACCCAAGGCAGCAGCCATGTTGAGATCTCACATCACTCACCACAGAGGCAGTGTTTTTGAGACAAGCTGAAGCTACAGGTGCTGTAATCGCAGCAGGAAAGCAGGAACCAGAGCATGGGAGAGGGCGTTCCTATCATACCAGGAAGTGGCTGCTCTCAGCAACCTCCTGAGAGTTCCTGTGGGACTACAAGCCTCAACCTGCCTGCTGTTTCACCAATTTGCTGCACAGCCCATACCAGCAGTGTTTAACTGCTCTCTAGAGGCCGGTGTACACAGGCAGTCATTTATACTGCTGAACTGAGATTCTGCCTGCCTGCTGTTTCACCAATTCACCGCACAGCCCATACCCGCAGTGTTTAACTGCTCTCTAGAGGCCGGTGTACACAGCCAGTTATTTATACTGCTCAACTGAGACCCAGCACCAAGGGTACCACCACAAAGGGAGATTTACATCCCAGACAGGGTGTCCTCTAAACTCAGGAGAGTGCATGACCCTGAGCAGGATCGCATGGACATTACAAGGTTTTGCAGTAAGTCTCCTACCATGCTTCTTCTTGTGTGTGTGTGTGTGTGTGTGTGTGTGTATATATATATTTTTTTCTTTCTTTTTTTTTTTTTAAGAGGCGTCCAGAGTGAGGACGAAAAAAGAACACTGCATGGGGTAGACAGCCACCTCTTATAGGCTTGGCAACAGGTTGTCCTGAAGTGGTCAGAGGGGGTGGAGCTGATCCAAAGTAGGCTGACATGAGGAGGTCCAGGAAATATCAGCTAAGGCCTGTCGATCTTTCTCAGCTGCCTAAGCAAAAGCAGCCACTTGTGCCTCTGTTGCCTAAGCCAGGGCAGCCGTAGCTTGCTAGTTGGCTGTTTGGGCTTGCTGCTGCTGAGCCGCCAACATTCTATGTGTTTCTTGTTGTTGTGCAGCTGCTTGCTGGCTGGTTGCTTGGGCTTGCTGCTGCTGCTGAGCCGTCAATATTTTCTGAAAAGTCTGTTGCTGTGAAGCATTACTCTGGAGCAAAGCCTTTATCAAGTCCTCCATGCTGCAGAGTCACAAATTACACTGCGGTACACTGTGCGTTTAAGTGGTATAGACACACACTGCTGTCCTTTTAACACCGATGACACAACATTCACATAGCTTATTTCAATAGGGTCTTTCAACAAAAAAGGTATACAATGTAGCCAGCAAACTTGCCTTTCAGCGTGGATCAGTAGAGAGCTTGCCCACATCCTTCACCAATTGTGGGCGATTAGCTTCAAGTGGAAGGGTTCTCAAACATGTCATCTAGCCATATGTCAGGTTAAGGGCTCCCTGCCCATGTTTATTCATTCAGCAAATAAAGGATAACAGAAAGGCTTCCCTCGCAGGGGTAGAAAACAGTCCCAAAACAAAAAGTCCATTACATGAATAAATGCCTCCTCGCTATCAGATAGACCTCACTGGGTCTGCTTCAGTCCTGCAGGCATGTTCAATCACAGCCTGCTCCTTCTCTCTCAGCACCACCACTGATTACACCCAGGTCAGGCAAAATTATACCCCACTTGGGGAGCAAGGTGTGACCAATACTTAACCCCTTGCTGCCTTCAGACCTCTTCCTGCCACCCATTTACCTTAAGAATCTCAAGATTCTATGTGGCAGATATACTCCATCCACAACTGACATGGGCTGTTTGTCACAACAGGTATTACAGCCCAGTACACAGCAGTACTTACCTCAGGGGACTCTTCAGGCCGCTCTCTCCCCCACGGTTGTGCAGTCCAAGCACCAGCATGTCCTCCAGTCCCACCCCCGCTCCTGATCGACCAGTCACTGTCTGGAGGACAGTGACTGGTCTGAGGCCTAGCCAATCAGTGTATAGATGTTTGCTTTGCTGGCGCACATCTATGAACTTTAATGGCTGACCAAAGGGCTTTGGGAATTGCTGTCAGCTGACAGCAAGTCCCCAAAAAACCGGGACAGCCCTGTCCCAGCGTCCCATATTTTTTTTTTTAGAAATCAGTGGGGGGATCAGCATGGGGGAGGGCGGTGCACCAGTGCCCTCTATGGAGGAGCCGCCGCTGGTGATCAGGCAGGTAAGAGCCAAGGAGGAGCTTACTGGAAGACACTACACTAGTGTGACAGGCAGCGGGGAGAGGTGCCGAGGAGGTCAGCAATTGCAGCAGGGCAATGCCTGGATGCCCTGCACTAGCAATGACATTGGCACCTCTCCACCCTCCCATATATCACAGCACAGCGCCTGGGGTTGCCGGGGAGGATTTGGTGCAGCCGCTCAGGGGAGCGATAACACTTCTAAATACAGAAGCTGGGCTTCTGTATTTAGAAGTGACAGCACTCCTCGGAGTGGAAAGCACAGAGCTAGCGACAGAGCCCTGTGTCCATGGACTGATTAGGGTGTGCCCAGGCACACTCGGCACACCCCTTGCGCACGCCTATGATTAGTATCCAGTTATATTATCTGCATTTAAGAAAGAATCCAGGCTTTTCTTAAAACAATTTACTGAGCTGGCCAGAACCAACTCTTGAGAGGAAGGCTATTCCACATTTTCACAGCTCTTACTGTGAAGAACCTTTACATCTTTAAAGATTAAACCTCTTTCCTTCAGATGTAAAGAGTTCCCCCTTGTCCACCCTGAAGACCTTAACTGCAAACAGACACATCCCTGTATGTTTACTGCAGCAGGTCGGCTTGTGCAGGTACAATCACGTACCTGTACTTCGCGGCTTTCTTCCAGTTCCGCTCGCACATGGACCCAGAAGACTGTGCGGTCATTCACTGCAGCACAAGCCAGACACTATATCATTTAGAAACGTATCAAAAAGTAAGGTTCCCAACACTGAACCTTGGGGTACACCACTAATAACCTTAGACCATTCAGAGTATCATGAACTATTAACCACTACTACTTTCCCTTTTATTGGTTGAACCAGATGGACTTTTTTCCACAAGACTAACTATGTAACTATGTACTCTCTGAATTTGGTTATTAGCCAGTTTTCTATCAATTTACAAACTGATTTAACAAGCCTGGAGACTTTACCTTACACAGTAGATGTGTGTGGGGAACTGTGTCAAACGATTTTGCTAAATCCAAGTATACTATCTTCACAGCCACTCATTTGTCTTTACTTACCTCCTCATAAAAAGAAATCAGATTTGTTTGACAACTTCTGTCTTTCATAAATCCATGCTGCCTATTGCTTAAAATACTTTTTTTTTTTTAGCAAAAAACTCATCTGTGTGGTCTTTTATTAAACTCTCAATTATTTTCCCAACTATATAAGTTAAACTAATGGGTCTTGAGTTACTTGGTAAAGACTATGAGCCATTTTTAAATATAGGCACCACATTGGCTTTACTCCAGTTCAGTGGTACTATCCCAGAGTCTTTAGAGTCCTTAACAATTTAGAAACAATGGCTTTTAAATGACAGAGTTCAATTCTTTTGGAATTCATGGGCAGAGGCGGCTCTAGGCTTTGTGAGGCCTAAGGCAAAACCTAGACATGAGGTCCCCCTCATGCCCCTAATGGGAAAAATAACTCAATCGATAAAAAAAACTATAGATTGCATATATCAAGAGCTTTAAAGTGCGGGTGTCAGTGCTCTCTATCTCAGGGATGGTATCAGTATTCCCTATCTCATTGCTGGTGTCAGTGCTCTCTATCTTGGTGCTGGTGTCAGTGCTCTCTAACTCAATGCTGGTATTAGTGCTCTCTATCTTTGGTGCTGGTGTCAGTGCTTTCTATCTTGATGCTGGGGTCAGTGCTCTCTATCTCAGTGATGGTGTCAATGATCTCTATCTCAGTGCTGGTGTCAGTGCTCTCCATCTCGGTGATGGCGTCAGTGCTCTGTAAATCAGTGCTGGTGTCAGTGCTCTATATCTCGGTGTTGGTGTCAGTGCTCTCTATCTCGGTGTTGGTGTCAGTGATCTCTATCTCGGTGCTGGTGTCAGTGCTCTCTATCTCGGCGATGGTGTCAATGATCTCTATCTCAGTGCTGGTGTCAGTGCTCTCCATCTCAGTGATGGCGTCAGTGCTCTGTAAATCAGTGCTGGTGTCAGTGCTCTCTATCTCGGTGTTGGTGTCAGTGCTCTCTATCTCGGTGTTGGTGTCAGTGCTCTCTATCTCGGTGTTGGTGTCAGTGATCTCTATCTCGGTGCTGGTGTCAGTGCTCTCTATCTCGGTGATGGTGTCAATGATCTCTATCTCAGTGCCGGTATCAATGCTTTCTATCTCGGTGCTGGTGTCAGTGCTCTCCATCTTGGTGATGGTGTCAGTGCTCTGTAAGTCAGTGCTGGTGTCAGTGCTCTCTATCTCGGTGTTGGTGTCAGTGCTCTCTATCTCGGTGTTGGTGTCAGTGATCTCTATCTCGGTGCTGGTGTCAGTGCTCTCTATCTCGGTGATGGTGTCAATGATCTCTATCTCAGTGCCGGTATCAATGCTTTCTATCTCGGTGCTGGTGTCAGTGCTCTCCATCTTGGTGATGGTGTCAGTGCTCTGTAAGTCAGTGCTGGTGTCAGTGCTCTCTATCTCGGTGTTGGTGTCAGTGCTCTCTATCTCGGTGTTGGTGTCAGTGATCTCTATCTCGGTGCTGGTGTCAGTGCTCTCTATCTCGGTGATGGTGTCAATGATCTCTATCTCAGTGCTGGTGTCAATGCTTTCTATCTCGGTGCTGGTGTCAGTTCTCTCCATCTTGGTGATGGTGTCAGTGCTCTGTAAATCAGTGCTGGTGTCAGTGCTCTCTATCTCGGTGTTGGTGTCAGTGCTCTCTATCTCGGTGTTGGTGTCAGTGCTCTCTATCTCATTGTTGCGCTCAGTGACCTCTCTCTCTCAGTGCTATACTCATAGAGATCATTTGAATTTGACCTCCTAGAAGAGAAGGAGATTTAGGGTTTCACCACCTTGGAGGTTGCATCATTCCCATTGGGCATCAGTAGGTCCCCCCGGGACTCCACATAGGGGAGGAGCTCCTGGCGGGAGACAGCAGCAGAAAAGCCAATCAGCAGGCAGTGCCAGCACAGAATGCAGAGCGCCTTGCCCACCATGGCTGAGGATCAGCACTGGACTGGGCTGGGACCTCCCTCAGTGGAGCCCTGCATAGGTGGAGGTGAGGGCGGGGTGGAGAGAGGTGTCAGGGACTGTCAATCACAGGTTGGCACACTGGCAGAGTACTGAGCTGTCCTTAATGTTGAAGGCATTGATAATCAGGAGGAAGGGGGTGGAGGAGATGGGACACGGGGTGGATATAAAGGATGGTCACTGTGGCTGAGGAAGGCTTGATTCTGGAGGAGCGGGGATTGGGGGAGGCCTGGCTCTCTCTGTCATGGTGGTAGCTGGCTGCAGAAGGGGGGTGTGGCATAGTAGCTTGTCTCTCCCTGCAGCTGGAGCCCCTGATCCCCCCACCCTGCTTGATAGCCCTGGAGAGGGCCAGCACAGACACCTCTTCTCTCTTACGTCCCCCTTCCATCAGCTCCATCCAGCCCTGGTGAGGCTTCCTCCCCCGGGATCCTCCTCATCCCCTCCTCGCCACTGCTTGCTAGATGCCGGGATTCCTCTGGGTGTGTGGGGACTGCTTCACGGAGCACTCCATTGGGGGGTGACGGGGGCAGCTCCAGTGCAGTGAGAATATTCAATTGTATTATTATTTTGCACCAGCTGCTGGAAGGAGTCTCCTCCCCTTCCCCTCCTCCCTGGACAACACAGCACTGGCCCGCCTCCTCCCCAAGACACACAGCCACGGCTCCGTCCTCTCTCTCCACTGCCTTGCCATGGGGCTCACAGGCAGCATTAACCCTCAGCAAGCCAGAGTGCAGTGCTGCAACAGCATTGTTGTCAGCCACAGTCCTGAATGCCCAAAGGTGACTCTTCAATTAGGCAAATCAGACAGCCGTGAGGCCCCTGTGAGTGTGAGGCCTTAGGCGACCACCTAATTTGCCTAATTAAAGAGTTGTCTCTTTCCATGGGTATATGCCATTTGGTCCAGGTGCCTTATTCACCTAAATAATGTCTAATTATTTTGGACTATATACATTTTGAGCCAAAGTGGTACATTTTGTGCTATGTCAATATCATCCCTATTATGGACCTGAACTTCCCCATGCTCCATTGTATACACAGAGCTGAAGAAGGTATTTAATAAATAGATAATTTTATAAATGACCTACATGCTCAGACCTGACCTTTTTTACTATTAATATATTTGAAGACTTTTTGGGGGTTTGTCCTACTCTCTTTTGCAATCTGCCGTTCATTTTGAATTTTTGTGACTTTGATTTCCTTTTTTCATATTCTGTTATATCCCTTATAACATATTTAGTAAAGAAACAGCGCCATCCCAGAAATTACTATATAACTGAAATAAAGTCCATATACAAAGTGACTTGGTGCTCCAAATTAAGTGCAGATCTGTGCTCAAAAAAACTTCAGAGTGCAGTAAGGTGACACACAGTGACCCCCTTTGTGCCCACACTCACCAGAAAATATGGACCCGCTGCTTTTCAGTCAGTGGGTCATAAAGACTGAATTCTGGTGGGGGCTCCAGATCTCGGTCGATACAATTATTGCAAGTGTGTAATTCTTCCCACTGCCGTTGTTTACTGTATATCCGAGGGCACTCAAAAAATAAATATAAGAGGGGGGGCGTGGCCGGCGAGCAGTCTTGATGGCTGCATAGTAGCTGAGCTCCTTCCATGACTCGCCATCCTAAGCGTCTGCCTGCTTTCCAGTCTCATAAATCAGCACCCAAAAGCAGCCAGACATTCCCAGCCACAAAGGGAACTATGGCTATGAAGCGGAAAGAACATAGACTACCCAGCAAACTGACGGCATTCATGTACCAGCCGTCCCTGAGGAGAGTCCAAGATGGCGCCGCCACATTACAAGAACCCTCAGAGCCTCTTTCAACAGCTCGGACGGAAGAGCCCTCTACACAGAAGACCACCCTCTCACCTGCCCGGAAAGCTCCAAACGCCTCTCCGACAGGCACACCGACCTCTGGAAGCCCAGCCAAGGCAAGGGTCCAACTGGATTCTCCCGCGGCGGAAGAGGTAGGCTGCGGAATCGTTCTTCCGAACGTTCTTATGTCGCAAACTAGTTACATAGTTACATAGTTAGTCAGGTTGAAAAAAGACACAAGTCCATCCAGTTCAACCAAAAAAAAAAATGTACATACATATATATATATATATATATATATATATATACATATGCACATACAACCAAATAATCCCATATCCAATCCTTCACCCACAGTTGATCCAGAGGAAGGCAAAAAACCCCAGCAAAGCATGGATCCAATTTGCTATAACGGGGGAAAAAATTCCTTCCTGATTCCCCGAGAGGCAATCGGATTCACCCTGGATCAACTTAACCTAAAGATGTTAGTACCCAGTTATATTATTTACATTAAGGAAAGAGTCCAGGCCTTTTTTAAAGCAATCAACCGTGCTGGCCAAAACCACCTCTGGGGGTTGCAAGCGAACGAACATTCTACACAACCGATCATTCCGGACGCAATCTCTTCGTTCCATACAGCAGGTCAACCTGTACTTGATTCTACCCTAAAAGAGATGCTAATGTCCCTCAGAAGCTCCATACAAAGTGACATGTTAACCATGATGCAAAAATGTGGTCATTGCATGGAGGCATTGGACAACAAAGTCGCCCAAATGGAGACCAACATGGGGACCATGACAGCCACCATCAATGACGTTATTGACACACAAGCGGACCAAGCCAATGAGATCACTTGGTTGAGCCTGAACTAATCAGGCGCCCGCTTACACCTGTCCAGCCTGCCGACGTGACAAAGACCTTGGGGCGCCTAGAACTATAACAACGCAGAGCTAGACAGGAGCTACAGTCGTTGAAACAGGGAGTTGGTTCACTAGAGTAACCGAACCAGGCGAACACACAGTTATTGCAGTAACTACCACCGACAGTACCAGGGGTACAACCAGAGGTAAACCCGCTGAAACAACAGGTTACGGAGGTACGTTACTGGTGTAAAAACGTAGTACCAATTGTACAGT
>BLSH010172764.1:349559-366662 GCA_018402905.1 Glandirana rugosa
CTACTCCACATCCACCCCCCTTCCTGTTATTTTACTTGATTTTAATTTATTTTCCCTATCCCCATTTATTTGTAGGGCACTTGCCCTAGTTTGAAGATGATTTTAGAACAGTTATATGGCTTCTACCGTTAATTAATACTTTTCAGACACAGTTTGAAGATGATCCACATTCACCTCCATTTTTGCTTTTTTTATGTTTTTATTTTTTTAAAAATATTTACAGTTATTTCCCTGTCCCCATTTTTTTGTAGGGCACTTGCCCTACCCTTACCCCCATTTTACTTCCTTTTGCAGCCCTCTGGGGCTTTCCAGGACTTTCCTACAGCCATTTTTGTGCCTAAAAGTTCGGGTCCCCATTGATTTCAATGGGGTTCGTTGTCCGTGCGATCGTTCGGGTTCCGTCCGGACCCGGACCCGGACTTTGTCCCGAAGTTCGGACGGACCAGCAGAACCCGAACTTCCAGGTGTTCGCTCAACTCTAATTGCCGTAAGGGCTAGGTTTAAAGATGTACATGCTGCTTCTAATTTGCCTAGGGAGGTGGTGGAAGGGGTTTCTTTATGCTGTTTACTAACCTTTAAGAATTCATTTTCTAAGCGCTCAATGTCTACAGATCTGGCTTTACGGATCCTAGAGGCCATTTGAATCAGCTTCCCTCTGATTGAGGATTTGTGAGCCATCCATAAGGAGGATGGGGATTGCTGTTGGCGTCATTCAGGAGGAAGTATTCCTGAATTGCTTTATCTATTTCTGTTACATAGATGGATTACTGATTACATTCAGCCTCCAGTTAAAACACTTGTGCGAGTCAGAGGGTCTATTTAAGACTAGAAGAAGGGAGGAGTGGTCCGACAAGGCAGAGTTCCTGATGAGGAATTTGGGTAGTGCGGATAAAGAAATGGTCTATTCTGGCAAACGTATTGTGAGGGCTGGAGTAATGCGTAAAGTCCTGGGCAAAGGGATTTGTTTCCCTCCAGACATCCACCAGCCCTTGATGAAAAATTTGTCTTGCTATTTGAGACTCTGCCTTGTGGGGTGAATTTGGTTCCGTCCTGGAGGACATGTTTTATCCAGGCCCATGTCAAAGGCCATGTTGGAGTCACCTCTGTATATAACTATCCCTTCTGCAATGGGGTTTGTGGCTTGGAAGAGGGATTCAAATAATTTAGATTGGCCTTTATTTGGGGTGTAATAGGAGATGAATGTGTGGAGTTGGTTGTCAATGTGGCACTTAAGCAGTAGGAATCTGCCCTCTGAGTCCCGCAATTTAGAGGAAAAGAAAATACCTACTCCTTTAGATTTGTTATTTGCACTAGCCAGGTAAAATGTGGGCAATTTGTGATGAATAAAGGAGGGGGAGAATGATTTTGGGAAATGGGTTTCTTGCACAAAGATAATGTCTATCTTTTGAGCAGAGTAATGTTGAAACGTCTTTTTGCATTTAATGCTAGAATTCAGGCCCTGTATATTGTGAGAGGCTTTACGGAGAGGGAACTTGGGTGTAGTAGGGTCAGCCATGGAGCAGAGTAAGGCGCACTTGCGACAATCCCTGAGCACCTACCTGAAACCCGGCATGAGCAATTGGGACGGGTGCGGGAAGAATGAGTCCGGTAAGACTGCGATGGAGCCATGGAGAAAGTGAGTCCAATCCTATCACCATAGAAGAAGGAAGATACCTAAGAGAAAAAGAAAGCAGTAGGTATTTAGGAAAGTGAGGCAAAGAGAGGAGAGAACATGGAGGGAGTATGAAGAACATACTCCAACAGTGAAACAATGTAGCTCTCACTGCTAGTGGGATCACCCTGTTCCAGAGAAATAAAATGGCCATTCTCCGTGAGCAGGGGGTGGGCGCATAACTGCCACTCCAATCACGACGTCCCCTGAATTTAGGGAAACAAAAACTTCAAAAAGAACAGCTAACAATAAGAACCCTCGGGTAGAATAGGATCGTTGGCAGGTTGACTGGTAGCCAGGTATCAACATTTAAAAGATTATACAATTAGTTGCTCAACGTTCTGTAATGATGAAGAGAAGGTCGGCTCTCTGCAGACTATGTGGCTTCCTTGTCTGTCGAGTGAAGAAACCAATCAAAATAGCTGAGCCACTATGAGTAGACACTGGTTGGGGTCCGGCTGGAGGACCAGTGAAAAGCCAGTGACGAAGTAAGGTAATGGTGAAAAAAGGAATAACACAGGGAAAAAGTCATCCTAAAATCATAGGGTTCTCGTAACTAAGTAGGTGAGACAGCCTGGAGGTCCATGTGGACCTGTCTCCAGTGTTGGAGATGATAAAGAATATGATTGTTTGATCCTTCTCAAGGGGAGATGCCTTCCTTGGCCTTTTTGGATTTGGGTTTCTGCCAGAGAGTGGTGAGTGGGCTTGAAGGAGGATGTTTGCATCGGCAAAGGTGGGTCTTTGGAGATAAACCCCAGGTGGTGAAGGAGAGATTCCCCTTCCTGGAATGGGAGAATCTATGAGGCTTATTGTAATAGTCAAATTTTAATCCAAAATGAAACTGCCACCAGTATTTGATGTTTTTTTTGATTCATTACTGCGAGGAGAGGCTTGAGGGTTCTCCGTTTTTGGATTGTGAAAGGGGAAATGTCCGCGTGCCCCAAGACATGGATTTGGTGGGTAGACCGGGTCCTTTTCATAACTTCCTCTTTGGTGCTGAAGTAGTGGGGTTTCACCACAATGTCCCGTGGTAGGCCATCAAAATGGGGGGGTCTGGGGGCTCTGTGGGCCCGATCCAGCTCCATTTTGTGTGGCCAGATGTCTGGAATAAGGGTCTTGATAAGAGAGTGTACAGCCTCAGATACATTGGTTATGCTCTTTGGTAGCCCCCTGATTCTGAAGTTAAGCCTCCATGATCTGTTTTCGAGATCATCAATTTTTGTCATGGCCCCATCCAATCGGTTGTGTAATTTCTGGACGGGACTGTCTAAGGTACCTGAGTGCCTGCACCCTCACTATGGGCTGTGTGATCCGGGTCGCTCACTGTGTCCTTATTCCGTCCTGCCGCCATCTTGTGGAGCTCGGCCTCCACACTGCTTGGCTGGGGAACCTCCCGCCGTCCCTCGTTTCTTGCTCAGACCCCTTTGGGGGGATTATTGGGGACACAGAGGGTCGTCCAAAGTCCTTCTATGGATCCAAGGACCATCGGGTTCGCTACGGGGAGAGCCAGTGAGAAGAAGTGGAGCGGAGCTCTGTGTTCACGTCCTTATTACATGCCCACCAAGTATTATACTCTTTTAGTACTATCTCTTTACAAGGTACATTTTTCTAAGCAATTGATACTAGATCTAGGCCTTCCTACCAATACCAAACAGAAACTATTTAACAATCTCACCTACTCCTGGTCAGATATAGGTCTCCCTTACCTAGGAATAATCGTAACCTTTCCATCAGTAAAGCTAAATGAAGCCAATGATAAACCTCTCCTCAGTAAACTGACCAGCGAGATACAACACTACTCCCAGAGCTAAATCTCATAGATGGGCAGAATAGCTGCTTTCAAAATGATGCTTTCACCACAAATTCTGTACATCTTCAGGACTCTGCCTATCCCTGTACATTCACAATATCTACGTTCCTTAACATCCAAGATGAAGCAATTTATCTGCAAAACAAACAAACCCACTGCCCTTACATCAACCTCATTAAACACCAAAAGGTAAGGGGGGTTGGCTTTGTGGACATCCAGGACTACTGGACAGCCACACAGCTTACCCAATTAAAACAGTGGTTTACTACCTCCCCTGACAACCTTTGGGTTGATATCGAGTCTTTCCTCTTAAACACCACAGACCTGTTCACTGACAATTGGATGCGGATCAATGTTTCCCCCCTTCCCGCTACAATCAAAGCAACATTCATAGCGTGGAGATCTCTGGTTAAACCAGAAGTCTTTGCAACCCCTAACCCAGCAGTTTTGACTCCACTTTCTACCCTGGAGTCTCTCAGCCACCATCACTCAGTGAGACACTGGCAAGCCACGGGTATTAAATGGATTGATGATCTGTATACCCAATGTCAATCCCTGCATGATTTACAGATCTCCTACGGATTACCACCAAATGATTTTTTCACATGCGTATAGCGACATTTCTGAAACACCACCCAAAACCTCCTATGCATGTCCATCCCTTGGCTTGGCAGTTTCTCAAGAACCCCAAACCCATAGCTGACTGCTGCTAATGAGCTCTGGCTGGTAGGGGAAGACAGTCCCCTGGAGAACTGACACTGAAACACAGGGAGCTAGTTCATCAGTTTCCCCAGGACACGGAGTCTAAGAGCCAGTAGGTATTCGCCAGAGCCTCTGGTGATGAGGATGGACTTGGCTGCAACTGGATCCAGGTCGTGGCCCCCAGGTTCTCCTAGCTCACGCCCGGCTGGCTACAGGTGGAAGAGAGGAAGCAGCAGCGCAGGAACAGCAAGGATAGTCAGTGGCCTTAGCCAAAGGTCGGGGCCACAAGCAGACAGGGATGGACAAGAAAGCATGCCAAGGTTGGGGTATCAAGCAGGCAGGGATAGTGAGAACAAACCAAAAGTCGGTAAATGGAAATAGACTCAGAGCATATGACAGGAACAACCACACATGAAGCCAAACACACACAACATTGATCGGCAAGGAGGCTTTGCAGCATATGGTCTTAAATAGAATTTCCTTAATTGGAGACTGGGGTGGAGTTCACTGAGGGGAGATTACTTAGCCCCCAGGTGATGATGAGAATGGCCTCTAGGCTGACACAGCCAAGAGGTAAGCAAACAGACAGAATATGAATGTTACTATGGGTTCATGACAGTACGCCCCTTTTACAAGGCCTCCCCCTCCTCCGCCTAGGCCCAGGCTTGGAGGGAGATCTCAAATTAAACCCCCTCACCAGGTGACACTTAAATACCTCAGATGCAGGGATCTAAGACCTCTCCTCAGGACTAAACTCTTTCCAGTGCACAAGGTACTGAAGAATGCCTTTACAGAGCCAAGAGTCCAGGACTAGACTAACCTCATACTCCTGACCATCCTCAGAGACCGAAACTGTGGTAGGGAGAGGACGAGATAACTTATTGAGGACTAAAAGCTTCAGAAGGGAAACATGAAAGGAGCTTAAAATCCTGAGGCTTTTCGGAATCTGGAGTTTAAAACAAACCGGATTTAACTTAGCAATTATAGAGTACGGACCAATGAATCTTGGGGCAAATTTCAGAGAAGGAACCCTGAGCTTGATGCTCCTGGTAGAAAGCCAGACCTTGTCTCCAATCTGTAGAGAAGGTGGTTTGCGCTTGTGACGGTCGGCAAAACCCTTAAACTTATCAGCCACTGCACAGAGGGAATCATGAACCTCACCCCAATGGTATTGAATGATTGCTGAATAGCCAAAGCTGGAATGTCCAGAAGGTCATAGGAAGGGGAAGATGAGGGTGTCTTCCATAAACTGTGAAAAAGGGGGTCTTCTGAGAACTGGTGTTAACATGATTATTGTGAGAGAATTCTGCCCACGGGTGTAGAGAGGACCAGTCATCATGATGAGCATAGACTAAGGTGCGGAGGAAGACCTCTAACTCCTGATTAACCCTCTCAGTCTGTCCATTGGATTGAGGGTGGTAAGAGGAAGAAAAATCCAAGACAATATTGAGAGACTTGCAAAAGGCTCTCCAGAAGTGGGATGTAACTTGAACCCCCCTGTCCGAAACAATATGGGAAGGAACCACATGGAGGCAGAGGATTTCTCAAACAAACATGGAGCCTTTGACATCCGAATGGAGATTAGGCCACCAGTAGTGGCAACCGATGAGCTGAAGGGATCGGAGGAACCCAGCATGACCTGACACCATGGAATCATGTCCCCAATGGAGGACCTTAGGTCTTCCGTGGGGACAAAGGTCTTGCCAGGAGGAATTTTAGACTCCAGAGTGGTGGAATGGGCAAGAATACACCTGTTCGGAATGAGCGGCTCAGGTTCAGAGGTGGGCTCCTCATCCAGCGTGTCAAAAGACCTAGAGAGTGCATCAGCCCGACTGTTGCAGGAACCAGGTTTGTACATGATCGTGAAATTGAAATGGGAAAAGAACAGACTCCACGTGGCCTGTCTGGGATTCAGTTGTTTAGCATTCTGTAAGTACTGTAAGTTTTTATGATCAGTGAAAATCGTTATGGAGTGAGATGAACCCTCCAAGAGATGACGCCATTCCTCTAATGCCAATTTAATTGCAAAAAGCTCCGGATCACGTAATTTTTCTCTGCCTGAGAAAATGTTTTGGAGAAAAATTCACATGGTTGTGGTTTATTCTCAGATAATTGAAGAAGCACCACTCCTACTACAATAGAGGAAGTGTCCACTTCAATAAAATATGGGTCCCCAGGATTAGGTCTCCTCCAGAGAGGACCAGAAACAAAGGCCTGTTTCAGATCATGGAACGCAGCGACAGCTTCAGGAGGCCATTCCTTGGCATTAGCACCTTTCTTGGTCAAGGCAATAATAGGCACAGCAATAGAAGAGTAGTTCTTAATAAATTGGCTATAATAATTGGAGAACCCAAGAAATCACTGTGTTGCCTTGAGGCTGAAAGGAAGAGGCCAGTTGGTAATGGGCGAGACCCAATACGAAGACCCAAACTGGAGACAAAGTATCCCAGAAACAGGACCTCAGAACATTCAAAAGAACATTTCTCCATCTTGGCATACAGGATATTTTCCCTAAGGCGCTGGAGTACAACCCGGACATGGCTTCTGTGGACAAGCAGAATTTCCGAAAAGATTAGAATGTCATCCAGATAGATGACCATGAATTGATACAGCAAATCCCTGAAGACCTCATTGACGAAGTTTTGAAATACAGCTGGAGCTTTATACAGCACAAAGGGCATAACCAGGTATTCATAATCTCTTGTGTTAAACGCGGTTTTCCATTTGTCACCCTCCCTTATACGGATCAGATGGTAGACAACCCTGAGATCCAACTTGGTAAAGATGGAGGCGCCTTTCAACCTGTCGAATAGCTCAGAGATTAAGAGTAAGGGGTATTGGTTCTTGATTGCCACTGCATTTAAACCTCAATAATCAATGCAAGGTTTTAAAGTGGTTGTCTACCCCCAAAAGTGATTTTTACCTACAAGTAAGCCTTTAATAAGGCTTATCTGTAGGTAAAATTAATATCTCCTAAACCTTTACGGTATAGGAGATATTCCACTTGCAATGCAGCCGCAGTGATACCCCAGACCCTGCCAGAGAGTCCGCCGGAAAGACAGGCTCCCGCGCATGCGCGGGAGTGATATCTCGCTGCTCCAGCCACTCACAGCTCCGGAGCCGCAAACCTGGAAGAATCCACACAGTGAAGATGTCCGCACCCTCTGCAGGGACCGGGCAGCCCTGTGGGAGCATCGTTCTAAGGTGAGTATTTCATAATGAGCTATAATGCGGTGCATACAGGCTCATTATGCCTTTTCCTTACAGGTTTTTTTTTTTTTCGGTATACAACCGCTTTAAGGTGCCATCCTTTTTGGCAATGAAAAAGAATCCTGCTCCCATCGGTGACAAGGACTTCCGAATGAACCCTTTCTCTAGGTTTTCAGCGACATACTCTGACATGGCCTGGGTCTCAGGGATGGACAGAGAATAGGTACAACCTCTGGGCAGAGTCGCTCCTGGAACAAGGTCAATGGCACAGTCAAAGGACCTGTGAGGAGGAAGTACTTCAGCTGATTTCTTGCAGAAGACATCCCAGAAATCGCTATATGCAGTGGGAAGGATAGAAGAAACTGACGTGGTGGCAACAGGAAGTCTTTCCTTTGGGACCACCTTGAGTAGACAGGACAAAAAACAGGAGGAACCCCAAGCCAATATCTGCCTGGAAGTCCAGTCAACATGTGGAGAATGGAGCTGTAACCAGGGAAGACCCAATATGATGGGGGTTGAGGCCTTAGCTAGGACAAGAAAGGATATCTCCTCCTGGTGGAGCATTCCTGCTGACATCTTAACCGGAAGGGTCTGGAAGCGGATCGGGCCCCCTGGAAGAACCGTACCATCGATCGCCGAGACCATCAATGGAGTGGCAAGAGGTCGAAAGGGTAAGCTTCATGGAAGAAGCTGTTTTCCAGTCTATAAAATTGCCAGCAGCTCCAGAATCAAGGTATGCCAGGACCAAATGAGAAGAAGCACCGATGTGAAGGAACACTGACTGAAGGAGACATGAAGGTGAGGTTTCTGGGTCCAATACTCAACCTTCCAGATGTATTAGACCCGAGCGTTTCCTGGAGGCAGCATGCAAGTGTCACGAAAATGACCTTTGCCCCCACAGTAGAGATACAGGCCCAAAGTTCTGCGCCTAGCACACTCCTCTGGGGATAGCCTGGTCCGGCCCAACTGCATGGGTTTCTCAGCTGGCAGGGAATGCTCCACAGATCACAGAGAGGTGATTTCAGGCTGACTAGGGACCAAGGAAAGGTGGCGTCTTCTTTATAGGGTCCTCTTGAAACAAATGTCAATCTGATTACACAGGGAGATCACATCGTCCAGATTCGTGGGGATGGTTCTCCCCCCTAATTCATCCTTTACTCAATTAGAATTCTATGAAAATGCTTCTCTCTTAGGGTATATGTGTAATAAATGCCCACATCCCTAAATATGACTAGCATAGAGCAAAACCCTCTAATGGGACTTTGCAGGGCATAAATTCCACCAACACATCAAACAATTCTATAAAATCTCATGTTTTATTACACAAAGAGTATATCAAAAAGGGGAAATACATAAAATCCAATGAATAGATAGTAAGTATATAACAGAACAGACCACTTTTTGCATTGCACTCTCGCAGGAGTGTACAGAGTGCTACCCAACGTGTTTCGAGGTCATGCGTTGTTCCTCTTCTTCAGGGGAAGTTACTGTCATTTAAAAGGATATGTTGAAAGTAAGCATAGTCGTCATTGTAGAATTCAAACATGGGAGACTGCCCACCAGATGAAGGGATGGGGAATATCCGCAAATCCCAGGGCTCCAACAAGAGGGGGGTGCAGTTTACGCGATCAGAGAGGCCTGTAAAAAAGTTGCAACTAAGGCCTCATTGTATCAGTTCAGCTCAGCAGTCAGAATCCAAAAATAAAGAGCATAATGCCCCACAGAAGCAGACTCTTGGCAGAGGCGTAACAGAGCACTAGCTGCTGAAGAGACACGTCCCGGATCCTCAAAGATGTTATGAAAGAGTTTCAAGAACCTAGATAGGCTAGAAACTACTGGGTCACTCTTCTCCCACAGAGGGGCAACCCAGGCTAAAGCCTTGCTGGACAAGAGAGATATAATATAGGCCACTTTAGCCCGATTCAACGGGAAGTTTTGAGGCTGGAGCTCAAAATGAATGGTGCACTGGCTGAGAAACCCCCTGCAGGCTTTAGAGCTCCCAGAGTAATGAGACGGAGCCTTCAATTGCAATGGGTTAATGGCTGCGAGTGCAGCTGAAACCGATATGGTTGCAGGCTGCGGTTGAGGTTGTTGGACCCGATGTCCTAGGAAGGCCTGCAGCTGGTCAAAGTGGGATGCCAAATCCTATAGGAATCGCATCACCTGAGTCTGTTTGGACTCCTGGTTTTCCAGTCTGTGGACTATGCCCTGCAGAGGATCATCTGCAGGTAGCGGCACATCAGCCGGATCCATGGCCGATCAAACTGTCACGACACCTGGGGTCAGGTGACAGATGCGGAGATGATTTTTTCACATGCGTATATCGACATTTCTGAAACACCACCCAAACCTCCTATGCATGTCCATCCCTTGGCTTGCCAGTTTCTGAAGAACCCCAAACCCACCCCCAATGAAATGTCACTACACCTGGAGTCAGGTGACAGATGTGCACCGCTAAGGTTGCGAAGCGCACCGCTAAGGTTGTGGACCTATAGCTGACTGTTGCTAATGAGCTCCGTATGGTATGAGAAGACGAGCCCCTGGAGCACTGACACTGAAACACAGGGAGCTAGTTCATCGGTTTCCCCAGGGCGCGGAGTCTAAGAACCAGTAGTTATTTGACAGAGCCTATGGTGGTGAGGATGGACTTGGCTGCAACTGGATCCAGGTTATGGCCTCGGGGGTCCCCTAGCTCACGTTCGGCTGGCTACAGGTGGAAAAGAGGAAGCAGCAGCGCAGGAACAGCAAGAATATTCAGTGGCCTTAGCCAAAGGTCAGTGCCACAAGCAGACAGGGACAGACAGGAGAGCACGCCAAGGTTGGGATATCAAGCAGGCAGAGATAGTGAGAGCAAACCGAAAGTTGGTAAATGGAAATAGACACAGAGCATACGACAGGAACAACCACACATGAAGCCAAACACACACAACATTGATCGGCAAGGAGGCTTTGCAGCACATGGTCTTAAATAGAGTTTCCTTAATTGGAGAGGAGATTAAATAAGTGTGGTCTTAATTAATATCCCTACGCTTCTGGTATTATATATTTTTTCGGTATGTGAGAAAGTGCATAGTTGTATAAATAATGATAAATATGTGATTGAATATTGAATACATGGTAAGATGAACAATTAATAAATGCTAGACGTTGCTGCTCTAATAAGGTGTCTAATACCTGAAAATGGTAATAGTAGTGTAACTTAAGAGCACTATGTCTTATGATATTAAACAAAGTGCTGGTGCATTCCTATACATATGTGGGAAATAAATGTTACATATTCCACATTCTATCTCAACTGTACAAATAAACAGATCATTACAAATTAATTAATCATGTATTTGTACAGTTGTGATACAATGTGGAATATGGAACATTATTTTGCACATATGTATAGGAATGCACCAGCACTTTGTTTAATATCATAAGATGTAGCGCTCTTAAGTTACACTACTATTACTGAGAGGGGATTACTTAGCCCACAGGTGGTGATGAGAACGGCCTTTAGGCTGACACAACCAAAGGGTAAGCAAACAGACAGGATATGAATGTTACTATGGGTTCATGACATGGAATCTCAGTATTCTACTCTCTTCTCCGTAACAAAACTACTTTCTCACTCCTATGCTAAAATGGGAATCAGATCTGCAAAAAGCATGTTCTGATGCCCAATGGCAAACGGCCATATGATTCTCCTATAGGACCACACATTGTATTAACCACTTGGAATTTTCCCAAAAGGTAATCTCTCGTTGGTACTTAACTCCAACCCGCCCAGCCAAATTCTCCCCTAATTACTCCATTCTTTGTTGGAGAGGGTGCTGCCACACTGGCACCCTTCTCCATATACTATGGTGGTGTAAGAGTCTAACAAGTTGTTGAAACAACCTGGAACCTCTTTCTTAAAAGACACTAAGGATACTATTCGCCTCTTGCAAGGTATCCCTATTGAAGATGGCGACTTCCTTGCCATGGCGGATGTAGCCTCTTTATACACCTGCATTCCACACCAACTTGATATAGAAGCAGTTGACTACTACCTATCTCAGGATGTCTTGACCCCTAGGCAACAGATGGTTCATCTTGGACTTGGTGATCTTCGCAACCAGCCACAACTACTTTTGGCTTGCTGATAAATTTTACTCTCAAGAACAGAGTGTGGCTATGGATGCTAAGTTTGCCCCCAGCCTAGCCAATCTCTTTATGGCCAAGTGGGAGGAGGATGTCATCTATGCCTATAGAAGACCTGAATTGATTTTTTTGGGCCCGATATATTGATGACATCCTCCTCCTATGGAGAGGTATAGCGGATTCCCTTGCAAGTTTTTTCTCGGATCATAATGCTAATGACAGAGGTATTTCATTGCCATTGGAGTACAGTCAAGAACTATAGTTGAGCGGACACCTGGATGTTTGGGTTCGACCGAACTTCGTGCAAAAGTTTGAGTTAGGCCCCGAACTTGACCCCGAACCCCATTGAAGTCAATGGTGACCCGAACTTTTGGGCACTAAAATGGCTCTAAAAAAGTCCTGGAAAGGGCTAGAGGGCTGCAAAAGGAAGCAAAATGGGGGTAAGAGTAGAACAAGTGCCCTGCAAACAAACGTGGAAAGGGAAATAACTTAAAATCACATAAAAAATAAAAAATGGAGGAGGAGGTGGATGTGGAGTAGGAAGTTGAGGAGGCAGTGACCGTGGCAGTGTAGGTGGAAGTGGCGGTGGAGGAGGAGGAGGTAGCCAACACTGTTTTTTGTTTGTTTGTTTTTTTTCCTAATTGGGGTAGCCCCCAAAATATTGAGACATATTAAAAAAAAAAAAGATCATTATCTGCAGACAAACACAGAGATGTTCTAGCACAGGTTCACTTTTTCCATATAAAATGTACCATGGTTTATTTTTCATGTTTCTCCTGTTACAAATTATAAATAAAGACTTATGTTCTATAAAAAAATAAAAAATAAGTTCACTTAAGTATACTAATGGCTGTGTGAGGCTGGTATAAATGTCTATTCTGCACAAGGTACAGACAAGTCTTGTGGGATCCATGCCTGGTTCATTTTAATAAATGTTAGCTTGTCCACGTTGGCTGTGGACAGGCGGCTGCGCTTGTCAGTGATAACGCCTCCTGCCGTGCTAAACACACGTTCAGACAATACACTGGCTGCAGGGCAGGCCAGCACCTCCACGGCATTAAGGGCAAGCTCAGGCCATGTGCCCAATTTGGAGGCCCAGAAGTTGAATGGGGCAGACCCATCAGTCAGTACGTGTAGGCGCGTGCGCACATACTGTTCCACCATGTTGCTGAAATGCTGCCTCCTGCTAAGACGTTGCCTATCAGCTAATGTTGCTGTTTGTTGTGGCGTGCTGCTGACAAAGCTTTTCCACATTTCGGCCATGCTAACCCTACCTTCTGAGGTGCTGGCAGTGCCACATCTACGTTGGCAACCTCTTCCTCCTCCTCTGCCTTCGCCTTGTGCTTCCACTGAGCCCCCGGTGTCATATGGGAATGCCCTCAGCAGCGCGTCTACCAGCGTGCGCTTGTAGTCGCGCATCTTCCAATCACACTCCAGTTAGGGAATTAAGGATGGCGCGTTGTACTTGTAACAGGGATCCAGCAGGGTGGCCACCCAGTAATCAGCACAAGTTACAATGTGGGCAACTTGGCTGTCGTTGCGCAGGCACTGCAGCATGTATTCGCTCATGTGTGCCAGGCTGCCCAGAGGCAAAGACAAGCTGTCCTCTGTGGGAGGTGTATCATATGTGTCCTCCGTATCCCCCCAGCCATGCTCCAGTGATGCCCACGAGCTGCGTTGTGTGCCACCCTGCTGTGAACACGGTTCCTCCTCATCCTCCTCCTCATCACCATCGTCCTCCTCATTCTCCAGAACTGTGCCCTGGCTTGAAATTTTTTTACCTGGCCTATGCTGGTGCAGGAACCCACCCTCCGAGCTACTTGTGAATGACTGGCCTGATAACCGTGGAAATGACCTCTCTTCCTCCTCCTCTTCCTCCTGTGCCACATCCTCTTCCATCATCACCCAAAGTGTTTTTTCAAGGAGACATAGAAGTGGGATAGTAACGCTGAGAACAGCGTCATCGGCACTGGTCATGTTGGTGGAGAACTTGAAACACGGCAATATGGTACACAGGTCTCGCATGGAGGCCCACTCATTGGTGGTGAAGTGGTGCTGTTCCACAGAGCGACTGATCTGTGCGTGATGCAGCTGAAACTCCACTATTGCCTGCTGCTGCTCGCACAGTCTCTCCAGCATGTGCAAGGTGGAGTTCAACCTTGTGGGCATGTCGCATAGGAGGCGGTGAGCGGGAAGGCAGAAGTTCCGCTGCAGCGCAGACAGGCGAGCAGCAGCAGGGTGAGAACGCCGAAAGTGCGCACAGACGGCCCGCACTTTCTGCAGCAGCTCTGATATATCCGGGTAGTTTTTTAGAGATTTCTGCACCACCAAATTCAGCACAAGTGCCAGGCAAGGGATGTGCGTCAAACTGGCTAGGCCCAGAGCTGCTACGAGATTTCGCCCATTATCGCACACCACCAGGCCGGGCTTGAGGCTCAGTGGCAACAACCACTCATCGGTCTGTTGTTCAATGCCCGTCCACAGCTCCTGCGCAGTGTGGGGTTTATCCCCCAAACATATCAGTTTTAAAACAGCCTGTTGTCATTTCCCCCTGGATGTGCTGAAGTTGGTGGTGAAGGTGTTACCCTGACCGGATGAGCAGGTGGTAGAGGAGGAGGAAGCGGAGTAGGAGGAGGAGGCAACAGGAGGCAAAGAGAAATGCCCTGCAATCCTCAGTGGCGGAAGGACATGCGCCAAACTGCTATCCGCCTCAGGCCCACCTGCCACTACATTTGCCCAGTGTGCAGTTACCAAGATATAGCATCCCTGCCCGTGCTTACTGGTCAGCGTATCAGTGGTTATGTGGACCTTGCCATAGATGGCGTTGCGCAGTGCACACTTGATCTTATCCCCGACTTGTTTGTGTAGGGATAAGATGGCTCGTCCGGAAAAGTGGTGGCGGCTGGGAACCATGTACTGTGGGACAGCCACCACCATCAGGTTTTTAAAACTGTCTGTGTCCACCAGATGGAATGACAGCATTTCAAAGGCCAGGAATCTTGAAATGCTGGCATTCAGGGCCAGGGATCGCAAGTGGGTAGTGGGGTACTTCCTCTCTCTCTCCAGTGTTTGGAAGATGGAGAGCTGTAAGCTTCCATGGGACCGTGTGGAAATGCTTGGGGACGGTGACGGACATGGTGGCGTTGCTGTCACATCCTTTGTTTGCTGGGTGGCAGGTGACACTGGCACTGTAGAGGTGGAGGAAGAGACCGAGGCAGCAGCAGAAGAAGCAGGAGGAGCCCGAGACCTTTCTTGAATTTTGAGGTGCTTATTCCACTGCAGGTTGTACTTTGCATGTAGATGCCTGGTCATGCAGGTTGTGCTCAGGTTTAGATCATTTATGCCTCGCTTCAGGCTCTGATTGTGCAGCGTGCAAACCACTTGTGTCTTGTCGTCAGCACATTGTCTGAAGAACTGCCACGCCAGGGAACTCCTTTGAGCTGCCTTTGGTGTGCTAGGTCCCTGGGTGCGGTGGGTAGTAGCAGGCATACTGTCTAGGGGACGGTTGCTCCACTTTTGCAACCTGCTTCTTCTTTTGCTGTGCTAGTGCCTTTGTGCAACCACCACCTCTTCCTCCAAACTGCACACGTCACTCGCATGACCTTCATTCCATGTGGGGTCTAGGACCTAATCATCCTCCACATCATCTTCCACCCACTCTTCACCACTACCCTCCTTGTCAGTCTGCACACTTTAGAAAGCCGCAGCAGTTGGCACCTGTGTTTCGTCATCATCAGAGACGTGCTGCGGTGGTGTTTCCATGTCCTCATCCTGAAACAGAAGTATTTGGGCATCGGTGCACTCAATGTCTTCCACTTCTGGGGCAGGGCTATGTGGATGGCCCACGGAAAGCACACCAGCAGAGTCATCAAAAAGCATAAGAGACTGCTGCATGACTTGGGGCTCAGAGTGCTTGGCTGATTTACAAGGGGCTGAGGTGAAAGACAGATGGCCATGGGGTTCAGGTGCCAACTCTGAGCTTTCAGTAAGGGACCGGGTGGTAGTAAATGTGAAGGAACTGGAGGCATTGTCAGCCACCCAATCTACTATCGCCTGTACTTGTTCTGGCCTAACCAATCGTTGAGCAGCATTCGGGCCTACCATATAACATTGAAGGTTCTGTCGGCTACTCGCACCTGAGGAAGGTGTTTCACTTGTGCCTGTAGCTGACAGAGATTGACCACGTCCTCTCCTTGCAACAGGAGCTTCACCAACACCACCAACACCAGCAGCACCAGCAGCACCCCGACCCCGTCCCTTATTTGACGCTCTCCTCATTCTGTACGCAAATGTACTATTTAGCACAAATTTATATTATTTTTTAAACCGGCAATGTAGACGCACTTTTTAATTTTGTGCAAGAAATGCACAGCAAGGTGCAAATGTACTATGTAGCACTATTTTTTTTTTTAAAACCAGCAATGTCGACGCACTTTTTAATTTTGTGCAAGAAATGCACAGCAAGGTGCAAATGTTCTATGTAGCACTATTTTTTTTTTTTAAACCAGCAACGTCGACACACTTTTTAATTTTGTGCAAGAAATGCACAGCAAGGTGCAAATGTACTATGTAGCACTATTTATTATTCTTTTTTTTAAACCAGCAATGTAGGCACACTTTTTATTTTTGTGCAAGAAATGCACCGCTGGTCGCAAATGTAGTATTAAAATATTTTTTTTTTTAAACCAGCAATGTAGACGCACTTTTTATTTTTGTGCAAGAAATGCACCGCTGGCCGCAAATGTAGTATTTAGTATATGTTTTTTTTTAAACCAGCAATGTAGACGCACTTTTTATTTTTGTGCAAGAAATGCACCACTGGCCGCAAATGTAGTATTTAGAAAAAAAAAAATTTAAACCAGCAATGTAGACACACTTTTTATTTTTGTGCAAGAAATGCACCGCTGGCCGCAAATGTAGTATTTAGAATATTTTTTTTTAAACCAGCAATGTAGACACACTTTTTATTTTTGTGCAAAGAATGCACTGCTGCCCACAAATGTAATATTTAGAATATTTTTTTTTTTAAAACTGCAATGTAGACGTCCTTTTTATTTTTGTGCAAGAAATACACCGCTGGCCGCAAATGTAATATTTTGCACAAAAAAAAATAAAATTTAATTTGTCATTCTGCAATGTAAAAGCAGTATTTAACCACTTAAGGACCGGAAGGATTTCCAGCTTTAGGACCGGAGCCCTTTTTGCGATTCGGCACTGCGTCGCTTTAACTGACAATTGCGCGGTCGTGCGACGTTGTCAGGAATTCACCAATTTATGACGAAAATGTAACGTCTTACTGTTTAATTTAAAATAAAAAAAAACACGTTTTATAATGTAAACGCCGGTCGCCACATAAAGAACGTGTTTTTATTTTTCCTGCAGATGTAACGTCAAAATTTTTTTTTTTATAAGATTTATAATGTAAACACCCGTCGTCACGTAAGAAACGTGTTTTTATTTTTCACACAGATGTAACGACCAAATTTTTTTTTATAAGATTTATGATGTAAACGCCGGTCGCCACGTAAAGAACGTGTTTTTATTTTTCACACAGATGTAACGACCAAATTTAAAAAAAAAA
>BLSH010172764.1:376032-388879 GCA_018402905.1 Glandirana rugosa
CTGGCCCAGTCGTTGTCTTCTCAGGGACGTGTTGCCTACCTGGCAATAGACCTGTTCCCTGGCAGGGCCCGTGGACGATATGTCTTTCCTGGGCTTCTGGACGGAATCTTAGATTACTCCTTCTCGACCTGTTCTCAAGATCTTCTAATTTTTCTACTATGAGTTTTATTTGAGTGTCTTGTGCTCGGTCGGAGTCTTGTGTATGGTAGAGTTCTTCCTCCACGTGGGCGATTCTTTGCTCCGCTTCTGTGAGGCGGGATGCCTGTTCTCTTAGCTCTTTGTGTAGCTGGGTCAGACCGTCCTGGACCGCTTTTTCTACTGTGGCTGTTATTGTGGGAGCCAGGATTGCCGCCACTGCTTGGGCTATCAGTTCGGTGCTAAAGGTACCCGCGTTCGTTGCAGGATCCGAAGGTTCGGGCGTAAACGAAGGAACGATCGTTCCCCCCGGCGCGGCCGCCATACCTGCCGGCGGGGCCTGCTGCAGGTCTTCGGGTCCTTTCTGTATAGCAGGTGCCCGGGACGGTCCCTTGTCCAGATAACGGTCCATCCGTTGTGCAGGGACTCTTCTGTTGCTGACCCGGTCTTTTGGTGTGGAGAGTCAGGCTTTATAAGCAGGTTTTTGAGGCTAGCTGTGGGAGCAGAGCAGACGTGCAGCTACTCCATGAGGCGCCGGAACCGGAAGTGTCTTAATAGGGTTGATATCCCTGGAGGTATCTGTAACATGGAACATGATTTGGCATTGTTGGAAGATTGGTCAAAGCAGTGGAGACTGCAGTTCAATATTTCTAAATTTAAAATAATGCATCTAGGGAAAAAGAATCCCCTTAGAGAATACAACATTGGGGGTACAGTGTTAGCCAGCACTACAGAAGAAAAACATTTGGGGGTGCTTATTTCAGATGATTGCAAAATGAGCAAACAGTGTGACCAGGCAGTGGGAAAAGCAAATAGAATTCTGGGATGTATCAGTAGGGGATCACCAGCAGGAGGAAGGAGGTTCTGATTCCTCCATATAGATCTTTAGTGAGACCTCACTTAGAATACTGTGTCCAATTCTGGAGACCACACTTACAAAAAGATATTGATAAGATAGAACGCGTTCAGAGACGGGTAACAAAAATGGTGAAAGGTCTGGGGGATAAAACATATCAAGAGCGACTTCAGGAACTTAATATGTACAGCCTGGAGTAAAGAAGGGAGAGGGGAGACATGATTGAAACCTTTAAATACATCAAGGGGGTGAATGAGGTTCAGGAGGGCAGTCTTTTCAATATGAAACCAAAATCAAGAACATGACCTCAAACTAACTGGGGGGAAGTTCAAAACTAATCTTAGAAAGTATTATTTTACTGAAAGGGTGGTTGATGATTGGAATAAACTACCAACAGACGTTGTGAGACAGTCAACAGTAAATGGCTGCACACATACTTGGGATAAACATAAATCTATAGTCAGACAACAAGGTTAATGTAAAAAAAAAAAAAAGTGAATAAATAAATAAATAAAGAGGGGCAGACTTGTTGGACTACTCAGTCTTTTTCTGCTTCACTTTTCTATGTTTCTATGTTTCTATCCCTACGGCCTCAACATTGAGTGGGACATCAACTCTTTCATCAATAAAGCTTAAATAGGTCACAACATCCCATTCAGATTACAGATACCCTGTTAGAAAGTGTCTTCACTCCACCCCTCCTTATATCTATGCAACATTAGATTCTTTAAACCTCTCTTCCCCCATTGGTTCCCCTTTTGTTCCCAGGGTTATCCACTTTCACACAGCTACAACACCCCTAATTTTGCTCCACACAGGACAAAATACCATATACATTTTTTATTTTATATATTTCTCATTTAATATATACACAATATTGGCTAGCTACCTGTCTACGCTATTGTTTCACTACTAACTGTTATCAAGCATTTTTATTTTAATGACTTTGGTGTTCTATTTCAGCTGTTATTAACATTACATGGGCATTTATCCATCATTCAGACTATTTGAATTTGCATTTATTTTTTAATATGTACTAATACTAATATTCAGACTATCTATACTTGTATACATTTTTTAATATTTTTATTACCATTGTTTCATTTATCTTTACTTATCAATTGTAATCTTACTTGCTTTCAACTGAGGATGTGATTGGAGGTCCATCCCTGGGACTCCAACATGGCGCCCTGAACAAGCAGACATGTTTCCCTTTAGTATATATTTCAGTCTATGTCACACTATATAATTTTTATATATATTTACATATATTTCTTGATTCAATCTTTATATATTTTTATCCACCTTTAATTATATTTTTTAGTCTACCGCCATCTTAATTCTGGGGACTGACCTCCCCCATTTTGAATGGTGGGAGGGATTATTCAATATGCTTTTTTCTATATATAACTGCAGTGATCACGGGGGGGGGGGGGGCACCCCAGAAGATGTTTGTGTGAAATGTTTTTAACCACACTTTTAGTAAATTTTTGTCCAATACTGGATTACGCTATGGAGCACCTTTTTCTATTTCATAATATGTTTCTGCTTGAGTGACACCAATCATTAACAAGGGGGTCTAATTATCCCCTGGAAGCGGGTACGGGGACCGTCTGATCTTGACCATTTGAAGAAACATTTCCATCACTGGACTATACCCCGCCGGCCTCTATAATATATGCTGGTACCTTACCAGCTTCTGGTAAGCGCATTCATTTATTGGTATGGATTGTCACTTTGGAGCACTATCTTGTTGAGCACTTGTCACTTTAATTTCACATTGTTCTCTTGGATCACCAAATTGCAACCTATTGGACCTTACTATATATGCTGGTGTCTTACCAGCTTCTGGTAAGTGTATTCATCTATCAGTGTGGATTGTCACTCCAGAGCACTATCAGTTGAGTCACCTTAATTGCAAGTTGTTCTCCTGCATCATACTGTGGATATATGAACACACTTATCGGACTATATTAGTAGGCATCCTCATCCGGAATTTGGCCTACCAATTGCACCAGAGAAACACAATAACCATTTGTGGTCCCCCCATCTCCATTTTGTGGAGTGTGGTCTGACAATATAAGGGCCATTGGACGTATCATCTCTCTATTGTTTGTTATATAGTAGTTCTCTTGTTCACTTCTTGTGTAACCCACACATATCCACTATTTTTTTTTCACACATATCCACTATTAACATAAACACCATTAGTTCACGGTCATAATACAGCGTCACACTTTTCTGAATATTGGAACAACGTCTTTCAACTCATATCACAGTTTTCTGGAATCCTTACCAAACCAGAGCCAGGTCTTGCCCTTCTATGTTTAGGAATAGATAAGTTCCCCACAGAATTTCACACCATAATTGCTATTGTTTTACTGAGTGCTAAGTCTCTCATTACCAAACTTTGGAGATTAGAGCAAGCCCCAAATGTCTTGGACCTGATCAACCATGTTAACTAGAGTTGAGCGAACTTCTAGAAGTCCGGGTTCTGCTGGTTTGGCTGAACTTTGGGACAAAGTCCGGGTTCGGGTCCGGACAGAACCCGAACTTTGTCCCGGACCCCGAACCCCATTGAAATCAATGGGGACCCAAACTTTTGGGCACAAAAATGGCTGTAAAACATTCCTGGAAAGTCCTAGAGGTCTGCAAAAGGAAGGAAATGGGGGTAAGGGTAGGACAGGTGACCTACAAAGAAAGGGGGACAGGGAAATAACTTTAAATATTTTTTAAAAAATAAAAACATAAAAAAAACAAAAATGGAGGTGAATGTGGATCATCTTCAAACTGGGTCGGAAAAGTATTAATTAACAGTAGAGGCCATATAACTGTTCTAAAATCATCTTCAAACTGTGTCATAAAAGTATAAATAAGCCGGGAGAACCCATATCACTGTTCTGCAAACATCTGGAAACTGTGTGTGTCACTTTAAATGAAACCGGGAATACGTGAACATCTGTTCTGCAAACATCTTTAAAGTCTGTGTGTCACTTTATTTGTCAATGTTTTTATTGGAGTTTAAGGATTTACAATACAAGTCAAAATAATTTTGCAGTAAAGTAACATGTTAACAGTACCATACATGAAAGCACATGGTAATATCTCTGGACAAGTATGTATTGTATTAATTATTGGTTATTGATTCGCACCACCAGTAATTATTCCTTACTAGATGTGATGGTGGAAAGGCTTTTGCGTGGGTTTCGCACTCAGACCTGCTTAAGAGGTCATTCAACTCGGGTAGAGTTAATCAATGTCATTAATGGTGCAAATTAACTCGTAGAGATTGCTGGTTTATCCGCCGAAGTTTGCAGTCGGATATTGTCGCCTCGAACTCGTGGAAAATTATAAACATTGAACGTTAACAGAAAAATGTAAAGATCAAGCAGTTCCCTGTTGCCGTAAGGCGTCACTTCGTGTGTGTAAATGTTGGTTATACTAGACCATCCTATGCCTTGAGGTCGGGTGGTCTTCCCTGGGGACACCCCATTTGGGTTTACTTTTGTGTCCCCGGGGAATGGCCCTCCAATAGTGCTATCTTGCAGTGATCTCCCTAGCATGGTCTGCCACTTTTATACAAAGTGACAAAGTCGCGTCTGTATCCAAGAAAGCCATGGGTGCCAAGATGTGGTAATTTTACTCCTCCTGCCTTGGCTAGATGTGTGTATGAGCTCATAGCTACAGTGTGTATTAATCAGATCTATTGTATCCACTATCTTAGGGATATGGTTGGTCTTCCATAATCTCGTGATGCTCAACCTGGCCGCCAACAGTATGTGTGTCACCACATGTCTACAATGGTATGGGACATTTTCTATTGTAAGGTTCAAGAGTCCCAACTCCGGCGTTACCTCCTTGGGGGCTCCTGCGATTTCGGTTATCAAGTGGAATATTGTGTTCCAGAAGTTGCGTATGTACGTACAATTCCACATTATATGTGTGATGTCTCCTACCGCCTTTGTACATCTCCAACATGAGTTACTGTTGTTAGTGTCAAACAGAGCTTGTTTCGCTGGTGTAAGCTACCATCTGAGGTGGATTTTGTATGTGAGTTCCCATAGTGCCGAGCATTGGGTGGCTTTAAAAATTGACTTCAGTGCTGTATGCCATTGTTTTTCGGTGAAGTTGATCCCCAACACCTGTTCCCATTTAATGTGGGCTTTATTTTTTGAAAATACGCGCTTTTGTTGCATTCTGTTATATAGCACGGATATGCCTTTTTCTGTCTTTTGGGGGTTATTAAAAAATGACCAAATCATATATGGCATTGAGTAAAGGGTGGGAGTAAATGCCTTGAGGCAGTCTCTGACTCTATGGTATGTGAAGAGTTCTGTGTGTGGGAGGTTGTATTCTGATTGAATAGTTTGGAAGTATTTAATTTGTGCGTTAGTTCTGAGGTCTGCTATATATGATATGCCCCTAGCTCTCCAGTGTCTTAGGTTTAAGTCATTGGTCACCTGTTCAAGAATCCCTATCGGGAACAAGGGTTGGACTTTCTCCGGGTATTGGAACAGTTTCCTTATCATAGTTTGCCAGGCGAGGGCTGCCACTTTGATGGTGGGTGGTGCTGCTGTAGGGATATTTGCTCCTAGTGGCGTGCTTATTATCCAGTCCCTCAAACTAGATTGGGTTATGAAGGTAGCCTCCATATCGCTCCATACTTTGGTGGGTGTGGGGAGAAACCAATCCTGGATTGGTGCTAGAATGGCTGCAACGTGATAGTCCTCAAAATCTATTGAGCTTGTGCCTCCTGCATGTTTGTGTTTAATGTCTCTCGTGTGCATCTCGGCATTTTTCCTTTCCATATGTATTGGTTGAGGGTAGTCTGGAGTGATTTAAAGAAAGATTTGGGAAGCAGTATTGGGATTGTTCTAAAAAGGTACAATATCTGTGGTAAATGTAACATTTTAAAAGCTGCCAGCCTACCGCTCCATGTTAATTCGTACCTAGTCAGATTGCTAGATTCTGACTTGAGCTGTTCTAGAGCCGGTGTATAGTTGGTAGCAAATAATTTTTTAACCGATTTGGGTAGTTGGATCCCTAGGTAGTTGATACTTTCTTTGGCCCAAAGGAACTGGTGTTGTGATTGTAGTAGTTTACTCATAGTCGCGTTAATACCTAGTTCCAATACATAAGATTTAGCTACATTGGCTTTATAGTAGGAAACCTTGCTAAAAAGATCCAGGGTTTTTCGTACTTCCACCAGGGAAAGAGCCGGGTTCGACAACATTAATATTACGTCGTCTGCAAATAGACTCATTTTATGTGTCCTTTTGGCGATGTCTAGGCCAGAGATCAATTTGTTGTTCCTGATTAGTTCTGCTAAGGGTTCTAGGGATAGGTTGAATATTAATGGGGACAATGGGCATCCTTGCCTTGTGCCATTTGTTATATAGAAAGGTTTGGAGAGCATTCCCGATGTAAGTACCTGGGCTGTTGGGTTAGTGTACAGGGCCAATATTGCTGTTTTAGAATATGTCCGGAAAAGCCGAACTTTTGAAGAACTCGATGTAGATAGGTCCAGTGCACTCTGTCGAACGCCTTCTCCGCATCCAATGATAGGAGCAGAGAAGGCGTCCCGCTTAGCTCAGCATGGTGGATCACATTAATTAACCTCCTAGTAGCGTCGGCCGCTTGTCGGCCTTTTGTAAAACCCGTTTGATCGGGATGAATCAGGGAAGGCAATATGTTGTGTAATCTGGTAGCTAAAGTTTTGGCGTATATTTTAATATCCAAGTTTAGTAAGGATATAGGGCGGAATTTTGTGTCTCGTTCGGCTCCTTTCCTGGTTTCGGCAGTGTTATAATGAGAGCTTGTAGGTTTTCTGATGGAAATTTTGAAGAGGAGGCAGCGTCATTGTACATTGTTGTCAGACAGTCCAGCAATTGTTGGGAAAATTGTTTGTAATATTCCCCGGGTAGGCCGTCAGGTCCTGGTGACTTATTAAATGGGAGAGATTTTATGGTATTATGTATTTCATGTTTTGTGAAGGGTGCATTGAGGACATCGAGTTGTTCACGGCTTATTTTGGGGAGCTTGACCGTGTCTAGGAACCCGTTTATGTCATTTAGTGATGGTTGCATAGTCGTGGGGTCATGTTTCAAAGATCGTCGTAGTAAGTGCTGAATGCGTCAGCTATTTCTTGGGGGTTTGTGAGTCGCTTTTTAGTGTGTGGATGGTGGAGATAGTTGATATTTGATTTCATTCTATGCCCTTTTTAGTCGGTTTGCAAGTGTTTTCCCTGCCTTATTGGACGTGTGGTAGTAAGATGCTTTAAGTCTCCTTTGGGCTTTTTCGAAGTTGTGAAGTAGTAAGTTGCGCAATTCTAGTCTCAAGCTTAGGAGTTGTGTGGTAGTTAGGGATGTAGTATGTCGTTTGTTTTGTTCCTCCAGGTTGTCAATTTGGGCAGTCAGTTCTTTTAGGCGCTGCACCCTCTGTTTTTTATATCTAGAGGCTATCTGTATTAACACTCCCCGTATCAAAGCTTTGTGAGCGTTCCACACCATGACCGTGTCCGCCACTGAGCCTATGTTGGTAGTGAAAAAGGTTTTTAGATAGTTACCTATTTCTGGAGCAAGCTCGGGGTCTTGTAAAATGTAATTGTTGGCTCTCCAGATAGGATTTTTATGTTGCTGAGATGTATCTCTTATCGTAATAGAGATTGGGGCGTGGTCCGACCATGTCATGGTGTGGATCGCCGAAGCCGATATTTTCTGTAAAAGTCATTTATCAACAAGAAACATATCAATACGAGAGTACATTTTATGTGCCGGAGAGAAGTACGTGTAGTCTTTTTCTACTCCATGGTGGCATCTCCACACGTCAAACAGGCCATGGGATTGCAGAAAATGTTTTAAAGGGGATTCCCTTCTCTTGGCTGCACTGGTAGAATCAAGGTGTATGTCCACTGTGGTGTTGAAGTCCCCACATATTATGAGTTGACCCTGCTGTATTGGTTGAGCTGTGCGCTTCACTTTGTGGAGGAATTTGTTTTGTTGGGTGTTCGGAGCATAAATGTTAATGAGGGTATATTGTTTTCTGTTGATAGAGCATACCAGGATTATAAATCTTCCATTTGGGTCTTCCAATTTGTGTTGCAGATTGAATATGACAGTGTTTCTGATAGCTATGAGAACCCCTCTCTTTTTTTCGGATTAGGAGGCTGTGTAAATGTGGGGATAATTCTTGTTAGAGCAGCTGGGCGGTGCTGAAGTCGTAAAATGAGTTTCTTGGACACATAAGATGTCGCTGCGTTTGTCTTGTGCTGTTTGCCAGAGTGAGCGTTGTTTTACTGGGTGGTTGAGCCCATGTGCATTAATTGAGAGGATGTTTAATGGCATGACGTTAGTGTTGCAAGGGTGATGACAAAGCAGCACTTACTGTTGGTGAGTTGGATCTTCTGGATTCTTGGCTGAAGGGGTGGGTTGATTTCCGAGGGAGCCAATGGTTTTCAAGGGTGAAGATAGAGCAAAGGATGTTTGGCGTAACCTCTGGCAGCAGAGAGTTAACTGAAGAGAGAAAAAGTAGACAGAGAAAAAGCAAAACAACTTGAGTTGTAACTCAGTGATTTTACCTGCCTGGTACAGAATCACCGTTGGGGGTTACAGTTCTAGAGCAACTTATTATGGTGGAGTAGAGCCGCAGCTCGGGGAAGGATAAACTTGGTAGCATTATGCCCTGCTGTGTGACCTTCAGTGATCCATAGGAGTTTTTCTTCCTCTCTCACGTTGGGGTTTAGCGGTGCCAGTGAATGGGTGGAGTTGGGTGGGGTCCAGTGGCGGGTCAGGTAGTATCCCCCATTGATGGAGAAGTTGGAGACCATCTTGAATGTTTTCCACTTTGAAGGTGGTGTCCTGTTTTGAGATTAACAACGTGGCCCGGATATTTCCATTTAAATTGAATTTTGTGGTTGTGCAGGCCTTTTGTGATGGGGTTCAATTCTCTTCTTAGTTGAAGAGTATATCTAGAAAGGTCTGGATATATTTGTATGTTTTCGTACGGTTGTGGAAGAGCTGACATTTTCCTCACCCCAGCTATGAGTTTTTCCTTCGTCTGAAAAAAGTGAATTCTCAACAGTACATCCCTAGGTACTGATGCAGCGAGATGCGGGGGTTTTGCAATTCTGTGTATGCGGTCTATTATTATATCCCTTGGGGAAGCTTCGGGGAGAACTAGGCGTATAAGTTCTTTAGCGTATCTTTGTAGATCTTGAGGTTGGATATTCTCTGGTATAACGCGTAGTTTGACATTATTGCGACGAGATCTGTCCTCTAAGTCTGCTATTTTTGCTCTCATCCAGGATTGTTCCTCTTTTACTTCATTAACCGTATCTATGATATTATTGACAGTAGACACACATGCCTCCATCCCGGTTTCAATACACGTAACTCTGTCTTGGATATGACCTATATCAGTTGTTACTTTTGTGAGTAGAGAAGATAGGTCATTCATCAGTGAAGTTTGGAGGGAAATGAGCACATCTTTAAGAGTGGTGTCTAATACCGGTTGACCGGTGGTTGGAAAAGCTGCCATGGAGGAGCTCAGTATGGCGTTGTCGCCTGGTGCCTCTGCTGTAGGATCTCTTGCTCGCGTAGCAGGTACTGCTGCGTCTATACGCATTCTGGCTTTAGCTGGACTACCCGGGTTTTCCCCTGCTAGGTATGTGGGGGAGGGTGGGCTCGTCAGCTTAGGAGGTTCGTCAGGAAAATCATCCGGTAAGTCTGTGTATGCTTCGCTGTTTCGTTTGCCATTTAGGTCCTTGTTGATTAGGGGGGCCGGTTTAAAAAATAATGATGTCAGTTTTTGTGTTTTATATTCTCCTACCCTCTTTCTGGACATATTCGTGATATTAGTGGAGGAACTGGTGTTTGGCGGGCTGGTGTTTGGCGGGCTGTAGTCGATATAGTGCTTCCCCTCGCTGCCAGGGAGGCGTTCTAGGTGGTCATCCTATAGGGTTGGTGCTTGGTTCACATATGTTGTGCTCCTGGCGTGTCTCTCAGTATAAGTCTCGTGGCCTTCGCTAGAGACAATGGTTAGTATTGTATTTGATATGATCCAGTAAGGAATCCCAGCCTTTCCTGTTATTTTTATGCTATTGGTCGTGGGATATGATTATGGAGTCCCAATATGGCCGCCGCTATTCTTCTGTTCCTGGGCCCTGTGTCCCCTCTAGTGCTTCTGGCCCCTCCTGGACACCCCACTGGCTTTCCTTAGTCCCCCTCCGGAGGATGTCTGTATGTGCCTGTATTGATGGTGTTGTTTTCCTCCTGTTTTAAGTGTTCCTAGGGAGTCCTAAGATGTGTGCTAGGCCATTTTGAAGCCGCGGGCTCGCGTAGATGCGCGATCGCCGGTCCTTTGGAATTTTCCTCGCGGAGCCCCTTGGGATGACCGCTGACCGTCAGGGGGTCTACTGGTACACTATTTTTGTTCCTGCTTTATGGTGGGGGTTCACTCCTACTGGGTTTATGGCTTGTGGAGAGGGTGAGGGCTTGTGGAGAGGGCGGTGTGATGCGCCGCTCATTTCAGGGATCCACAGTGTCCTCAGCCTAGTTCAGGCTATGTGATGTCTGTGGGCCTCCCCGCTGTCTCCCCCTCTTGGATTGATGTGCGGGTGGTATAAGAACTGAAAGGTCGGTGGAAATTAGCGGTGGGATGCGGCCTGCCAATATGGCTGCCTGCTCGGATCTGAGGCGAGGCGATTTGTCCGTATCCAGGCCGGATTCCGGAGGTTATGTCCCCTATTGTTGGGATTGTAGGTTCGTTGGGGTGTGTATACGATACCTAGTCTGTATGGAGTCGCACCCGACCATAAATTCGGAGGATTCCCTGGGTTTTTGTCAATACTCCTCAGAGCTCCTCTGAGAGACGTCCACCTTCGTGCTCTGTTGGCCACGCCCCCCCTGTGTGTCACTTTAAATGAAACCGGGAATAAGTGAACATCTGTTCTGCAAACATCTTTAAAGTCTGTGTGTCACTTTAAATGAAACTGGGAATAAGTGAATATCTGTTCTGCAAACATCTTTAAAGTCTGTGTGTCACTTTAAATATAACCGGGAATAAGTGAACATCTGTTCTGCAAACATCTTTAAAGTCTGTGTGGCACTTTAAATATAACCGGGAATAAGTGAACATCTGTTCTGCACACCTCTGTAAACTTTGTGTGTCACTTTAAATGAAACCGGGAATAAGTGAACATCTGTTCTGCAAACATCTTTAACCCCTTCCCGCCGGTAGGACGTCCATGGACGTCCTAGACTTTGAGGGGGGATATCTGAATGGTGCCAGCAGCTAGAGGCACCATTCAGGTATCATTTTTTTCAGCTGGCGATTCTGTACACCACAAGAACGATCATAGTGGCAGTTCAGCCGCTTGATCGTTCTTGTAGGCAGCGGGAGGGGACATCCCCCCCCTCCCGCCGCCATTCGGTGCTTCTCCCGTGCCGCCCGTACGATCGGCGGCAGGGAGAAGAGATCCGTCGCCGCTGGAGTGTCGTCAGGGAGATGACTGGTGACCATCTGGTCACCAGTCATCTCTATGACCCTCGGAGGACCGGGCGCGATGTTATGACGTCACGCCCGGCCCGGCTTTAGTAAACAAAGCCGTGATCACGGCTGGAAAGGCTGGGATCAGATTTTTTTTTCTGATCTGTCTTTCCAGCCTGCAGGAGAGATGTGAGGTCATATTGACCCCACCATCCCTCCATAAAGAGTACCTGTCACGTACCATTCCTATTACAAGGGATGTTTACATTCCTTGTAATAGGAATAAAAGTGATCAAAAAAAATTAAAGACACAGTGTAAAAATAAAAAAATAAAAGTAAAATAAATAATAATAACAAAAAAAAAAAAATTAAAGTCCCCCCGTCCCCGCGTGCTCGCACGCAGAAGCGAACGCATATGTAAGCCCCGCCCACATATGTAACCGGTGTTCAAACCACACATGTGAGGTATCGCCACGTGCGTTAGAGTGAGAGCAATAATTCTAGCACTAGACCTTCTCTGTAACCCTAAACATGTAACCTGTAAAAATTTTTAAAGAGTCGCCTATGGAGATTTTTAAGTACCAAAGTTTGGCGCAATTCCACGAGTGTTCACAATGTTAAAGCATGACATGTTGGGTATCAATTTACTCGGCGTAACATCCTCTTTTACAACATACAAAAAAATTGGGCTAACTTTACTGTTTTGTATTTTTTTAATTCACTAAACTGTTTCTTTTTTTAAAAAAACGCGTTTGAAAAATTCCTGCGCAAATATCGTGTGATATAAAAAGTTGCAATGATTGCCATTTTATTCCCTAGAGTCCCTGCTAAAAAAACATATATAATGTTTGGGGATTCTGAGTATTTTTCTAGCAAAAAAATGATGATTTTTACATGTAGGAGAGGAGTGTCAGAAATGGCCCGGTAAGGAAGGGGTTAAAGTCTGTGTGTCACTTTAAATATAACCGAGAATAAGTGAACATCTGTTCTGCACACCTCTGTAAACTGTGTGTGTCACTTTAAATGAAAACGGAGTAAGTGAACATCTGTTCTGCACACATCTGTAAACTGTTTAGAACACTTTACCTAAAACCGGGAGGAACCATACACCTGTTCTTCAAACATCTGGAAACAGTTTAGATCTAAGGTCTACAAGTGTCTTGTCCACATACCAAGGATGGTCAAAATCCATTTCACAAGATTTGACAAAGGTCTACAAACTTCTTGTCCACATACCAAGGAGGGCCAAAATCCATTTCACAAGATTTGTCAAATGTCTACACACGTCTTGTCTACAAGTGAATGAGGCAAAAGTAAATTTCACTGTGTGTGTCAAATGTCTCCACACGTCTTGTCTACAAGTGAATAAGA
>BLSH010172764.1:413009-437119 GCA_018402905.1 Glandirana rugosa
AGTTCTGTATTGCGGACACGTGACGTGAACACCTGTCAGAACCCTTCCTCCTCCTGACTGACATCTGAAGCAATACCATACCAATATCTCATTATAGATTTCAACTATGTTGCTACGTAAGTTTGTCTTATGTTATGTCTTGAAGAATAAACCCTGAAAGATTTTTCTAATGATGTCGTTCATGCAAGTTCTTCGTTGGAAGCTGAGTAAGGATTTTCAACATGGTCCAGCTTAGGAGGAACAACACACTAACACCCAATACAGTCAGTGGGGCAGCGGCTGGCCAGGGAAACACAGCATAACATTTAACTGACATAAAAATCAAACTGAACAGGGGAGTCCAAGTGACGGCACTTGGGGTTCCAGGGAGATGCGTGATGCCGGGGGGCGAACTACAACTGTAAAGCACACGCTGGGCTCGGGTGTACAGTTTCTGAGTGAAGTAGTCCGACATTGCTTGCTCCGGTGTGGATATAGAAAGGGGGACCACAAGGATCCATAGGGAGGGGGAGTTCAACATCTCAGCGGTCGGAGGCAGCCGCTTGAAAGCATGAGAGGGGCACCATTGCATATGTGGGGCTGTGGCAACTTAATGTTAGATAACAAGGGGTTCAGTATTAGGGTAAGCAAGGGCCGTGTACTCACGATATCCAGGTATGGAAGTTCATGCGGTGACGATATCTCCTGGAGAGGAGGAAGACAGCAGGGACCCCATGCAGCTCATGGGCAGGGAGTGTTCTGATTCGTGTTCAGGGCCGGCTGCCGCACACAGTTACAGCCATGCAAGCACCGAGTCCGGATCCTCAAAAAACTGGGCTCTGTTGTCCTCCACCACACGGAGCCACGCCGGATACAGCATTGAGTAGGTCAGCTGGCGAGCACGAAGTTGCCGCTTCACTTCAGTAAACTGGGCTCTTTTCTTCTGAACCTCCGCGGAGAAGTCCGGAAAGACTGCCACATGACCCCTACCCACTGGTATGTTGCCCTTCTCTCTTGTGAGACGGAGGATAGCATCACAGTCACAAAAATTCAGGAATTTCGCTATAAGCGTGCGCGGGGGGGCTCCACTCGGGGGGGGGGCTTGCCACCAGGCAATGAGCCCGCTCCACCACGAAGGAGGCCGAGAACGCCTCTCTCCCAAAAGTGGTGACAAGTAGGTTTTCTAGGTAGGTAGGTGGATTGGATCCCTCGGCCCGCTCAGGGAGGCCGACAAATCGGAGGTTGCACCTCCGGAGTCGGTTCTCCATGTCATCCTGCTTGTGCATGACTGCATTGAGCTGATGCTGAAGCCTCTCAGTAGTCACCCGCAGTGGGGGAAGCTCATACTCCACGTGGCTGATACGGCGCTCCGTCTCAGTTACCCTCTCCCGCAGCTTCTGTGCGTCCTGCCGGAGGAGTGATATATTCATCTTGACACCCTCAATCATGGAATTGAGGGAGGGAGAATCCATTCAGTATCTCCCGCCGGCGTCTCAGCTTCAGAGGAAGGACCACCGGCATCTTCCCCAGCCAGGTCTCTCTCCTCGCGGCGAAACGTGTCCAGCTTAGACGTGGCAGCAGACTTTTTGGATTTGGTGGATGCCATCAGAGGGTTTCTGTAGCGGGCTACAGTACTATTTGGAGTCACTTGCAGCTGTTTTTTTTGTCCCCAGGATCGATAAACAGGATCGTAGACAGCGGAGCTCTCACTCAGAGCACCCTACGCCATGAAGCTCCAGGCCACGCCCTTAGGTCCCCTTTTAAAAGAATAAATATTTGATGCCACCTCAAACGGCTTAGGACTGATATTGCCCTTCTCCTAGAGTCTCATCTCTCCTCCTTAGACTGCGACCGTTTAAAGAAACTTTGGGTGGGCACAGTCTTAGGATCAGCGTGGGCCGTAAAGCAGGCATTCTCATTCTATTCCACAAAAATTTTGTTCTGGGAGGCCAGCAAAGCATTCCTCCGAGGGTGAATCATTTAAAAAACTATAATAATCTATCCAACTACAAAAAAGCCAGTGGATCAGCGCGCTCTACTAGAGGGACATTGTAAGCCCTTACCATAATATATAAAGTGCATATGCTGTAAACAAATATGACATATACTAGTGCTGTGCAAAAATATAAACCAGACCATAAAAGTACATAAATGTGCAAAGTGCAAATTGAAATCAATCAATAAAAACAATCTGAGATATAGTGCAAACTGTGCAAATACATGTGCAAAAAAACTGTGCAAAGAGCTAGCACCATGCACACTCCCAAACTGTATGAACTGAGCAAAGTCTATGTCCAATATGCACACTGTTCCTCCAATTGTGTGCAAGAAGGTCGAAAAAGTCCACCCAAAGATGAACAATCCCACTGTTTGTGGTTACAACACACCACAATAGTGCAACATGCTAAAACCAGTGTATCAAAAGAAATGCTGTCTCATGTGCTCCTTCACCAGGCACCCTAGTCACACACCCCACTTACCAGATACAATGGATTCCCATCACAGGAATCAGTTACCGCCTGTTGTCAGTGGGTGTGTGTCAGAATCCTCATGCGTCCTGGGACAGCTGGTGTTGTGACGGAAGGGATAAATCCTGGTCTCCAAGAACCCGCAAGGATGGCAAAAAAAGCAAGGGTGGCCCAATCGTGTAGTATGCAAAAACTTTATTCCTCAAAGAAGTCTACGTCACTTCCGCTTCCAGTGGCCGGAGAGTGTGGAACGCACTAAGAGACACGGCACTTGCTTGGAGAGAACATAGGAAATTAAATAAACTTCCACTGAAATATCTCCCGATCCAGGGAAGCATCAACTTTCCTGCAGGGATGGAACACATCTTTCTACTATGGGAACACCATGGACTAACAAAGTTTTCCTCCCTATACGATGGGGCAACGGGACTTCCCGAGACCTCACATCTATAGTAAATGAGTACTCTATCCCCAAATCCGATGTCTTCCACTATTGGCAATGCATTAGCTATATCCGTACCTCTTGCCAGGAGGGCAGTAAAAGATTTCAAGAAACCAAACTGGACCATTTAATCCAAGAGGGCTCATACACCATCTCAGATACTCCACACAGTCACTGTGTGGCCAATTGTGGCCAATTGGAGCAAGGATTTACCTGACACAAAACTGGTGGACAAGATCATGAGCGGCTATAACAAACGCTCTAACTGACTCCAAATGAAATATGGAGAGAAATGCGAATCAAATGAATACATCACACTTTCATTCCTTTTCTTGGACAAGGTAAACCCTCAATCCATGAACTGTCCACTCTGTAAACAACAAAGGCCCTCACTAATTCATCGCTTCTGGTCCTACATGTTTATCAAAGCCTTCTGGGACCAAATCATTGCATATATTAACAGCATCACCCTCCTTCTACTCCCAAAAGACCCACTGCTCCTCACCTTTGGACACTAGGACAAGCAACTCATTCAATGGTCCCACTCTACTGACCCTCAGATCAAAGACTGGTCTCTAATATGCCTTCTAGTGGCCCACAAATCCATCCTAAAAACTGGACCTCTCCCTCAAATCCTACAGTGTCACAAGTCAAACGGGAGCTGGCATCTCTCCTCTACAAGGACAAGCTCAACACTGACTTTCAACAGCACTGTGCCACTAGTCACTTCCACTGGAGATTGCAAGCATTCATCAATGCAACCCTACCCCAAGAGAAGATTGACGACATTGGTAAATCTTTCACTTACTTCACAGGACAACGTCCCACTTCATCCAGCATGACATTGACTAAACCTTCTCCCACCAGGGGCAATGCTAGGAACCAAAGACTCTTATCAACATCCAGCATTTCTTTCTGTTGGTATCTTATACATAGCATGTACATGTACTGGTTGCTGCTGCTAGCAGTTCATTCAATATACCTCGAGGCTGGAAAACCCATCCAGGAAGTAGATTTCCCCCCCTCTACCCCACCCTTCCCTTCAACACAATACCCTAGTCCATACCACAGGAGATCCATCTGGCTAGTTAATCCTTAGGCTACTTAGACCAGGCCTCCATGTAATATAGCTGTTTATGTATTATCCTTCATAACAAAATGTATAATCCAGACAAGACGTATTCATGTCTTGTCATGTTGTCATATTCTTATGTCTATACCTTCAAAAAAAGAAGTGGGTGCATGCAGGGCAGTATTCTTTTTTTTTCTTTTTTTTTTAATAGTATTTTTTATTGAGTTTTCAACAAAACAGAGTGTGGTACAAACCATTGAAATTCCCTTGTTAAGAATAAACACTGACCTTTACAATATCAGTTAACAAACAGAGTTAGCAGTTTAACATAGAACAGTTAATTGACGATTATTGAAGAGTTCGTGGGTCTTCAATAGTTTGCGAGCAGTATAACGTAAGAGAGGGTGGATAGGATTAGAGGGGTACAAAGGAAAGAAAGAGATAGAGGGGTTGTGATGGGTAAGGGAGGAAGGGATTCAGAGCATTTCCATGATACATATTATTACTTAGGTTCACCAGTTCTTTCATATTAACCATTATTACACTCTAATATTTGACCAACAACTCCATGTAGCTTGCCATTTTTTGTACGTTAATGAGTTATAAGCCAGAAGTTTCTCGTATGTTAAGTTTATGTCCACTAATGTTTTGACCTCCGAGATGGCTGGTATGTCAGTATTCTTCCATTTCTGAAGTATGAGTGATCTTGCTGCCAGTAGAATATGTGTGACCACCGGTCTATATATAGGGGGGTATGTGTCTATACCTATGTTTAAAATTGCTAGGTTGGGACACGTTTTTTTGAGTATCCCTGTTTTGGAAGCTATCAGTCTGAACACTGAGTTCCAATAACTCGTTAGAGCTGGGCATTCCCATAACATGTGTAGCAAGTTTCCCACCTGTCCACATTCCCTCCAACAGGATGGGGAGCGGTCAGGTGAGAACTTAGCTATCCTGTGTGGCGTTAGGTACCATCTGCTTCTTATTTTTAAGGACATCTCCCAGTGTGAGGTGCAGTGTGAGAATTTCTCAATGGAGGCAATAGCTGACTTCCATTGCTCGTTTGTAAATGTATTTCGAAGATCTTTTTCCCATTTCGTCATTGGCCCTGTCTTGTCAAATGTCAATTTCTCATTTAGAGTATTGTAAAACATGCTGATCCCTTTTTTTTCATTTTTTGTATTGGATAGGTAGGTCCATATCTTTGGGTTAACCCTTGTGTCAATTAGTGGGTGGGTTTTGAGGAATTGTGTTATGCGGGATACATTGTAGAGTTGTTGTTGAGGGATGCTAAATTCTTCCAACAACTGCGTTTGTGTTTTGACTCCTCTACTGTCGTGTAGTTGTTGTATGTTTTGTATTGTACAATTTCTTAAAGGTTTTGTACTGAGCCATGGGATCATTGAGTCCAATACTTCTAGGGGGGTGGGGACTATGGTTGCTGTATCAGATTTGCTAAATTGTTTGGATATGTGTCTCCACGCCAATATCGATGCTTTCATTGGGAGTGTGAAGTGGGAAAGATCTTCTGGTTTCCAGTTCTCAATCAGTAGAATGTTTCTGAGGTCTGTAGCTGTTGATATGCTTTTTTCTATTTCTACCCATAGGGGGGATTCCTCCTTCGGGAACCAGTATTTAAGTTGTTCTAGGTGTACTGCCCAATAGTAGTCCACTAGGTCTGGCATGCTTGCTCCCCCTATTGATTTATGTCTCGTAAGTGTGAATTCTGCACATCTTGCTTTTTTGCCCTGCCAAAGGAATTTTTTTAGTATATTTTTTAATTTAATCAGTTGGTGCTTCGGTAGGGGAATTGGGAGTGCCCTGAGGATGTACAGTATTTGGGGGAGTATGTTCATTTTGACTACTGCTAGTCTGCCTCCCCAGGATATTTCATGTTTTGATGCAGAAGAGAGATTGTTTGATATTTTAACTATTAGAGGGTTTATGTTGGCTGCTGCTAGTTTGGATACTTTATTAGTTAAATTGATACCTAGGTATCTTATGCTATTTGGTTCCCATGTAAATGGGAATTGGGATTTGAGGCTCTGTATGGTGGGCGGGGACATGCCAAGATCCAATATGGTGGACTTTGTTGTATTTACTTTGTAATAGGAGATTTCGCTGAATTGTTGTAGTGTGTGGTACGCCGAAGTAAGTGATTTTTTTGGGTTCGTCAGTAATAATATAATGTCATCTGCGAATAGACTAATTTTATGTTGTCTGCCTTTGATGTTAAAGCCTGTTATTAAGGGGTTTGAGCGAATTGCTTCAGCCAGGGGTTCTAGTACTAGGTTGAAAATGATGGGGGATAGGGGACACCCTTGTCTCGTTCCGTTAGTAATATTAAATTGTTTGGAGAGGGTATTTGAGCCATACACTTGTGCCGAGGGGCAAGAGTATAAAGCAAGGATAGTGGAGAGGATATTGTCTGAGAATCCACATTTCTGCAGGGTTTTGTGCATATATAGCCAATGCACTCTGTCGAACGCCTTCTCTGCATCTAAAGCTAGAAGCAGAGAAGGCGTTCTTGTTTTTTCAGCCTGGTCCATGATATTTATGACCCTCCTAGTTGCGTCCGATGTTTGACGCCCTGCGATGAATCCTGTTTGATCTTTTTGTATTAATAGGGGTAGGATGGTCATGATTCTTTTCGCTAATAGTTTTGCTAGTATTTTCACGTCTGAATTTAATAGAGAGATAGGCCTAAAGTTTGCAGGAGATGTGGGGTCTTTTCCTGGTTTAGGTAGGGTGATGATGTGGGCTTTGAGCATCTCTTGCGGGAGGGTTGATTGGTCAGTTGCTTTGTTGAAAACACGTACTAGGTGAGGGGCTAGTTCTTAAATGGCTTATAAAAGTCATTGGGTAATCCATCTGGGCCTGGTGATTTCCCGTTTGGTAGTGATGTTATGATTTGTAATATTTCCTTCTCAGAAATCGGGATATTAAGTGTGTCAAGTTGGGGTTTTGTCAGGGTAGGGAGATTTATTTTGTCAATGAATTCTTGTATTTCCCTTTCTGTTGGTTGGTGAGTAGACTTGTCTTCTCGTAAGTTATACAGGGAACTGTAGTATTCCGCAAATTCATCTGCTATCTCTTGGGGGTGCGTAATTTTCATTTTGTTGTTGGGGTGTATGAGGTGTGAAATTCTAGTGCTTGCTTGTTTGGATTTAAGTTTGTTTGCCAAATATTTGCCTGTCTTGTTTGATTGGGCGTAGTGGTTGAGTTTTAGTCTATTTAGGTGCTTGTCGTACTGTTCTGTCATGAGGATTCTTAATTCGTGTCTTAGGTTGTGTAGTTGGTTTGATGTTGTTATATTGGGCTTTTTCTTATTTAGTGTTTCTAGTTCGTGGATGGCTTTAAGTGTGTTTGAGAGCGTCGCATTATATTGTTTCTTAAGTCTAGCATTTTGCTGAATACAAACTCCCCTTATAAATGCTTTGTGCACATTCCATAAGACCCAAGGGTCTGAGACTGAGTCCGTGTTCAAATGAAAGAATTCTTTGAGTTGTTGAGATATGTGCTTGTTGCATTTTGGGTGCTGCAGGCTTTTAATGTTGCATCTCCATATCTGGCTCCGGTCCGGGGACCCTTGCTCCTCCACCACCAATTCAACCACTGCATGGTCTGACCATGTGATGTCCCTGATGGAGGACGAGGAGGCCCTTTGGAGAAGACCCATGCTCACAACAAACATATCAATTCTTGAGTAAGTTCGATGTCTTGCGGAGAAGTGCTTGTAGTCTCTTTCTGAGGCATGTTGGCACCTCCAGGCATCGTATACCCGTTCTTCCTGAAACAATTTCCCCAATGATGGGGATCGGCCCTTGGCTGAAGAAGTGGTATCCAGCCCCGGGTCGACTATTGCATTAAAGTCTCCACACATCAACAAGTCCCCATGCTTAACCTTTTCTATTCTTTGGAATAGCCTTCTGGTAAATCTCAGCTGATGCTAATTTGGAGCATAGACCGTGACCAGTGTTAGAGGTTTGTTGTTTAGCTCACATGTCAATATGATATACCGTCCCTGTGTGTCCGTTGTTAAGTTATGCAACATAAAAGTTACCGAGCGACTGATTGCCAGGAGGACTCCTCTTTTTTTTTCAAAGGCATTGGAGAAGAAAATGTTTGGGTAGTCTCTGTGTTCAAATTTGGGTGGTTGTCGAGTGGAGAAATGTGTTTCTTGGACTGCCAGGATGTCCGCTTTGCTGTTGGTGGCCTCTTTCCAGAGTGAGAATCTTTTGGCTGGGTGGTTTAGCCCATTTGCATTAATAGATAAACACTTGATATTCATTTTTGGATTTCATAGCTGTGTTAAGTCCTTGAAGTGGTACGTTAACATGTGGGGTCTTGGTCTTTCAGAGTGTAGCATTTTGTTGTGCTGTATAATGTTGAGTTTGGGACAAATTTAAGAAGAGGCTCTGTACCTTCCAAGCTGGGTTGGTGGAGAGAGGGAGAGATGATAGTAGGAAAGTGGGGTAAGTTTAGGTTCGTAATAAAAAGAGGATCATGTTTGTGATCCGTGATGGGAAGACCCATCTTCTTGATTTTGAGGGCCATTGGACGATTGGTCATCCTAGGCCTGGGACTTTATGCGTGCTATGGTATTAAGGTGGACGGTTACCTCCGCTTGCGTGGTTTTTCTTTGCCGATCGTTTGCGGGATACCAATTGCCATTCTTCTTGGGTTGTAGTAGAGGTCCCACTTGTGGATGGTTGGGACTCTGAAGTGATAGGCAGAATTCCCCATTGTTGGAGAAGATGAATTCCATTTTCCAGGGATGTGATTTGGGATGTAGAGCCATTGTAGGTTATTAGCAGACACGCTGGGTATCTCCACTTGTGGGGAATGTTGTGATTCCTCAGCGCCGTAGTTATTGTGGCCAGATTCCTTCTTTTCTGCAATGTGTGTTTTGACAAGTCCGGGAGCATTTGGAGGCCTTTGTATTGCTCTGGAAGTGTGTTTTTCTGTCTGAAAGATGCCATTATGGCTTCCTTGGATTGGTAGAAGTGGATCCTCATTAATGTGTCTCTGGGTAGATCCGAGGCAATGAATGATGGCTTGGGTAATCTATGGATCCGATCGATGGCTAGTTCCGTGGGAGATAGAGATGGCACTAGGGCTGCAAAGAGGGTTTTAACATAGTGGTTAAGTTGGTCAGCCTGCACGGACTCTGGGATGCCTCTAATCTTAAGATTGTTCCGTCTGCTGCGGTCTTCCAAGTCCGCCATTTTGTCTTTAATCCATTCTAGTTCTTCCTTTTGGTCCAAGTATGCATCCACTAGTGAGTTATGGGATGTAGTATATTCTTCCATTGAGGACTCAATATTTGTTATTCTCGATTCTGCTTTGTGTAGGTCTGTTTGGAATTGTTGCATACATCCCTGCCAGTCAGCCTGAAGAGAGGATCTGAACGATAGTAGCATATTTTTTAGTGTCACGTCTGAGATTGGCAGACCTTGCGTCGGGAATTCTGCTATAGGATCCTTGCCCTCCGTCTGATTTGCTTCTCCGGGTTGTGATGGGCCTAGTTCCATGCTGGCCTCCGGGTCTTGCCTGTGAGAGGAATCCCTACGTGGCTTTGCTTTTACTGGACTTCTTGTGGAGGGTGAGGAACTTCCCGAAGACCCTTCGCTATCCGGGTTTCCCACTTTACGAAGTTGCTGAACGCTCGTTTTTTCATTCGTGACTTCGTTCCGTGCACCGACCCGTCGTTGAAGCTGTAGGACACTGCCCTGCTTTTGCGGCCTAGTGCCGGATGCTTGGAAAAAACTTGCCAGTTTCTTCACTTGCTGAAGCTCTTTTCTCCTGCGGGTCATACCGGATTGTAGCTGGGGCTCTGCTGAATCAGATCCTGCTGGTGGTAGTTGCTTTGTGGCGCGGAGGTAGACTTTGTAGTCAATTGTCCCGGGTGGCCATGCGGAGCTGCAGGATTAGGCTGCCATCTTCCGCGCTGGTCGCCACGCCCCCCCCCATGCAGGGCAGTATTCTAATGGTGGGCATACCACCGATTGAATCAATATGAATGGAGGTATCGCTCAGGCTGCATGAAAAAAAAAGAACATTACAATATATGCCCAACAAGGACCAGCAACGTACTGGTATGTTGCTGAACTTTGAGTGGTTATACCGGAAAGTTGTCTGTAGCTTTAGGCATCATCTTGTAATTGTTTTTTCAGCCGGTGGTCAGCTTTCACGTAAAAGCATTTCTAGCAGCTAATTAGCCACTAGACTGCTTTTACAAGCAGTGGGAGAGGACGTCTCCCCCCTCCCGCCGCCCTCCATGGTTTTCTCAGGCTCTCCTGTTGGGGAACCCGAGAATGCAGCCGGTAGTTTTGCCATCTGACCATAGAGCTGATTAGAGACCTGAATGGCTCCAATCATCTCTATGACTAAGAAACCGGAAGCTACAAGCATTTCATGACTTTGGTTTCCCCGGATATAAACAGCACAATTGGGAAATAGGGAAAGCATCTTATCACACTGATCTTGGTGTGGCCAGATGCTTTAAGGGCAGAGGAGAGATCTAGAGTCTAATAGACCGCAATTTTTTCAAAAAAGAGTACCTACCACTACCTATTGCTATCATAGGAGATATTTATATTCTCTGTGATAACAATACAAAGTATAAAAAATGAAGGGGGCAGTGTAAAAATAAAATAAAAAAGCAAAATAAATAATTTTAAAAAAATTTAATCACCCGCCCCCCCATGCTCACGCGCAAAGGCGAACGCAAGTATCGGTCTTGTGTCGTATGTAAACAGCAATTGCATCATGCATGTGCGGTATCACCACAAACATCACATCGAGTGCAGATTTAAAGTGATAGTGTTTGTAGTTTGTCGCCGCTGCACGGGAGTGCGCAATTTTAAAGCATGTCGTGTTTGGTATCTACAGTATATACTCGGCATAAGATCGTCTTTTATATTTTATCAAACATTTGGGCAATAAAGTGTGTCTTTGTGCATTAACCACTTACCGACCACGTTACATACATTTACTGCTGCACTGTGGCAGCCCTGCGCGAATCTCCGTGTATAGACACTAGACACTCGATGTCCGCCGGCGACCCACAGTTGCCTAACACAGAGGCAGAATGGGGAACAGACAATCAGTGGCGGCCCGCCCATAGGGGGCGCCCGGACGCTGCTTTCCCCCCAAAAAAAGTCCCCTTTAAAAAAAAATAATAATTTACATAGTGCACTGTGTTCGGGCACCGGACACAGTGCACTATAGGAAGCGTGACGTGATCGCAGGCGTCACGCTTCAATGGCAGGGTTTATTCCTGCCTTGAGGTGCTTTGCTCTGCGCCTAAAGCTGCCTATTGGCTTCTGGTACTGTCAATCAATCACTGCTGTCCAATAGAGGGTGGTGATTGATCTGGAGGAGCCTTGGCATCACTTCCGGCCATGGAGACTGGAGAGAGAAGCTGGTCTCCACTCTCCAGGCTTCAGCACACTTACCACAAGCGCTGTCTCTGCAAAAAAAAGTCGCTGGCCACAAGCCAAACTCTTCACACTCCTGCCTGCCTGCCTATTAAATGGGGTAAGTGTGGGACTTGTCCCAACTCCGATAGAGGGGGGATGCCGCAAACCCCTATCTGATGACTGTATACACTATCTGGGACCCTGTATGTGCAATATTCTGCATGGAGCTGCCTGTGACATGTAATATGTGCAATACTCTGCATGGAGCTCCCTGTGACATATAATATGTGCAATACTCTGCATGGAGCTGCCTGTGACATGTAGTATGTGCAATACTCTGCATGGAGCTGCCTGTGGCATGTAGTATGTGAAATACTCTGCATGGAGCTGTCTGTGACATGTAATATGTGCAATACTCTGCATGGAGCTGCCTGTGATGTGTAATATGTCAAATACCCTGCATGGAGCTGCCTGTGACATGTAATATGTGCAATACTCTGCATGGAGCTGCCTGTGACATGTAGTATGCGCAATACTCTGCATGGAGCTGCCTGTGACATGCAATATGTGCAATACTCTGCATGGAACTGTCTGTGACATGTAGTATGTGCAATACTCTGCATGGAGCTGCCTATGACGTGTAATATGTGCAATACTCTGCATGGAGCTGCCTGTGACATGTAGTATGTGCAATACTCTGCATGGAGCTGCCTGTGACATGTAATATATGCAATACTCTGCATGGAGCTGCCTGTGACATGTAATATGTGCAGTGTTCTGCATGGAGCTGCCTGTGACATGTACTATGTGCAGTGCTCTGCATGGAGCTGCCTGTGACATGTACTATGAGCAATACTCTGCATGGAGTTTCCTATGTGCAATACTCTGCATGGAGCTGCCTGTGACATGTAATATGTGCAATACTCTGCATGGAGCTGCCTGTGACATGTCCTATGTGCAATACTGTGCATGGAGCTTCCTATGGCATGTAATATGTGCAATATTCTGCGTGGAACTTTCTATGATATGTACTATGTGCAATATTCTTCTTGGAGCACACTTACCACAAGCGCTGTCTCTGCATAAAACAGTCGCAGGCCTCATGCCAAACTCTGCACACTCCTGCATGCCTGCCTATTCAATGGGGTAAGTGTGGGACTTGTCCCAACTCTGATAGAGGGGGGATGCCACAAACCCCTATCTGATGACTGTATACACTATCTGGGACCCACCCTGTATGTGCAATATTCTGCATGGAGCTGTCTGTGACATGTAGTATGTGCAATACTGTGCATGGAGCTTCCTATGACATGTAATATGTGCAATATTCTGCGTGGAACTTTCTATGATATGTACTATGTGCAATATTCTGCATGGAGCATACTTACCACTAGCGCTGTCTCTGCATAAAACAGTCGCTGGCCGCATGCCAAACTCTGCACTCTCCTGCCTGCCTATTAAATGGGGTAAGTGTGGGACTTGTCCCAACTCCGATAGAGGGGGGATGCCGCAAACCCCTATTTGATGACTGTATACACTATCTGGGACCCTGTATGTGCAATATTCTGCATGGAGCTGCCTGTGACATGTAGTATGTGCAATACTCTGCATGGAGCTGCCTGTAACATATAATATGTGCAATACTCTGCATGGAGCTGCCTGTGACATGTAGTATGTGCAATATTCTGCATGGAGCTGCCTGTGGCATTTAGTATGTGAAATACTCTGCATGGAGCTGCCTGTGACATGTAATATGTGCAATAATCTGCATGGAACTGCCTGTGACATGTAGTATGTGCAATACTCTGCATGGAGCTGCCTGTGACATGTAATATGTGCAATAATCTGCATGGAGCTGCATGTGACATGTAATATGTGCAATACTCTGCATGGAACTGCCTGTGACATGTAGTATGTGCAATACCCTGCATGGAGCTGCCTGTGACATGTAATATGTGCAATACTCTGCATGGAGCTGCCTGTGACATGTACTATGTGCAGTACTCTGCACGGAGCTGCCTGTGACATGTAGTATGTGCAATAATCTGCATGGAGCTGCCTGTGACATGTAATATATGCAATACTCTGCATGTAGCTGCCTGTGACATGTAATATGTACAATGCTCTGCATGGAGCTGCCTGTGACATGTACTATGTGCATTGCTCTGCATGGAGCTTCCTATGTGCAATACTCTGCATGGAGCTGCCTGTGATATGTAATATGTGCAATACTCTGCATGGAGCTGCCTGTGACATGTCCTATGTGCAATGCTGTGCATGGAGCTTCCTATGACATGTAATATGTGCAATATTCTGTGTGGAGCTTTCTATGATATGTACTATGTGCAATATTCTGCATGGAACTTTCTATGACATGTAATATGTGCAATATTCTGCATTGCGCTTTCTATGATATGTACTATGTGCAATACTATGCATGGAGCTTTCTATGATATGTACTGGGACCCTGTATACCCGATCTGGGACCATGTATATCCTATCTGGGCTCTGTATACCCTATCTGGGACTCTGTATACCCTATCTGGGACCCTGTATACCCTATCTGGGGCTCTGTATACCCCATCTGGGACCCTGCATACCCTATCTTGTGACTGTATACCTTATCTATGACTCTGCATACTGCTATCTGTGACCCTGTATACCCTATCTGGTGATTGTATACCCTATCTGGGGCTCTGTATACTGATATCTGGGGCTCTGTATACTGCTATATGGTGACTCTGTATACTCCTATCTGGGGCTCTGTATACTGCTATCTGGGGTCTGTATACTGCTATATGGTGACTATGTATACCCCTATCTGGTGCTATGTATACTGCTATATGGTGACTCTGTATACTGCTAAATGGAGCTCTGTATACTGCTATCTGGGGACCCCTTTTCTATGATATGTACTATGTGCAATATTCTGCATGGAGCTTTCTATGACATGTAATATGTGCAATATTCTGCATGGAGCTTTCTATGATATGTACTACGTGCAATATTCTGCATGGAGCTTCCTATGACATGTACTATGTGCAATACTCTGCATGGAACATGAACTGCCGCAAACCCCTATCTTGTGACTGTATACAGTATCTGGGACCGTATATACCCCTATTTGGTGACTGTACACACTATCTGGGACTGGTACCATATATACCCCTATCTGGTGACTGTATACCCTATCTGGGACCCTGTATACCCCTATCTGGTGACTGTATGCACTATTTGGGACCCTGTATACCCTATCTGGAGCTCTGTATACCCTATCTGGGGCTCTGTATACCCTATCTGGGACCATGTATATCCTATCTGGGACTCTGTATACCCTATCTGTGACCCTGTATACACTATCTGGTGACTGTATACCCTATCTGGGACCCTGTATACCCTATCTGGGACCCTGTATATCCTATCTGGTGAGTGTATACCCTATCTGGGGCTCTGTATACTGCTATATGGGGCTCTGTATACTGCTATATGGTGACTCTGTATACTGCTATATGGTGACTCTGTATAGTGCTATATGGTGACTCTGTATACTGATAAATGGGGCTCTGTATACTGCTATCTGGGGACCCCTTTTCTATGATATGTACTATGTGCAATATTCTGCATGGATCTTTCTATGATATGTGCAATACTCTGCATGGAGCTTTCTATGATATGTACTATGTGCAATATTATGCATGGAGCTTTCTATGATATGTAATATGTGCAATATTCTGCATGGAACTTTCTATGATATGTACTACCGTATATACTCGAGTATAAGCCGAGTTTTTCAGCACATTATTTGTGCTGAAAAAGACCCCCCTCGGCTTATACTCGAGTCAGTGTCTGTGGGTGATGAGTAGATTCACATTAAACAGAGCCGTGCTGCTTCTAAGAGCCGTTCTGTGCTTTTTAAGTGTGATTAAACACATTGGAATGCAGAGAATGCTGAGAGAGGTGTCAGATTCTCAGCTTGATGTCGGGAGGTGGGCGGGATAAGCTGATGTTAGCTGTTCAGTCCCGCCCACCTCCTGATCTCCGTGAAGAGCTGCAGCTCTCTCTCAGCATTCTTTGCATTCCAATGTGTTTAGTCACAGTTACAAAGGACAGAACGGCTCTTAGAAGCAGCACAGCTCTGTTTAATGTGAATCCAATCCCTGTGTCCTGGCTACAATACCTCTGTTCTGGCTACAGTCTCTGTGTCCTGGATAAAATCCCTGTGTCCTGGCTACAATACCTGTGTTCTGGCTACAGTCTCTGTGTCCTGGCTACAATCCCTGAGTTCTGGCTCCCTGTCCCTGTGTTCTGGCTACAATTCCTGTGTTCTGGCTCCCTGTCCCTGTGTTCTGGCTACAATTCCTGTGTTCTGGCTGCTGCATTTGCCACCCTAGGCTTATACTCGGGTCAATAACTTTTCCCAGTTTTTTGTGGTAAAATTAGGTACCTCGGCTTATATTCGAGACGGCTTATACTCGAGTATATACGGTATGTCCATTTTTTTAAGCATTTTAAAACAGGTACTCTGTTTTTATTTTTTCACTTTTTAGTTAAAGCAGAACTAAACCCAGTACAGGCGGTTCCCGTTACAAACAGGACTGTAGGTTGGTTCTTAAGTCGAATTTGTTTGTAAGTCGAAAAAGGTACATTTCTTAAGTGTAGCTCCAGTGAAAAAAATATATTTTTAAGCTTTTTGGATAGCATAGGGAAGGGTTAACACCCCTGTAATGTTTGTTTTGCGGTCTGTGTTTCTGTTTATAAGATTTTACCTCACTTCCTGTCCCAATGATAATTGGATTTTGAAAATTTTGGGTTGTTTTGGAAACAAACCTTGGTGATAAATCATCAGTGGAGACACTTTTTTCCCATAATAACTCTTACAGGAGTGAATTCCCCTTCCTAGGGGGAGATTTCCTCGCACTTCCTGTTGTCTCCCTCCGTTTGTAAGTAGGAGTAGTTTGTAAGTCAGATGTTTGTAACTAGGGGACCGCCTGTAAAGCGGTTGTATCCCCATAAATGACATTTTTACCTACAGGTAAGCCTATAAGGAGGCTTACCTGTAGGTAAAAAATAATATCTCCTAAACCTACACGATTTAGGCGATATTCTCACTGCAAGTGCCACTGACGTCAGCAGGCGCATGCGCAGTGATGTCTCAGTGAAGGCCCGGCATATAGCGCCGGACCCTACCGGAAAGTCCGCCGTAAAGACAGGCTCCTGCGCATGCATGGGAGTGACGTCTCGCGGCTCTGGCCACTCTCAGCCCGGAAGGATCCACGAAGGGAAGATGGCAGCTCCCTCCTCGGGGACCAGGCGGGCCTGCAGGAGCTTCGTTCTGAGGTAAGTATTTCATAATGCCTTTGCCTTGCAGGTGTGTTTTTTTTTATGGAGGGGAGAAAACCGTTTTAATTTAACAGTTTCAAAAAACTATCACATTCCCAGCACATGCTGGGAATGTAACTGTCACACTGGTTGTGCTCTCAACCAAACTGTCAAACCATCAAATGGCTGGTGCCATAACTGATCACATGTGTAACATCATGGCAATTGAAGATCATACAGAGGCCACAATGGCAGCTTTCTTTAGTGAAAACAATAGGAGGGTTTAGTTCCGCTTTAAAAGTACAGACTAGATGTTATATTTAAAATTACAGTTTACCAATAGCCCTCTCTACAAGAGTTTCTGATCATTGTTTTTATGTTTTTGTTTTGTTTTGTTTTTTTGCTTTGACAGATCAGACCTCAAAAGATTATTTTAATGTATAAAAGACCTACAACTCTACACCAACAGCTGCTGGTGGAAATGCCAACCACAGCTTGGGACAGCAGGTGAGGAAAGCTATGACTGGCCGCTGGCCCAATAGTCTGAAGGGTGCTGCTGGACACTATGATATTCTGGAAGAAGCCCCTGATCAGGCAAAGATCTTTGTAGGACTACAAGTCCCAGGGAGAGCCAGAAAGTGCTGCAGATGATTAAAAATTAAAAATTCTGGAAAGCATGTAATGGGGAGAGTCCTATGTGGGGAGACAGAGAAGTGTGCTGTGTAGCACTCATTCTTTCGCAATCGCTACAGTGTGCTGGTTTTATGATATATTTCTGGATCAGAACTCTACTTCTGCACCTGCCCAGAAAATATTCACATTCAAAAAACAAAATCTTTTCTCCTCCGTATTCCTGGGGGTGGAACAAAAACTAGGAAGAACTACCTCCTGGCTTCTGTGAAAGCTGGAAGAGACTTTGGGTAAGTGTAAGGGATCAGGACTATTCATTACCCTATCATCTAAAATTCTCGAGAAAGGGTCCTTACAAGATCAGAAATCCTTCTTCCTTAAGTTATGGCCGAAAGAAACATAATCTTTAAAGTAATCGATTTTAAACAGACCTCATGTAATGGTTCAAAGGAAGCTTTGGTAAGATCATTGAATACTAATGATAGATCTCAGCGGGGAATCTGTTTAATAACCTTGGGTGTACGTCTAGCTCTTGCTGAAAGAAATATTTTAATCAAAGGCTCCTCAGCTAGTCTTTTTTCCATGAACAGAGACAGGGAAGCAACCTGAACCCTAAGGGTACTGACAGAAAGTCCTTTTTCCACTCCCTTCTGTAAAAAATCCAGTTTACAGGGGATAGAAAAAGAGTCAACTCCTGTTTTCATTTGCCAGGAAACAAAAGTCTTCCAAACCTTACTTTCTTGTGACTAACGTATGGCTGTCTAGAATAGTCTCAATAACTTTAACTGAATACCCTCCTAGTTATAGGATGTGCCGCTCAGCCTCCAGGCCATCCAACGGTAAGTCTGAGGGTTTGGATGGAGTACTGGCCCTTAGCGGAGAAGGTCCCTTCACTCCGGCAGGGGCCAGGGGATCTAATGAAAGTGCTCTCAGTGCGGAGAACCGACTCCTCCTGGGCCACCAAGGGGCAATCAGGATAACCTTTGCTTGCTACTGAACAATCTTCCGAACTACCAGAGGTAACAGTGAAAACGGTGGGAAGGTGTAGGCTACAGTGAAATTCCACGGGAAAGAGAGCGCATCTGTCACTAAGGACACCGTCTCTCTTTCCAGGGAGAAAAAAGCTGGAAGCTTCTTGTTGTAACTGGATGCAAAAAGATCCACTTTGGGAACACCCCCTTTAACATGATCCCCTGGAAAGTTTCTTGGTTCAATTCCCAATTGCTGCAGCTGATATTTACTCTGCTCTGCTAAAAGTTCTCTGAAATTTAATGACTGGACCTGCCAGTCCTCTGAATGAGCTCCCCAACCCCACAGACTGGCATCTTTGGTAATTTGTATTGGGGAATGCTGTGCCCAGTCCTTCCCTCCCTGCAGATCTTCTGGCTGCTCCCACCAGGACAAATTGAGAAAATCTTCTCCCGGGCAAAGATCAAAAAATCGTCCAGGTATGGAGCGATTGAGATCTTTTGTATTTGAAAATAGGCCATGACCTTGGCAATGATTTTTGTGAAAATTCTCGGGGTTGCCAAGAGACCAAAAGGAAGGGCTCTGAACTGCCAATGTCATGGACAATTCTCTATGATGATCGTAAATCTCAGGAATCTCTGATATTTCCAGCAAATCGGCACATGAAGGTAAGCGTCCTGAAGATCCAGGGTTACCATGAACACTTCTGGTAACAACAGATTCCTGACTGAGTAAATGCTTTCCATTCAGATTAGTCTATAAACTAAGAATCTGTTCAGGACTAGGGATGGGCTGGACACCCCCTGGTTAAGTTTGCGCCAGAACTTGCGAACATGCGATCCCTATTAAAATCATTGGGACTCGAACGTGATAAATCAAAAGTGCTCATTTTAAAGGCTTATATGCAAGTTATTGCCATAAAAATTGTATGGGGACCTTGGTATTGACCTAGAGGACATGTATCAATGCAAAAAAAAGTTTTTAAATCAATCGTTTTTTCAGGAGCAGTGATTTTAATAATGATTAAAGTGAATAAATAAAAATGAAATATTCCTGTAAATATCTTGCCTAGGGGTCCCCTTAGTCTGCCTGTAAAGTGGGGCATCTGTGCGATGTTGATGTCGCTTGCGGCTATAATGTATTCTTCTTTCACAGTTTTTATTTACAAAATATGTATGTAATGTAGACTTCTTTCACAGTTTTTATTTACATAGCAGCTGCTCAATTTACTTTTTACCATTTATTTATTTATTTATTCATTTATTTTGTTTTTGTTGAGCGCAGTGTTTTTGTATTCAAGGCTATAATGTATTGCCAGTTACCGGCAATATAAATAGAAATCACTGAAAAAGCATTGCGTTGGGGGTCCCTCCAGTCCATACCAGGCCCTTTGGGGTCCCCCCTAAAATCCGAACCAGACCCTTATCCGAGCATGCAGCCCTGGCATGGCAGGAGGGGGTGGGGACGAGCGAGCACCCCCCCTTCTGAACCATACCAGGCCACGTGCCCTCAACATGGGGAGGGTGCTTTGGGATCCCCAAAGCACCCTCTCCCCATGTTGATGAGGAGAAGGACCTCATCCCCACAACCATGGTCGGTGGTTGTGAGGTCTGCGGGTGGGGGGCTTATCAGAATCTGGAAGCCCCCTTTAATAGGGGGGCCCCTAGATCCTGACCAGCCATGTGAATGGGTAGGAGTACATTGTATCCCTACCCATCAACCAAAAAAAGGAGTGTAGTAGTACAAAAAAACAGCAGACAGTTTTTGACAAGTCCTTTATTGTAAAATAGCTCTTTTTCTTCCTTTCTTCTTTCTTCCTCTGGTCTTCCTCCATCTTCTCCTTCTTCTGGTCTTCTGCTTCTTCTTTTGGTCTTCTTCCTTCCTCTTGTCGCCTGCATTCACTATATATGGTCTCCCACAGTACACAGAACATGGAAATGCAATAGTTTTGGTAAATATAAACAGTTAATACCTTTTCTCATCATCAATTAGAGCAGTCTTGTGACTTCTATCACTGTCTGGTTAAAGCCTGTCAGAGGAATTTTCATTCTCCCCTGATTGACCCCTGACCCTCTCTCTGGATAGAGCTGATTGGCCCTGTGCTGATCACATGCACTCTCCCAAGAAAGAAAACAACTCTCTAGCAATACACACCAATCTGAGCATGTGCACCTTGCCCCCAAGGCTCTATTCTACTGGGAGATGGTTTGGGGACTGTGGAATAAGGGGAGGAAAACACAGAAAAGACAGGATCAAACTGAGTTTTAACACAATGCAGAGGATTAACCTCTTTTACTGTTGTGAGTTTAGTAACACTTCAAAAGCAAACAAAATCTTTTGAATGACAAACTAATATTTTGAGAATATTCTGCAAATTTTTGTACAAATTTTCCTAAGACTTTTTCTAAGAATTTTCATTTGAAATGTTATCCATCCATGGCCAACTACATTTGAAGTGCAATATCTTATACCAGCCAACCAGCATTCTCATTACTGAAGTCAGATAACAGATAAGTACAAAATGAATCCTCATTGGTTGCTGTGAATATGGTGGCTTGCACTTAGCACTTTGCTCCTGACACTTTTATATTTAAAATTTTCATAAAACTACATCATAAAATTCATAAACCTGAAACAATATGAACAAGAGTAATGCTCTAAAGAACTTTTCTCTGGCAGTCAATAGGAAATGCTCATAAATACTGGGAAGATGGGCTCTCATAGCTGTGTTGTACTGTAGAAAACATATTTAGCAGAGGAATTACAATAGATGGCAGAAATGTATCTAGTGCATGTTTCCATTGCCGACCAACAATGGAACTTGGTCTATCTCTGATTTATGAATAACAACAGGGAATTATGATAACGTTTTGAATATGATGCCAAATCATTTTTTTAATTGAACAATACTATATGTGTAAATAATTCATAGGTAAGTGTAATGCCATAAAAAAGCATAACAATTCTAAGATGAACCTATAGCCAATGTTTGCATACCTACAGTTCAGAGCACGGATGAGCGAATCCACTGAGGTTCGATTCGCCAAGGGTTTGTTGAATTCATGCAAAAACGTGCAAACTGTGAATTCCACTGTAAACCCCTTTGTCAATAGGAAGCAAATTTAATGAGCAATTGTGTGCCCCTTTGAGGCTTCAGTGCAAGCTATTGTCAAACAAATAGCACGGTGAGCTGGGGACTGCTCTGGTAGACCTGTGCCAAAGCAAAAAAAAAGGTGATAAATAAATGTATAGTGGGAGGGGGGAGAAGCCTTTTCATGTGGCGTCAAGGGAAAAATGAAAAATGCACAAATACTTTAACCCTTTTTATGTTGGAGCCAGTTATTCACACACATACTTAAGTGCATGTATAAACCCCTAAAACCATTCATTTTTCTGAAAGTTGGGGACCCATAGAATACAAACATGGTCATTAAATTTTTTTATGTTGCATGTTACTAGTGCACTTGTCTATTAAACCTATATTTTTAGTAGAAAATACATTCAAATATATTTTAGTGCATACAAACAAAATAAAATCTCAAAATTTTCTGCAAAATATAAAAGATGAGATAGAGTTGAGTAAAAAGATATCAAATATTTCTCAGATTCTAATAAAGAGCATAGAATAGTAAACTTTAAATGCAATATAAACAATAAATAGTAATATTTATCTGGTTAGACAGTTAAGTGTAATTAGAAGCAACCATTCAAATGCAACTTTGATAGAAAGGGGAAAGACATTAACAGGTTTTCAGCTCCCTCTGGGCCACTTGTGCACAGAACTATATAGTTATAACTGGAATACAAGTATTGCTTTAATAATAGCCCACTGTCAGGGTGCTATTTGGAAACAAACATGAGCAGCATGTGCTAAAAGGGAGACAGAAGAATACAAATGTATAAGTAAAGAAGAACCCCCACTGGGACTTTAAAGGGGAAACCAAGAATGAGGCAAAAAATAAAATTTAACATTTATTGTATCCTTTAACTCCTACAGATCCACGCTATTGCCAAAGTACGGCTCCAGCGCGGATCTGAAATGCCGGGACGACGTCCATGGACGTCGTCCCCTGTGCACGCTCCTCGCGCGCCCCCTGGCGGCGCGCGCGCTGCACGCTGCGCGAGCGTGCCCGTGGGTCGGGCAGACTCAATGTCCGCCCGAGACCCGCCGATCTCTTTTAGCAGCCTCAGAACGGGGAACCGCCGATGTAAACACGGCGGTTCCCCGTTCTGTGACAGGGGACATGACAGATCTACTGATCCCTGTCACTGGGATCAGTTAGATCTGTTATGTCCCGACCAGCCCTGCCCCCCCACAGTTAGAACACACCCAGGGAACATTGTTAACCCCTTCACTGCCCCCTGCAGGTTAACCCCTTCACTGCCAATGACATTTACACAGTAATCAGTGGATATTTAAATTTCTGATCGCTGTATAAATGTCATTGGTCCCAAAAATGTGTAAAAAATGTCCGTCATTTCTGCGGCAATATTGCAGTCCCGATAAAAATCGCAGATCGCCGCCATTACTAGTAAAAATAATAAAAACGCCATAAATCAATTCCCAGTTTGTAGACGCGATAACTTTTACGCAAACCAATCAATATACGCCGATTGCGATTTTTTTTTTACCAAAAATATGTAGAAGAATATATATCGGCCAAAACCGATGAATAATTTTTTTAATGGATTTGTACTTTAGCAAAAAGTAAAAAATATTGTTCTTTTTTGCAAAATTGTCGCTCATTTTTTGTTTATAGCGGCGATCAGAAATGACGCAGAGGTGATCAAATACCACCAAAAGAAAGCTCTATTTGTGGGAAAAAAGGACGCAAATTTTATTTGGGTACAGCGTCGCACGACCGCGCAATTGTCATTCAAAATGCGACAGCGCTGAAAGCCAAAAATTGGTCTGGGCAGGAGGGGGGTTTAAGTGCCCAGTAAGGAAGTGGTTAAAAAAAGAGCCCAGACATGGGACTCAAACAAGAGACATGAGCAATGGCACATGAAATTGAGCAAATGTAGTACATTGCAAACACATAGGTGAATTAGACATGTAAATGTGACAGTAGAGATACATAAAAACACCCAATATGACCACTGGCTCTGCCAGGGGGTGGCAGAGGGAATCCAACGCGTTTCGAAATTAGATATCCTAGATCTTCTTCAGGGGTGAGTGGTCATAGCCTTAAAAAGTCCTCAATAATGCAAGGCGCTGGTTCATTGGGCATGGGATGCCCACATGGATATAGAAACAGACTACCTGAGATCCTATTCCGACCCCAGAAGGGAGTGAGACTGATGATTCTTACGATTTGTACAATTCTAGATGGGTGTCATATTGAAAAAGCTCACACAGGGGAGAGAAAATACTTCACAGCCTTTTATAGTTGAAAAAGTATATGGGACCTATTTAAAGATCAGCGAGAGAATGTCAGCACTCCTATGGTCCTTGGATTATGGGGCTTATTGTAGGACTACCGGAAAGGCGTAGGATGGATGGTTCGCAAAGATGAACGAATACAGTAAATACCGGATGCCCAAACGATCGCAGATCACGGATCAATAAGATTACCGGATACAGTGGCCCAAACAAGGTCAGACCTGGGTTGGATGTGATAGGTAAGCACTCCTACCAAAGTAGGAGAGTGTCCATATTTCTTCCAGTCCACGAATGCCAATAATCCGGAGCCCTCATGTGAAGGTCAGCCCTGAGAAGAATAAAAATGTGCATGTGCTTAGGAAAAGACCAGGCATAGTTGGCAATACTTTACATGCTCATGGTCGTTTGTTCAGAAATGCACACG
>BLSH010172765.1:12575-30291 GCA_018402905.1 Glandirana rugosa
AGCAACATGGTGCAAGAGTATGTGTGCACACGCCTACACGTACTGACTGATGGGTCTGCCCCATTCAACTTCTGGGTCTCCAAATTGGCCACATGGCCTAAGCTTGCCCTTCATGCCTTGGAGGTGCTGGCCTGCCCTGCAGCCAGTGTATTGTCGGAACGTGTGTTTAGCACGGCAGGGGGCGTTATCACAGACAAGCGGAGCCGTTTGTCCACAGCCAACGTGGACAAGCTAACGTTTATTAAAATGAACCAGGCATGGATCCCACAAGACTTGTTTGTACCTTGTGCAGAATAGACATTTAGACCGGCCTCACACAGCCATTGGTATACTTGTTTTTTTGAATATGCCTCAATATTTTGGGGGCTACCCCAATTAGAAAAAAAAACAAACAAACAACAAAAAGTGTTGGCTACCTCCTCCTCCTACTCCACATCCACCCCCCCTTCCCATTTTTATTTTTTTTATTTGATGTTAAGTTATTTTCCCTATCCCCATTTTTTTGTAGGGCACTTGTCCTACTCTTACCCGCCATTACTAGTACAAAAAATAAATAAATAAATAAAAATTCCATAAATATATCCCATAGTTTGTAGATATTATAACGTCCGCGTAAACCATTCAATATATGCTTATTGGGATTTTTTTACCAAAAATATGTAGCAGAATACATATTGCCCTAAATTTATGAAGAAATTTGATTTTTTCATTTATTTTTATGTAATGTGTTTTATAGCAGAAAGGAACAAAAAAAATTTTTTTTTTCAAAATTGTCTGTATGACATAAATTTTGTTTGGGTACAGTGTTGCATAACTGCGTAATTGTCAGTTAAAATAACGAAGTGCCGTATTGCAAAAAGTGACCTGGTCATGAAGGGGGGTAAATGAGAGTCAAGTGGTTAATGAGGGTTTCAAATCAATTGCTTATTCACTTGTTCAAATTCTGTTATGGATTTACCACACATCCATTTATTTTGCCTAAAATATGTGATTTTACAGATTTTGTTTTTGTTCTTCTCCAATAAATCTTTTCCAAACTGACATTCCCGTTATCTCTGATTACAGGTAATTCAAACTTTAAGTAAGCCAATTCTTTATCAACTTCTGTTTTAATAGTTGATTAATTAGGCTATAGGTATTGAGTTCAGGATTTTATCTCAGGACCAGTTCAGCCATTAGCAAAAGAAACTTCCTTGTGTACTTCTAGCTCAGATAACAGTTGCAGATAATAGTTCCCAGTTCTTTTTAGGCTAGAGTAAACACAGTTACTCCCTCCTATATCTGCACAATTCTCGGTCAATAGTCTGCATGATTTTGAAATAAGCTTTATTTTACAAGACTGACACATTGTATATGCTACCCAAATCATTCCAGAATTAGATCAAAGATGTAGAAAAGAGTCTTTGCCCCTTTTTTTTTCGTGCGAGATGAGTGTAATTTTCCTGATGATTATGCAGGATGCATTCCTCGCTAAGCTCAGACCAGCAGCCAAGAACTCAAACACGTTTATCAAATGTCAAATGAATCAGTAACAGCTCAACAGTTGTGTGAACATGCTGAACTTGTTCTAATAAGTCCAGGTTAGATCTTACTTCTACACAAGGCAGGTGAATTTGGTTAATGTTTCCCAGTAATAGCGATTTAACCACTTAACTCCCATTGGCAAACATACTACACTATTCATTTGCAATCACCTAGAACAGAAGTAATGCAAAGCAAAAATTGTGCTGCTGAGGAATTAGTAGTATAAAGCCTGTAGTTTTATCTTTTTTTTCTGCTCATCAAATAGTAAGAATGTTCATTAAGGGCCTGTTCACATTGGAATGCGTGCTTCTCGCACCACATGTGAGTGCTTTGCCCTAGGCACGTTCCACGCATGCTTCCCGCATCGCATGTGAGTGCTTTGCCCTAGGCACGTTCCGCACGTGCTTCCCGCACCACATGTGAGTGCTTTGCCCTAGGCACATGCTTCCCACACCGCATGTGAGTGCTTTGCCCTAGGTACATTCCGTGCATGCTTCCCGCACCACATGTGAGTGCTTTGCCCTAGGCACATTCCACGCATGCTTCCCGCACTTCATGTGAGTGCTTTGCCCTAGGCATGTTCTGTGCGTGATTCCAACACCGCATGTGAGTGCTTTGCCCTAGGCACGTTCCGCGCATGCTTTCCTGCACCACATGTGAGTGCTTTGCCCTAGGCACATTCCGCGCATGCTTTCCGCACCGCATGTGAGTGCTTTGCCCTAGGCACGTTCCGCGTGTGCTTCCCACACCGCATGTGAGTGCTTTGCCCTAGGTACATTCCGTGCATGCTTTCCTGCACCGCATGTGAGTGCTTTGCCCTAGGCACATTCCGCGCATGCTTCCCGTGCCGCATGTGAGAGCTTTGCCCTAGGCACATTCCGCGCATGCTTCCTGCACCGCATGTGAGTGCTTTGACCTAGGCATATTCTGCGCATGCTTTCCTGCACCGCATGTGAGTGCTTTGCCCTAGGTACATTCCGCGCATGCTTTCCTGCACCGCATATGAGTGCTTTGCCCTAGGCACATTTCGCGCATGCTTCCCGCACCGCATGTGAGTGCTTTGCCCTAGGCATATTCCGCGCATGCTTTCCTGCACCGCATGTGAGTGCTTTGCCCTAGGCACATTCCGCGCATGCTTCCCACACCACATGTGAGTGCTTTGCCCTAGGCACATTCCACGCATGCTGCCCGCACTTCATGTGAGTGCTTTGCCCTAGGCACGTTCCGCGCGTGCTTCCAACACCGCATGTGAGTGCTTTGCCCTAGGCACATTCCGCGCATGCTTTCCTGCACCCCATGTCAGTACTTTGCCCTAGGCACATTCCGTGTATGCTTCCCACACCGCATGTGAGAGCTTTGCCCTAGGCACATTCCGCGCATGCTTCCTGCACCACATGTGAGTGCTTTGCCCTAAACATATTCCGCGCATGCTTTCCTGCTCCGCACGTGAGTGCTTTGCCCTAGGCACGTTCCGCGCGTGCTTCCCACAATGCATGTGAGTGCTTTGCCCTAGGTACATTCCGTGCATGTTTCCCGCACCACATGTGAGTGCTTTGCCCTAGGCACATTCCACACATGCTTCCCGCACTTCATGTGAGTGCTTTGCCCTAGGCACATTCCGCGCGTGCTTCCCACACCGCATGTGAGTGCTTTGCCCTAGGCACATTCCACGCATGCTTTCCTGCACCGCATGTGAGTGCTTTGCCCTAGGCACATTCCACGCATGCTTCCTGCACCACATGTGAGTGCTTTGCCCTAGGCATATTCCGCGCATGCTTTCCTGCTCCGCACGTGAGTGCTTTGCCCTAGGCACGTTCCGCGCGTGCTTCCCACAATGCATGTGAGTGCTTTGCCCTAGGTACATTCCGTGCATGTTTCCCGCACCACATGTGAGTGCTTTGCCCTAGGCACATTCCACACATGCTTCCCGCACTTCATGTGAGTGCTTTGCCCTAGGCACATTCCGCGCGTGCTTCCCACACCGCATGTGAGTGCTTTGCCCTAGGCACATTCCACGCATGCTTTCCTGCACCGCATGTGAGTGCTTTGCCCTAGGCACATTCCACGCATGCTTCCTGCACCACATGTGAGTGCTTTGCCCTAGGCATATTCCGCGCATGCTTTCCTGCTCCGCACGTGAGTGCTTTGCCCTAGGCACGTTCCGCGCGTGCTTCCCACAATGCATGTGAGTGCTTTGCCCTAGGTACATTCCGTGCATGTTTCCCGCACCACATGTGAGTGCTTTGCCCTAGGCACATTCCACACATGCTTCCCGCACTTCATGTGAGTGCTTTGCCCTAGGCACATTCCGCGCGTGCTTCCCACACCGCATGTGAGTGCTTTGCCCTAGGCACATTCCACGCATGCTTTCCTGCACCGCATGTGAGTGCTTTGCCCTAGGCACATTCCGCGCATGCTTCCCGCACTGCATGTGAGTGCTTTGCCCTAAGCATATTCCGCGCATGCTTTCCTGCACCGCATGTGAGTGCTTTGCCCTAAGCACATTCCGCGCATGCTTCCCGCACCGCATGTGAGTGCTTTGCCCTAGGCATATTCCGTGCATGCTTTCCTGCACCGCATGTGAGTGCTTTGCCCTAGGCACATTCCGCGCATGCTTTCCACACCGCATGTGAGTGCTTTGCCCTAGGCACGTTCCGCGCGTGTTTCCCGCACCGCATGTGAGTGCTTTGCCCTAGGCACTTTCCGTGCATGCTTCCTGCACCTCATGTGAGTGCTTTGCCCTAGCACGTTCCGCGCATGCTTCCCACACCGCATGTGAGTGCTTTGCCCTGGGCACGTTCTGCGCGTGCTTCCCGCACCGCATGTGAGTGCTTTGCCCTAGGCACGTTCCGCGCATGGTTTCCGCACCGCATGTGAGTGCTTTGCCCTAGGCACGTTCCGTGCGTGCTTCCCGCACCACATGAGTGCTTTGCCCTTGCGAGATGCGTGTGAGTGCAATTCATTAAGTGCAATCTGAAAAAGTAGTACTTGCACTCATTTTTGCATGGTTCTATGCATTTGGCAGCCAATTCAAGTGAATGAGCTGTCAAAACCAGAATGTGAAGGAACTCATGCGTTTCCACACGTTCTGGTTTTGACAGCCCTTTCATTTCAATGGGCTGCCAATTGTACAGGGACACAGAAAAAGTAGTGCAAGTACTACTTTTTCAGATTTCACCGCACTAAACTGCATGGTACTGCAAAACCATGCAATTTGGTTACCACAAACGCACTGTGTTTGCGAGATGCTTTCAGGGTGCTATTATCATTATTGGAATCATCATCGCAATAGCAGCACATTCATTTGTGGTGTTTGAAAAGTGCGTTTCAAGATGTAACTCTATTGACTTTGAACATCCAGTCATGTGACTGTGCAGTTGTTCATAAAAAGATTGGATGTTCAAAGTTCCTCATTTTTTTTTTCATAAAAAAGGGGTAACACTTACCAGCTCTGTGCAATCATAATGCACAGAAATTTTGTTTTCCTCCTTGCAGTCCCCAACGGTGCTGTGGAACCCTCCTCTGAATGCCTTTTGTAGCAAGCCAGGACAAGCCAAGAACCGGGAAGTGAAGGGAGAGAAGAGCTGCAGACGTGCGCAGCACTAGATCTAATGAAGGGGTCAGGTAAGTAAAAGGGGAGGGGGGGTACTAAACATTTTTTACCTTAATGCAAGGAATAGGAATGCATTGAAGCGTAACTACACTGTATCCGAGCACCACCAAAGACACTATTTAATTCAATCTTATTTTATTGAAAGAAACAAGGTGTACAATGCAATCAGTATAAAAAAAAAGTAATATCATCAACAGTAGTAAGTAAAGACAATAAAACATATGAACAGGGATGTTACATAAATATACGATTGTAACATATGCATTGTACATAGCAAAAGACAGAAGTTAGAGCAACAAAGTAAGGCATAACTTGGAGAAAAACAAGACCCTTGCATCTCAAGTGAAGAGATCATAGGCAAACTGCATGTAGTACTACATCCAAACTTATTCTGAAAACCTGTTATGCTGTAGACAGGTCAGTTGTAAGGATCACAGTCTGTACCAGAAGGGTACATATATACATAGGGAGAAGGAGTAAAGATAAAGCAAAGGAAACAGGAAGAATAGGAACAAGAATCCCTCCAACATGGTCATAAGGTGGTGTTGCCCAGTCCACCTTCTGCCCAGGAGATGAGTAGCGGAACACGGACCATAACGTCCAAGTGAGAGAGAACTGTTCATCTTTATTAGATTTCTGAGCCAACAGACGTTCGAGGTCCCTAATACAGTCTACTTCAGTAGCCCATTCCCCTAGGGAAGGTATAGTCATCGATCTCCAGTGACGTGGGATCACTATTCTGGTCACGGCCAAAAAGTGATGCAATACATCTTTTTTAATGGACTTGAACGTTCCAGGGAGCATGGATAAGAGAGCTATCTCTGGTGAAGGAGAAAAAGAGGTCGCCATCAGTTTGCAGTATAATTGGAACATCTGTTGCCAAACTGTCTGTATAGGAGGGCAATCCCACCAAATATGGAGCTCAAAAACACTATTTAACCACTTACCAACCAGAAGGTTTTCCAGCTTTAGGACCAGAGCACTTTTTGCGATTCGGCGCTGCGTCGCTTTAACTGACAATTGCGCAATCGTGCGACGTTGCACCCAAACAAAAATTTTTTCCCACAAATAGAGCTTTCTTTTGGTGGTATTTGATCGCCTCTGCGTCATTTCTGATCGCTGCTATAAACAAAAGAAGAGCGACCATTTTGCAAAAAAAAAATAAATGTCTTACTTTTTGCTGAAATTCAAATCCAAAAAAAAATCTAAAAAAACATTTTTTTTCACCGTTTTTGACCGATTTATATAATTCCTCATATTTGTGATAAAAAAAAAATCGCAATCGGCGTTTATTGATTGGTTTGCGCAAAAGTGGCCACGTTTACGGATGGTGAGAATTAATTTCTGGGGTTTTTATTTTTTTTTAATTTTTTACTAGTAATGGCAGCGATCTGCGATTTTTAGCATTACTGCGATATTGCAGCGGCCATGTCGGACATTTTTGACACTTTTTTGGGACTGATGACATTTATTCAGTGATCAGAAATTTAAATGTCCACTGATTACTGTATAAATGTCATTGGCAGTGAAGGGGTTAACCTGCAGGGGGAGAGCTAGGGGTTAAGTGTGTTCCCTGGGTGTGTTCTTACTGTGGGGGGGTAGGGCTAACATGGGCATGAGAGATCTAACTGATTCCAGTGACAGGGATCAGTAGATCACCCATGCCCCTACTAACAGAACGGGGAACCGCCGTGTTTACATCGGCGGTTCCCCGTTCTTTGCCTGTGGCCGCTCATTGCGGGTCGCCGGCGGACATCGGGTCCGCCTGAGCCGCGAGCACACTCCTCAGGAGTCCCCTAGCGGCTGTTCGCAGATCGCCGTGTTTTTACGGCGATTCGCGCTCAGCATCCCAACTGCCGCCGTGAAAACACGGCACGTGGTCGGGAAGTGGTTAACCAGTTCGGCTCCAGATCAATTTTTTTTATGTGTCACATAAATGTAAAAATCTTAATTTTTGGCAATAAAATTACTTAAACCCCCAGAACATACTTTTCATAGAATACCCCAGAATACATATTTTCTGAAAGCAAAGGCCCTGCAGAATAAAGAGGTGATAGTTACAAATATTTATGTCACATGATATTTTAGCAACTGTTTATTGAATGCAAATTTTCTGGAAAAAATATAAGGGTCACGCTGTTGGCCATATTTTACGTTAAGGGGCACGCTGATGGGTACATTTTATATTAAGGGGCACACTGATTATCACATTTTGTTGTGCCCATCAGAGTGCCCCTTAACATAAAATGTGTCCATCAGAGTGCCCCTTAACATAAAATGTGCCCATCAGCATGCCCTTTAACATAAAATGTGCCCATCAGTGTGCCCCTTATTTTATGTTAAGGGTCATGCTGATGGGTATATTTTATGTTAAGGGTCACACTGTTGGGCACATTTTATGTTAAGGGGCACTCTGATGGGCACGATTTATCTTAAGGGACACACTGATGGGGACATCTGATGTAAGGGGGCACTCTGATGGGAATGCCTGGTGTAAGGTGGCACTGTGATGGCGACGCCTAATGTAAAGGAGCACTTTGATGGGGACACTTGATGTAAAGGGGCACTGTGATGGGGACACCTGATGTAAAGGGGCACTCTGAGGGGCACACCTAATCTAAAGGGCACTCTGATGGGCACACCTGCTGTGATGTGGACACTCTGATGGTGACACCTAATGTAAGGGGGGCACTCTGATGAGGACACCTTATCTAAGGAAGCAGTGTGATGGACGAACCTTATATAATGGGGCACTCTGATGGGGACAAATGGTGTAAGGGAGCACAATGATGGGAGACACCAGATGTAAGGGGGGGGCTTCCATTGCAGAAATCTGATGAAAGGGGGCACACTGATGGGAATACCTGATGTAAGGTTACATTCTGATGGGAACACATTACTTAAGGGTGCACTCTGATGGGAACACCTGATATAAGGGTGCACTCTGATGGGAACACCTGATATAAGGGGGTACTCTAACAGTGGCAAATGATTTATGAGGGTAGTCTGATGGGGGCACCCACTGTAATAAATTACTCTGGTAGGGGCACCTGATGTAAGGGGGAACATCTAATTTACATTTACAGAGTATTACCAGAGAGTGTGGAGGAAACAGTAACAAAAGCGCCAGAGAGCATGGCTTGCTTCAAAGAAAAGGAAAGTAGCCTCGGCCAGAAGAAAATTTTAATTGAATACCCATGCCCTATGTGATAGCATTGGGCAGGTGACAGGTACTCTTTATGGAGACATTAGAGGTCTAATAGACCCCAATGTCTTCCCTGCCCTTCACGACACCTAATCAAGCACAGCTCAGCTTGGTTAGAAGTGTCCCCTGTCTATACTGGCCAGGAAATGGTGGATCTGAAACCGGAAGTGACATCACTTCTGGTTTCATTGTTTGCATGTGAGATCGAGGCATGGATTTGCATCGGTCTCATAGAGGTCTCCCTCGCCTAGCTGGCTCCGGTAAGAGCAGGAGAGCCCGGGAACCGGGGGGGGGGGGGGGTTCGCTAGTGGGAGGCACCATGCTGCTGCCTCTGTGAAAGTGAGCCGCATCATTTTCATTTTCAAGCCAGGAGCCTGGCTACTACAGTCATCAGCTTGCCATTAAAGGTTCACTCTTTGGATGTATGTAGTGCACCCATCCGTCTATGTCCCCATACTTTATTTTGCTGAGATATAACTTGAAAAACACTTTTGGCAGTGGTCATCTTAACCAGTTGCCGACCGCCTCGTGTACATTTACTGCTGCAAAGTGGCAGTTGTATGCAGATCGCTGTCTATAAACGGTGATTCATGCCCGTCACACGCTCCCTAAGTGGGCCCGCGGGTCGAGCAGACTCAATGTCCGCCGGTGACCCATGATCACCTGGTACAGCAGAAAAGCGAGGAACTGCCAATGTAAACATGGCGGTTCCCTGCTATGTCAGGCGGCATGACAGTGATCTACTGATCCCTGTCACCGGGATAAGTTAGATCTGTCATGCCCCTGCCAGTTAGAACACACCTAGGGAACACATTTAACCCCTTCACTGCCCCCTGCAGGTTAACCCCTTCTCTACCAGTGATATTTATACAGTAATCAGTGTTTTTTTTGTAATTCTGATTGCTGTATAAATGTCAATGGTCCCAAAAAAGTGTAAAAAATGTTTGATCTGTCCGCCGCAATATCGCAGTCCCGATAAGAAATCGCAGATCGCCGCCATTACCAGTAAAAAAAAAAAATAGTAAAAACGCCATAAATCAATTCTCATGGTTTGTAAACGCGGCAACTTTTGCGCAAACCAATCAATATACGCTGATTGTGATTTTTTTTTACCACAAATATGTAGAAGAATATATATCGGCCAAAACTGATGAATACATTTTTTTTTTTGGACTTTTTTTATAGCAAAAAGTAAAAAATATTGCTTTTTTTTCAAAATTGTTGCTCTTCTTTTGTTTATAGTGGTGACCAGAAGTGACGCAGAGGGGATCAAATACCACCAAAAGAAAGCTCTATTTGTGGGAACAAAAGGACGTCAATTTTGTTTGGGTACAACGTCGCACGACCGCGCAATTGTCAGTTAAAGTGACGCAGGGCTGAATCGCAAAAAGTGCTCTGGTCAGTAAGGGGGTAAGCCCTTCCGGGGCTGAAGTGGTTAAGTAAGCAGATTATTTATGTAGCATTTACTTCCTGGAATTTATCAGCCCTTAGATAATGCATGCAGGCAGGAAGGTGTGCTCAGCTGAAAAAACCCTCCTCTCCTCCTGAAGAATCCTGGGATGTATGGCATCATTAGCCTAAGCATCAAAACCAAAAAGAAAAGAAAAAGTTCAAAACGAGTAAATATGATATACCTTTCTATCTATTTACTAATGATAGCAGCATGAGGACTAAAAATAGCCAGTGTTGACTGTGAGTGTAAAGTTCCACTTTAGGGCCAGTTCACACTGCTGCATGCGGCCAGATGGGATGTGATTCACACCACACAGCTGTGTGAATCACATGCAATCTCTATGCGATGCAATTTCAGCCATACAGATAGTATGGCTGAAATTGTGTCGCATTCGGAACAAACTCGCACTGGACCGCAGCAGAATCGGATCGCATGGTCGTTCACACCATGCGATCCGATTCCTGTGTGAGTTTGCAGTTCTCAGTGCGATATGCAAACTGATTTGGGGGTGTCATTAGCTTTCTATTGACACTCCCTGCAGTTCACATAGGACAGTGTGAACTGCCGCCGGGAGACATGCGATGCGGGAACCCACATTGGATTCGCAGGGTTCCCGCATCGCAGCAGTGTGAACCGGCCGTTATGGTAAAAAAATGTTTAGGCTTTAGACGGGATTCAAACCTATGCATTTTTAGTGCTTTTTGCAGTTTGCAGAAAAGTGTTCCATAGGAAATTATGTTAAATTGACTGCAGTGCAAATCTGCAAAATGCGAATAGCACTAAAATTGCATAGGTGTGGATCCAGCCTTAGAACCACTTTAAAGTGGTAGTAAACTCATGCATTTAACAGGTTAAAAACCAGTCACATTTCCGGCACGTGCCGGAAATGTAACACTCCCATTGGTTGTGCTCTAAACCAAACTGTCAAACCATCCAATTGCTGGTGTCATAGCTGATCACATGTGCAGCATCATGGCAGTTGTAGATTAAACAGAGGCCAAGATGGCAGCTTCCTTGGCTGAAAATGATAGGAGGGTTTACTACCACTTTAATGAAGACTGCAGATTTAAGAAGAGTGAAAACTACTTTACAAATGATGTTGCTATTATGTTATTTATTAACCACTTGCTGACCGCCGATCGGCATCTGACGGCGGCAAAGTGGTTCGTTCCCGCAAAACGCCGTCATACGACGGCGGCTGCGGGAACGAGTTTAGTGAGCGCGCGTGCGCTGCCGGAGGCGTGCCCGCGTGCTCACTGTGTTCGGGGAGGGCCAGGGAGCGGGTGCGGCGGCTTCGATTGCCGCCGGCTACCCGCGATGCCCCCCCGAGCGGAGGAACGGAGGTCCGTGTATGTAAACACGGACCTCCGCTCTGTGTGAAGGGGGAAGGGCTGTGATCACAGCCTTCCTGTATACGAAGGCTGTGACCACTTCCCTTCCCCAGATAGTGCAGTCCCCCTATAGTTAGAACACGCCCAGGGAACATATTTAACCCTTAGAGCGCCCCCTGCAGGTTAACCCCTTCACTGCCAATGACATTTACACATTAATCAGTGCATTTTTATAGCACTGATCGCTGTATAAATGCCAATGATCCCAAAAAAGTGTCAAAATAGTCTGACATGTCCGCCCCAATATCGCAGTACCGCTAAAAATCGCAGATTGCCGCCATTACTAGTAAAAAAAAAAAAAAAACCCCAAAAATGAATTCTCATCATTCGTAAACGCGACCACTTTTGTGCAAACCAATCAATAAACGCCGATTGCGATTTTTTTTATCGCAAATATGAGGAGGAATATAAATCGGCCAAAAACGGTGAAAAAAAATGTTTTTTTATATCTTTTTTTTTTATTTGTATTCTAGCAAAAAGTAAGAAATTTGGGTTTTTTTGCAAAATTGTCGCTCTTCTATTGTTTATAGCGGCGATCAGAAATGACGCAGAGGTGATCAAATACCACCAAAAGAAAGCTCTGTTTGTGGGAAAAAAATGACGCAAATTTTGTTTGGGTACAACATCGCACGACCGCGCAATTTTCAGTTAAAGCGACGCAGTGCCGAATCGCAAAAAGGGCTCCGGTCCTAAAGCTGGAAATCCTTCCGGGGCTGAAGTGGTTAAGTAAATCTAAACCCAATCCCTGAGATCTCCTATAAGTTTTAAAGCTGAAATTCAGTGTTTTTTTTGGTAAATCAGTACCATGGATGCCATTTACATGAATATTAAACTCCGCAGCACTGGAAGATCACAGCAGTGGGGGGTGTCCGGGGGGGCCGAGGACTGAAATTTCAATGAGCACCGCAGCCACAAACACATGGGCACTCTTTATTATGATAGCACCGTCCCTGGTGTTGATTTTTAAAAACCCACTAAACTTCAGCTTTAGAGTTTATATGAGATTTCGGTGATTGGGTTTAAACTTACTACATAAGTAACATAATGGCAACATTATATTCAAATTGCCATATGATATGATATATGGTATAACGTTTTTCCAATATTACATGCTGTTTAATACCCACTGTTTATCACTGTATATTTTTAAAGCAGAAACATTATATTCTTTGTCATTAGAACTTACAATCTAATATTTTTGCTTAGGGGCAGGTATTAAAACTTTCAGGTAACAAAGAATGGACACATGATCTCACAAACACTTCAAAGACACAGCGATATTACTGTGTTTCAGATTACAACTGTATATAATGTAGATATTATTAGTGATTGCACATTATGGACAGGGGACAAACCCAGCTGCAGTTGTGCTTACACTCACTAAATGTCACCCTTAGGGGTGTGTGGGCGTTGGATGATTGAATCTAACATCCCTCTCAGATCCCCTAGTTACACCCTACAGTTCTATCACATTCTTGTCCATGCGGCACACAATGCAAAGGTTTTGTCTTTCCTTTTCATCTGTGGCAAGATACACAAATCTGGTAAGCACACCTGTGCAAGCGAGTTTACGCTATCCAAATATTGTTTTTTTTTTCCCTGTACAGCAAAGCCACCGTACAATTTTCTTCTTGTGTTCAGGCAATACAAAAAAGGCACCCTTTTCCTTTTATTTATTTACAGGTTGATCACTCTTCTTTAATATGCATAATTAATTACTACCTTATCTTCTTGTTTGTTCATTTCTAAACACATATATATACAGTGCCTTAAAAAAGTATTCATACCCCTTGAGATTTTCCACATTTTGTCATGTTACAACCAAAAATGTAAATGTATTTTATTGGGATTTTATGCGATAGACCAACACAATGTGGTACGTAATTGTGAAGTGGAAGGAAAATGATGAATGGTTTCCAAATTTTTTACAAATAAATATCTGAAAAGTGTGGCGTGCATTTGTATTCAGCCCCCTTTACTCTGATACCACTAACTAAAATCTAGTGCAGGGGTCCTCAAACTATGACCCTCCAGTTGTTCAGGAACTACAATTCCCATCATGCCTAGTCATGTCTGTGAATGTCAGAGTTTTACAATGCCTCATGGGATGTGTAGTTCCACAACAGCTGTAGGGCCGTAGTTTGAGGATGCCTAATCTAGTGGAAGCAATTGTCTTCAGAAGTCACCTAATTAGTAAATAGAGTCCACCTGTGTGTAATTTAATCTCAGTATAAATACAGCTGTTCTGTGAAGCCCTCAGAGATCCTCAGTGAACAAACAGCATCAGGAAGGCCAAAAAAATTATTACCCAGTGTTAATGAGCCCGGTGCTTGCATTATAGAGATATGAGGAATAAAATTAAGGTAACATTAAACGTTAAGAGTTGCATGTAACAGAGTGAGATGAAGCATCTTAGTTCTAGCATGTATACTGGGAAGTGAGGTTTGTGTGTTGAGGAGATCTCACTGGTGGCATGGATTTCGGAGAATAAGCTGTGTGTACTGAGGGGGCAGATCTCACTGGTAGCATGGATACTGGTGGTGGCCTGTGCATGCTGGTGGACACATCTCACTGGGGACATGGATACTGGGGAGTGAAATGGGTATGCTGGTGGAATTATATCACTGGTGACATGGACACTGGGGAGTGAAATGTCTTTTATGGTGAACAGATCTCAGTGGTCACTTGGATACTGGGGAGTGAAATGTGTATGCTGGTGAACAGATATCCCTGGTGGTATGGATTTGGAGAGTGAAATGTGTATGCTGGGTGACATGGATACTGTATAGAGGGTTGTATGGCTACTGCAGGAAAAATTGTCCTAGTGGTATGCATGCTGGTAAGTGAGGAAATAAGGGGATATACTTTATAGGGGCACATGCAACAATGAAATTATGACAGAGGATCTAATTCATGGCCACTCTACCAATAATAGCACTTTTATAATATCTATGTCTCTGTGAAGACATTGACCATCTGTCCCAATGACACATAAAATGCTAAGAAATCTTCCCAATAGCAACGTGGATAGCAATAAAAACCTGACATAGGTTTATCCTTTTTCGGGCTCCCTCCATTACTAAAATAAATTGGATGGGGTTCTACTTTTTTCATGTATTGCGATCTTATTGGCTGGTACAACCAAAATGTCAAGAAATTGCTAAGGAATATATTTTTTACCAAATTTCACCAGCATTTTTTCACCTAGCACATTTTGGGCAGTCATTTCATCTAGTCCGATTTGACTTTTATAGGTGTCTTATTCCTCACTCATGAAATCTTTTGTTTACAGGCAGCTGCTGGATGTGTGCACATTTTATTTATCTATAGTCAACGCTTCAGTTACATAATCTAGTGAAAAGTTTGTCAAGTATTACTATGTCAAGGTAAATTCAGTTCAGGCAAGTCTTAACTTCTGTCGGCATTAGGTCAGCTTGCCAAACTTGTCACTAGATCACTTGTTGCTGGCAAGATGTACTTGTCTCCTAACGGCTTTAAGCTCTTTTCCCAATATATGGCAGGTGATCACCAATGATTGTGTTTGTCCTTATAAGTTTATAAAAATGGATCACTGATAGTCAATGAAGACAGGTGCAACACAAACATAACTAAGATGATCATACACAAAACTTTCTTTTGTATGAAACTTCTGATTGTGATGATATGTAGAAAGTGAATGTTGCAATTTGTTTTAGTCACCTATTGAAAATGTAGGAATCTTGTGTAAATACTCGAAGGGCCCGGTTAACACCTAGGCGATCCGACTTCAGAGGCGACTTTGCTAGGCGATTTGAATGTGAATTCAAGGCGACTTCAGAGTGAATTCTGCGCGACTTTGGGCGACTTACAACGTGACCTGAAGCGACCTCCATGCCAGGAGACTTTGCCTGTGGCCAATCAGAGAAGAGAGGGAGGGGAGTTGCCTTAAAAATTATTTTCTTTTTCCTGTAAAGTTACTTCTTCATAGATGGTGATCTGACTTGGAAGCGACTTCCATTGACTTCTATGGGCTCAAATTGCCTAGAAGTCGCCTTGAAGTAGTACAGGAACCTTTTCAGAAGTTGCCCTGAAGTCAACGCAACTTGAGTAGCGCATATTAAGATGGCTCCTATTCATTTCAATGGGATTTCTAATGTCAAGTGATTTGAGGCGACTTGGGGCGTCACAAGTCGGATTGCAAATCGCCTAGGTGTGAACCGGCCCTTAGGCATATTTTTCACTCACTGAGTAATTGCTAAGTCAGAAATGTGTCTGTTTCCTAGACACATGTCAAGGCAGAGATGTGAAGATCTTGCTCCTATGACTCTTTCATGATATGGCTTTCAGAAAGTGGCGAATCATCATTAAGGCAGTTTGCCCAGCCACCCACGACCCAAGGCTCTCAGAGTGGCCATGCACTCCCTAGTGATACATGCTTATTATAACATGCCCCACTGCTAAGACAGGTTCATTTTCTCCTCACTCGCTTGCCATTCCTGTCCTCTAGTGTATGCAAGTAGAAATCTTATGACTGGGGCAGCCATCCAATCAGAAGATGAAACAAGATTTACTTGCGTTCTCTAGAGAGAATGCAATATAGGCCTGGGCAGAGACATCTGCATGTCATTTTTAATGCAATACTGGCCCCACAGCTACCTTCACAACATTGTGTGGTGGCAATGGGACACTTCTTCGAGGACTAGTATTAAGGTCAAGAGATTAAGGATGAAAAAAGAAAACCAAGAGGGCCATGAGTTGGAATGGGGTGCAGGAGGAAGCACAGACATCTTAAAATATAATTATAGCTGATCTATAGCTTTCAGTGAAGTTTAAATAGTTTGTTTAGACCCCCCGTCGCTCTAACATAGCAAAAAAAAAATTATATGACATCCCCCCAAAACCAATACCAGAATCGAGAGGTCTGGTATGAATTTTAAGAAAAAGTCAAGCAATCCACGCAAGTCTAATCAGTTCAAAACCAATGATGCAGTCAGCTGATATGTTCAGGTGAAAAAACAAAAAACATGAATGAGTATAGATTCAGCAGCGCATCGAAAAGCAAAAGTGTAACCAATGCAACATAATAAGAAATAAACTTTTGCCTTGCAAATAGTCCACAATAATTCAAAATGGAATTAGATGATGTAAATGATAGAAGTGCTTCAAAAGATGTTCTGTGCAGCCCTTCCCCTGAGACACCGCAAACCCCTGCCTCTTACCAGAACCCACTACCCACTATTACGGAGGGTCAGTGCTCACCTCCACTGAATCAGTGAGATATTCCCCAAGTGGCTGTGAATGGCTTCAGATGGGTCAGCACTCAATCAAAATGATGTCCCCAAAACACCACAGTGTTCCGTTCGATATGAAAAAAGGAAAGGAATCCCGATACTGCAGTACTGGGGCCCTTGTTTTCTTTGGTTTCTTGTGCGATAGTGACACTTACTAACTATCATGTTGCCACTAATGACACAATTAAAGGAGAAGTATAGCTAGTACAGCAGAAAGAATTGCACTCCTGTGACCCATTTTCAGGAGACAGTGGGCTGAAGTCCGCAGTCTGCTGATGTCACAGAGCCGGTCCAGGCTCGGGCAACATCGCGACAATGGAGTTGGGATCCGCCCTCATGCCTGGACCTGCACTCGGCTCAGCCTCTCAGCGAGCCACTGAGAGCCTGTGCAGGCCGCTCCCGCACCCTCCACAGCCCAGCACTCCAGTGAGCATGGGGATGGGGGAGCAGAGAGCTACTGACTGACAGTTAACAGCTCTCTGCTCAGGGAGCTGTGAGAACCCAGTGATCCTCGGTGTTAGATCGGTCGGTGTTAGATGGGGTCTTACACTTACTCGCGTCTCCAGACATGAGTGCAGGAGAGCTGATTGGCTGCTCTCCTGACAGGGGGGTCTGCACTTTACATTTATCAGTGCAGCCCCTCCTAGGATCGCCACACTGGACATAAGGCTGGGTTCACACTTGTCAGACAAACGGACCGACATCAAATCAATGTTTCCCTATGAGAGCCATCTTAACTGGTCCGACACAAGTCGGTCCGACTTTGAAAAAGTTTCCTGTATTACTTTGGTCCGACTTTGGTCCTACTTCAGCCCATTGAATTAGGCTGGGTTCACACTATCCGACAAAAAAACGGTCCTACTTTGATCCTACACTGCTGTGCGATTTATGGTCCTACATGGGGTCAAAGTCGGACCGTTTGTCTGTGAACAGGAGGGACAAGTGTCTGTTTGCCAGGCTGAAACTGGGGTACATCCTGGTATTTAGCGTGTCGTCACATCCTAGTTTCATCCTGGCAAAAAAACAGCCTATCACACTTGGGTCGGATTAAGTTACCCGACTTCATCCTGGTTTCAGCCTGGTTTCATTATGTCCTTTGAAAAAGTTTCAGCCTGGCTGAACACAGCCTGGTCAATTCTACCGAGAGTATCCCTTTGTAACTAAACTACAGCCAGGCAAACAGACTGTTCACACTTGGGTCGGAATACAGGTCACACCGCTAGGATCCTCCCCGACGTGACTATTTACATTTCACGTCTG
>BLSH010172765.1:40541-55398 GCA_018402905.1 Glandirana rugosa
AATCTCTAATTTCTGCTATCTGTCCTCAGAGCAACAGCACAGACAGCAGTAGTAAAGTAATCTATCTCAGGATGCAGGATCAGGTCTTAAAATGTCTCAAATCTCTCCCTCACGCAGTCAGCTACCTTTCCCTACACTAACCCAAGGAGCATGTGACTGCAGCACTGTGACTCCAGCTTATAAAGAGGCTGGGTCACATGATGCACTGGCCAATCACAGCCATGCCATTAGTAGGCATGGCTGTGATGGCTTCTAAGGGCAAACCAGTGAAACACTTGTTGATTGGCTGCCCTGCAGCTTCTCAACACGTGGAGTAAAATAGCAGAACCCCGGACCGAACCCGAACGATTTTTGAAATGTCCGGGTCCGGGTCCATGCCACGGACACCCGAAAGTTCGGTACGGACCCGAACGTTACAGTCCGGGTTCGCTCAACACTAGTTATAACTTCAAACCAGTAATTTCACAGTAAATAGATAAATAATAAATGATTATCTTATAACATATAGCATAATAATATATGATTTAGCTTATACCTCTTTAGCAGCAGCAGATTCTCACTCTCCCTCTTAACTGTGTGAGAAAAGCAGGGGATTATGGGTAAATCTTATACACATAAACCTATGTTTTTCCTTGTATTTAAGAGGGCTGGGCTGGAAGGGAGAATTTGTCTGTTAGACACATGTCCCCTTCTATGACACTGCAGTAAGGCGTGACTCCACTGCAGCATTTTTATTGGACAGCTTGGGCCAATGGTGCTTTACAATTGGATAAGGCTCCAATCTGTCCACTGAGCTCAGTGCCTTTGACAAGAAGTGAGGAGAGGCACTGTGAGCTCATCCTCTCAGTCTGCTACAAACACAGTGTGTCAGCTTTTATTTTTTTTTGTAATTCTTTTATTTAGTAACCCATAGGTATACAGACAACAAGAATGGTCAAGTCTACAGTCACTGAAGAAATACAATTGGGTAGACATAAACAGGGCGTCTTAGAATATGCAAAGAACAGCCAGTGCTTTCGACTGTGTAGCTTGGTTGGGAACCCAGTAGGGAGGTGGCTAGGAACAACTGTTCAAAGGGAGTGGGTGACCCAACCTGTCGTCTTTCTGCAGAGCAACTTTGACCGTCTCATGATTTAGAAGCATAGACTATGCTGAGTGTTTTGCGTTCTGTTTCAGGGGCGCAAAGAAAACGCCTCGGGGAGATATGTTCTAAAGTTAACGGAAGAAGGGTATCTCGGGGACACTGGCAGGAAGTGGAGCGCGGGGGCCAAAGATTGACCCCCCCCTCCCCCACCCGCCACAGATTACTTTTTAACATAAATAATAGGGGAGAAGAGGGAAGTAAAATAGGGGGAGGACAGAAGAGAAAAGATGTTGAAGGAAGAAGGGTTGGGTACTAGGGGAGGGTAGCGGATACAGAGAGTTAGCAGGAGCGGAGTGGGGGGAGAGGTGGTGGGGGAGGCCTCTGAAGGCAGGGCGCTCCCCGTTGCCCCCCGCCCGGGCCGCACCGACACGGCTCAGATGGCCAAGGAATCATGACATCGCATCAAGGTAAGGGTCAGTAAAGACAAAGTAGTTCCACGGTCTCCATGTCTCTCGGAAGGTTTCCTCGTGCCCATATAGGGTCGCCGTGAGATCCTCCATGTTACGTAGTTCATTGATTTTCCTGAACCACATAGCCTTGGAGGGGGGGGTTCTCCGATCTCCATCCCAGGGGGATGCATGCAGTGGCGGCGTTTAGTAGTTGGACTGTGAGTGAGGATTTATATTTCCCGATAGGTCGGGGGGACAAATGGAGTAGGCATGCTGCAGGGTTTCCCTCTACGTCCACCCCCGTGAGGTGTTTAATGGTGTGTGCCACATCGAGCCAAAAGGGAACAAGTTTGGGGCAGGACCAGAATATGTGTAGCATCGTGCCCTCGGAGTCTCTGCATCTCCAACAAATGTTGGGAACCTGCGGGGTAAAGCGATGTATCAGGGAGGATGCCCTGTACCAGCGGGAGAGGATTTTATACCCTGTTTCCTGGATTCTAATGGCCATGGATGATTTCTGGGCAAAGTGCAGGATCTTCTCTTTCTGTGTGTCTGAGAAGTGTATGTTCAGATCAGCTTGCCATTTCTGGAGAAAAGGTGGTGTGAAGTTGTTCCCTGGGTCAAGCAACATGGCATAGGTAAGTGACAAACTGTGCCGGACCGGTTCCCCAGAGTGACAGATACGCTCAAATTCTGTCAGGCGGCGCAAGACCCCGGGGGTCCTGGATAACCTACGGAGAAAGCAACGCAACTGTAGTCCGCTCCAAAAGTCTAGCTTGGAGCTTACACCTGATTCATCCCACTGCAAGGAAGAACCTCTGTCTGGGTTCAGGAAATCGCAGAGATATTGTTTTTTCTCGTCCCCCAGGGGGTGAAAGCACGAGCCCTGCAGACCCGGCTCAAAGGCCGGGTTGCCGAGGATTGGAATCAACGGGGAGGGTGCGGAGGAGATCGAGGAACGCCTAAAGGCATCCCTGGCTATCCTCAGCGTGCAGCCCAGAGTGAGGTGGTCGGAGATGCCTGCCGGAAGTGGCTCGGACGTCCACAACCAACTCTTCGCAGTGCCATCCGAGACTTCAATATCCATGGTTACCCACTGTTTCGCCTCCGATTGGCAGTGCCAGTCCACCATCCTAGTAAGGTGGGTAGCTCTGTAGTAAGCCTTGACATCGGGGAGCCCCAACCCGCCCCTTCCCTTAGGCAAGTAGAGAAGCTTGAGTTGGATGCGCGGTCTACGGTGGGACCAGACAAATTCCCTGAAGAGGGCGGCCATTTTCTTGAAGAAGATGGGGGGTACGTGGATCGGCAACGCCTGCGTCAGCTTTTATTTAAACTGGCCACTCTGTATGTAGCTTCTGACAGGCTGCGCAAGGAGCCCCGTATCTCGAGAACCATAGATGATAGAAGTTTTACCAGTGGGGTGGGGGGGTAGGACTTCAGCTGCCTACCTACCAATTCTATGTCTCTTTGACCCCAGGTTGCCAAGCTATGACCCTCAAAGTCAATCGTTTTTTGTTTTTTTTTTTTGTTTTTTTAATGTTCATGGCTCTGCCTCACCTGCCTCCCCTGACTGCATGTCCCTGCCTCTGTGAGGTGAGAGTCCATATAGGCATTGTCCATGACTTGGACGCTGTCCATGGTTCCTGGTGTCTTCTTCTGAGCATTTGCCCTGGAACTAGGCTGAAAGTACTTTAACCTTTTCCCCAGCCTGGGTTGGCTGCTGGAAACTACTTAAAGGTATTTCAAACCATAAGCTGGAATAGTAATCATTCTATATACTACTGCTGCACAAATAAGCCTTCTATTTCAATGTTGCATAGAACCGCAGATGCTTTAGCCCGCGTTCACGCGACTTATCATACTATTGGAACTACTGGAACTGTCAAATTGCATGACAAACCACACCCTATTTTCGGTAATGGAACTGTTCAAATCTGTGCAACTCTGAAAACAAGGTTCCTGCACTATTTTTTGTTATTTCAGGTGCAACTTGCATAGACATCTGTGCATTAACTTGCACAGAGGTCAGCCAAGTCGCACTTAAAATCACACTGACCTGCAGTTTTAAATCATGTTATTTGAAGTGAAATAGCATGATCTCAAAGTCTTATTCAGTGTGAACGGGGGCTTAATTCCCATGACGGTTGAATGAAGAAGCTTCTTTTGCATCATTTTGCATAGAAGGGGCTAAGCTTTCTCCTCTAGGGATTTGGTTTAGGTTCCCTCACAGCCATGTGCTTGTGGTGAATCCTATTGTTTGTAAATCGCAAACTTTTGGCCGAAAACTTTTCAGCTTTGCTCCTACTCAGCTGAATCACAAGAACCAATGCATGAAGGTAAAAAACCTTCTGTGTATAGCAGCCCCTTGGCTCTCTTGCAGTGTGATCATTGAGTGGAATGCCCTCCACTCGATGATCACACTGCAAGAGAGCCAAAAGGCCAAACATTGTGGAGATAAGGGAACCTATAAATTAGCAAGCTAGCCAGAGTCCAGGATCAGGATACAGTCGTTGCCATTGCTGGAGGATTGATGTGACCGCATATGATCTCTGTTATGGGGATCATTCCATCCAGTGAGTGGGATGTGACACTGGCCCTCGATGGAGGGCAGCAATGGTCAGTCAATAAGGGGCGCTTGGGTGCCGCCTTCCCGCGGCTGACAAGAAAAAAAAAAGTCAGCCCGACCCCCTACAGGAGGCGCCGGTATATTGACTTTTTTTTTTTTTAGGCTCCTTGCTGTCTGCTGGCAGCAAGTAGTGAGCCGATTTGTCAGTCATAAAAGACTATGTGTGTGCGCTGAACAGGCGCACACACATAGACTGATTGGCTGCCCTTAGCCAGTGACTCACTGGCAATGGATGCTGTGGGTGGGGGGCGGGACTGTGGCGGACGTGCTGGCTGCGTGATTACTCACACAGGCGCAGCACTCCGCCGGGTTTCAGTCCCGACTACCGCTCCGCAGACCATCCACTCCAGCATGCTCTCCACAAGCCAAGCTCTGCACACTGCTATTAGATGGGGTAAGTGTGGGACTTAACCCGACTTCGGAGGGGGGGGGGTCTGTCAGTGCCACAAGCTCCTATCTGGGACTGTGTATACTGCTATATGGTGACTCTGTATACCCCTATCTGGTGACTGTATACCCTATCTGGGGCTCTGTATACTGCGATATGGTGATTCTGTATACCCCTATCTGGGGCTCTGTATACTTCGATATGGTGACTCTGTATACTGCTATCTGGGGCTCTGTATACTGTGATATGGTGACTCTGTATACTGCTATCTGGGGCTCTGTATACTGCGATATGGTGACTCTGTATACTGCTGTATGGTGACTCTGTATACTGCTACCTGGGACTCTGTATACTGCGATATGGTGACTCTGTATACTGCTATATGGTGACTCTGTATACTGCTATCTGGGCCTCTGTATACTGCTATCTGGTGACTCTGTATACTGCTATCTGGGGCTCTGTATACTGCTATCTGGGGCTCTGTATACTCCTATCTGGTGACTCTGTATACCCCTATCTGGTGACTCTGTATACCCCTATCTGGTGATGCTGTATACCCTATCTGTGATGCTGTATACCCTATCTGGTGATGCTGGGCTGTATACTCCTGACACAAGGGGTGTAAACTATAAGGGGTGGGGCTTATGCGAAGTGGAAGGGGTCAAAAAGGAAGGGCAGGGTCTGCCCCCCTCATCCTAAACCCATCCTAAAATTTCACCAGCCACCATTGGTGGAGGGATTGTCACTTGCTTCATCCAGAGGATTGACATCTATCTATTGTGAACTGTGGCACTGTTTACACCGATTGAACTGTCTGCACTGAACTGTTTACACTGTTTACGTTGTTGTCCAGGGGGCCCTCTCCATGTGACCCAAGTTTGATATTTTTATCGCCTATGGTTCGGGAGAACGGTGTCTGCAAACCGGGTGTCCCCCTCCCATAGACGCCATTGTTAAAGACTGCTAAAGTCTTTGTTGTAAGGGCCCCTTGAGACACAGGGGCCCCTTACAACAGTACTACCTGTGGCCCCCTGATGGTGACCCTGATCACAGCAGTGTTTACAAACCATTGATTAATGTATGTATAGTACATAGTATCATAACAATATACAAAAGATAGCGTGTCACAAATACAAATTCATACCATAAAGAAAAAAATAGTGCACTTTTCATGTTGCAAATTCAGTGTTTTTACATTCCCTACACCCTGCAAAGCAGTACTTTTTTTAAAAAAAGTGTTTTGCATTGGTACATGCCCCCTGGGACAGTGTCCAGTTCCCCATGGACTCTGCCCTTGGTCATTACATTAGCCATAAAAATTTGGAAATGTATTAGATTCAGCTCCCATTGACTTCAATGGAGTTTAGGTTTGGGCTCTGAAGTGTTCAACTGAACCTCTGAGAATCAAACCCAGGTGTTTCAGCTCATCCCTAATATTAACAAACATGAATGTGGTAGAAATGTTTGTGCCCAACAAAGAAGGATCTGATGAAAAATGGTACTGAAGCCCATATATACAGTATATATAGGTAGGCAACTGTTATAACTTTCTTTGTTTGACTATTTGTATTAGTCTTGAAAACTTGCATGTGAATTTGTACCAGTAGAATTGTAATCGCTCTATGCTGCTATTTTGTACTGATTTAAACCAAACCATAGCAACAAAAGATTAGCTCTCAGCATTTCAAAAATGTGATTTGATGTGCATGCCCATGTGCTTTGTAGAAAACAAATTATAAAAACGCACAATAATAATAAAAATATACTTTTTTAAAAATGAAAACATTTACCATGTCAGGTCCTGTTAACATCTTATAGCAGTGCACTCTTGCTTTTAATGTGTGTTGCGTTTGAGCTGATATGTGTGTTTTTTTTTTGGTTTACAGCAGGAGCCAAGATTCTTTTTTTGCCCTTAAAGTGGAACTCCAGTCAAAAATGAAATTTTTTCCTATTATTAGTATGTTAAATATTGTTATCTTTGATATTATTCATTATCTGGTTAGCTGATTGTGTAGCTTAGAAAGTCTAATCTAAGGCAGACAATCAGCTTCTTCCTGTTCTTCACCGACAACGCTATCTCCCTTTATCTGAATTTTCTAAGCTGTCTTTCATTTCCTGAAAAGGTTGTCAGTCGTTCTTAGACAGGCATACCTAGACCTGCCAAGCCCCGCCCCCACCCATCCTATTGTTCACAGAATATGATCTCCTCCTGTCTTCATAGTCTCGTTCTGGCTGGCAGCTTCTCCTGAGAGGGAGAGGGGGTGGGGGCAGGCCGTATGTTATGTTTGTTAGAAACTGTAATATAGATTACAATGCAACATGGTGCAGATTTTCTACAGTGTAGAACCAAGTGGTTGTTTCTGCATGGCACTGTGATGGGCACTATGATGGCACTGTGATGTGAACTGATGGGTACTGTGATGGGCACTGTGATGGCACTGTTATGGGCACTGTGATGGGCACTGTGTGCATGCTGTGGCACACACCCAGCTGCTGTGAATGGCGGAGGGAGCAGGGGAAGAAATATGAAAGAAATAAGGTACAAAGGAATATTTTTGAAAGTTTGGAAGGATACAGATCCATTTCTATTGCTCATTACTTGTGAGTAATGAGTTTAAGGCTCTGTTTCCACTAGTGCAACTTGTCATGCGACTTTGCACACATAAAGTCACATGACAAGTCAGAGCTCGTTGATTTCAATGACAAATGTTCCCATCTAGGCGGCGTTTATAATCAGCTACTTTGAAAAGGTGCCTGCACTACTTTGATGCAACTTTTGATGCGACTTTGATCCAGAGTGTAAAGTTGGAGCAAAACTGCACTCAAAGTCACACTCTGCAGCCCCACAGCTTTGGAGTTGCACTAATGGAAACATAGCCTAAGGCTAGAGTGTGACTTTGATGCGACTTTGAGTGCAGGTTTGATCCAACTTTACACTCTCTAGATCAAAGTTGCATCAAAAGTTGCATCAAAGTAGTGCAGATACCTTTTCAAAGTGGCTGATTTTCAAAAGTCACATAGATGGGAATGGGTGCAATTAAAATTAATGGGCTGTGACTTTGGACACATATTCGCATGACAAGTCACGTTTCCACTATTGCGACCCCAAAGTTGTGCAATTTAGAGTGCAACTTTGATAAGACTTTGAGTGCAGCTTTGATCAAACTTTACACTCTCTGGATCAAAGTTGCAACAAAAGTTGCATCTAGGTAGTGCAGGTACCTTTTCAAAGTCGCTGATTTTCAAAGTCACATAGATGGGAACAGGTGCCATTGAAATCAATGGGCTGTAACTTGTAATGCGACTTTATGTGTCCAAAGTTGAATGGCAAATCCTACTAGTGGATACAGAGCCTTAGTCTATGTTTCCACTATTGTGTCCCCAAAGTTGCACAACTTAGAGTGTGACTTTGATGCGACTTTGAGTGCAGCTTTTTTTTTTAAATATATTTTATTGAAGTTTTGTATAATATACATATTAAAGGTAATAAATCAAGGCACATGTGGGCTCCATACAAGATGGAAGTCCCGAAATATAAAGAACCATACGACAGAAAAAAGAAGATATCAGTTATTACAGCAAAAGGGAAGGCACAGCCGATGGATAGTCATAAATACAATACACATGAGGAATGGGTGTATGGACCTGGCTATACAGTGTCTTGCTATCTGTGTCCAATGGTAGCTAAGATCGGGGGATGCAGTTATAGCTAAGATGGATTGCACTGACCTTGTTAAAAGTGGTAAAGGACAACAATAGTGTCTAAAGGGGAACATTAAAGGGGGGGTCCTGGGGCTTAGGGTCTGACTGGGTGACTAGATCTCGAATCCTGAGCTTCCCTAGGGAGTTGGAGATATCACTTTTCAGGTACCATTCGGAAAGTTTGAAGGGAGCCATGAAATTATCTATCTCTGATGGGTCGAAGGAGTGTTCTATAAAGTTTCTCCACATTGCAAAGAATTTTTTTGCCTGGAGGAATTTGAGGTTTATGGTATCCTGCTTTTCCAAGAGAAGCAGAGAGAAGAGACCTTGTTTAACCTGGCTCAGACCTGGTGGAGATTGCTGGATCCAGAATCGCATAATAGCTCTTCTTGCTGTCAGGAGACATAGGTGGTCCCAGTTTGAAGGGGAGGGAGGTGGGGCCCGAGTTTGGGGTGCCTGAGGGTATCCGCTGACGAGGCATAGAATAGGGTCCTTTGGGATAGCGTTACCACTGATTTGTCCTATATATGAAAGAACTTTGTCCCAGAAGCAAAACAGAAACAGAAGGGCATTGCCAAAGTCTATGGTAAAGTGTTGGTCTGGGTACGTGGCACCATGGGCAGATACCTTGGTGTTGATTTCCTGGTGAGTAAACCATTGGGAAGTATGCTCTGTGCACTATTTTGAATTGAGTTTCCCTCCAATTTTCTGCCACTACTAGGGAGCACACTTTTTTGTAGCCTGAGAGAATTAGTTCAGGTGCCTGTGGGTTCTCGAGTATAGAGCTCCACTGGTGAAATTGGTTGATGGCGTATTTGGAGGCTTGATGCTGGATCACGTGTCCATATATTTGGGGTATAGAGTAGCTGCCATTTGAAAGGAGAGAGTCAATAAAAGATGAGCTACAGGGATTTTGGAGTCTTCCCAGACTTGATTTTATAAAGGATTTGATTTGTAGGTAGTAAAAACTGTGGGCTGGTGGTAATGAAAATTCCTCTTTGAGGTCTGAGAATGTTCTGATAGAACTGAGGCCCGGGTTGAACATTTGGGAGACCAAGGACAGACCCTTGGACTTCCATGCTGAGAAGGCATGGGAATCCAGGGAGGGAGGGAATATGGGGTTGCCCAAAATGGGAAGGTATGGTGAAAACGATGAGGGCAGGTGTAGTAACTTTCTCATTTCCCTCCATGCCAAGATGGTGTCTCTAAGAAGTAAGTTGCTTTTTAGGCGTGGTGGAAGGGAAGGTACCCTCGCATGAAGGATGGCTGTCAAGCTGTAGGGAGAGGCGGCTTCTTTTTCCAGGCAGAGATTGGAGTAGGTGGAGTTTCCCGCAATCCAGTCTAGGCTATTCCTAAGCAGGCAAGCTAAATTATAGAATCTCAGGTTGGGTAGGCCCGCCCCCCCTCACTCTTCGGGAGACAAAGTTTCTTCAGGGCAATCCTAGGCCGTTTGCCTTTCCATAAAAACGAGGAAAAGGCAGAGTGGAGTTTCTGTATATCTGTATGCTTAAGTAGAAGTGGTAGGGTTTGAAGAGGGTATAGTATTCTGGCAAATGAGATCATTTTAATTAAGTGACATCTCCCGAAGAGCGAGAGGGGGAGGGACTGCCAAGCAAGGAGCTCCTTTGTGATTTTTGCTATGAGTGGATTGTAGTTTAGAGAGTAGAGAGCGGAGGGGTCTTTTCCTATGAGAATACCTAAGTATGTAATCTGACCCTTGGCAACCAGGAAGGGGGAGGAGGATCTCCAAGCATCCGCTTTACGTGGGTTCAATGGTAACACTTCACTTTTATCAAAGTTTATTCTCATACCTGCACATTCTCTGAATGTGTGGAGGATGTGAGTCAGGTACTTGAAGTTTTTGGGTGGGTTAGAGGAGAACAGGACTATGTCGTCAGCAAAAAAAGCTGAGCGACATAATCTGTTTCCTATAGTGATACCGCTAACCCCCTGGGGCGAGTTAAGAATGCGTGAGAGAGGCTCAATGGCTAAATTAAATAGAAGCGGTGAGAGTGGGCAGCCCTGGCGGGTTCCTTTAGCCAGTGGGAATTCCGAGCATATGAAATTTGGAGTAACTAGTCGAGCAGATGGGTTAGCATACATTTCGCTTATGAATTTAGTGAAGGGGCCAGCAAAGCCGAAAGAGGATAGTGTCATGGAGAGCCATTTGAAGCTGATGTTGCCAAAAGCCTTTTCGGCATCTAGGGCTATGACGGCAAAGTCATCGTCGTGGCACTGTTTGGCTTGATTCAAGATCAAGAGCACTTTCCTGATGTTTAGGGCTGCGGATCTTCCCTGAATGAATCCCGATTGTGCCGGGTGAATTAAGGTGGGGAGAATTCTGGCCAGTCGAGAGGCAATTATCTTTGATATTATTTTGGCATTAACGTTGATGAGTGATATAGGTCTATATGACCCAGGGGATAGAGGGTCTTTATTTTTTTTCGCCAAGAGTTTAATGTAGGCAGAGTGTCCTGTCGGAAGGTAGGGGCCCCCTTTCCAAATGTTAGTATAGACATGTAGAAGTGTTTCTGGGGTTAAATCTGCAGTCAATTTGTAGAAGTCGGATGAAAGTCCATCTGGTCCTGGGGCTTTATTTCTGGCCAATGATTTGATAGTGGCTTGGATTTCTAAAAGGGAAATGGGTTCGTTGAGAGCCTCGAATTGGGCTTTGGTGATTTTGGGGAGTTTGGAGGACGCCAAAATATCTGTGGTATAGTAGTAGTTTGTCAGTATGTGTTCTACTTGTGAAGGGACGGATACTATGGTGCCCGACGAGTCTCTCAGAGAGGGGATATAGGTTGGGGTAAACCTGCTTGAAACCATGCGAGCTAGGATCTTCCCGGCTTTATTGCCATGTTTATGGAAGAATAGCTTTGTATGGAATTGGTTAATTGATTTGTGTTGGGGCGGCCCATTGGTCAAATGATTGTTTGGCATGCTGCCAGGCCTGGATGTTCTCTAGGGTACGTGAGCTGTTTAGTCGCCTATGTGCCTCTTTGAGCACTGAGCTGGCTATTTGCATGTTGGTGCGTACTTTTTTCTTAAATCTGGTGGCAAACGAGATGATGTGACCCCTGAGGAAGGCCTTGCCTGCCTCCCAGTAGAGATTAGGGGATGAGAGGTGACCTGCATTGGCGGACGCGTAATCGGTCCATGCTAGTTGGAGGGAAGTTTTTAGTTCTTCGTTGTCCGAAAGGTACAAAGGAAAGCGCCATGGTGCGCCAGGCACCTTGGGCTTTAGGTTAGAGATTTTGACAACTATGGGGGAGTGGTCTGATATCGCCATGCTTTCAATCGCAGCGGATGTTATCATGGGGAGAAGAGCAGGAGAAGCAAAGAAGTAGTCAATTCGAGAGAAAGTTTTGTGTGGGGGAGAGTAGTAGGTGTATTCCTTATCAATGGGGTGCAGCATGCGCCAGACATCTGTCAACTGGAGGGACTCTGCGACGTTTGCTAGAGGGGAGTTTTGGATGTCAGTTGAGGAGGGTTGGGAGGGCAGGTGTGATGTCCGGTCATCAATGGGATGCATGGTCGTGTTAAAGTCGCCTCCTAAAAGATGTATAGGTTCCATCACTTGAAGGGCCCAAGTAGTTAGATTCTGGCGGTACGTTTGGGATGGGGAGTTGTCTACATATATGTTTGAAAGGGCTAGGTCCCTACCATCTAGAGTAAGGTAAAGGGTGACTCTACGTCCTATATTGTCTACTTCCGTCCGCCTAATGGAAAAAGGTAGCCTCTTGTTGAGGAGGATGGCAACCCCTGCCCTCCTCCCCAGGGCAGGGGAGCCTACCACATCACCCACCCAGAGTTTGCGGAGCCTTGGAAGATCCTCCGACCCCAAGTGCGTTTCTTGTAGCAGAGCTATGTCTGCCCCAAGTCTCTTCAAGTGTCTAAGCACTTGCATTCCTTTTTGAGGAGCCCTTAATCCCTTTACGTTCCAGGAAATAATAGTTAAGTTACTCCCGAGCTTTGGGGGATCCATGTTGATTTAGAGAGAAGGAATAAAAACGAGGAAGGCCATAGGAGGGGCTTCCTATAGTAGCATCCGCCGAAGCTGGGGAGTGGACACAGAGCAAGACTCGTATATTTGTGTGATGACAATAGCTGAATGATACATTTATTACATCGGAAGATTGTACCATATGTCTAAAGTCTTGTGGACTTCACTTTTTTCCGCATGGGGGGGATACACTCTACATATCGTTATCCGCCCCTGCCAAAAGGTATCATAGGTAATATAATGTAGACCCGGAGGATGAAAAACTGGAGGAGAGGGGAGGAAGGAAGGGGGAAGGGGGGGAGGTGGGGGAAAGAGGATAGAGACGGGGAAAGAGGATAGAGACGGGGGAAGGGGGGAGGGAGGGCTGGGGAGGGTGGGTGGGGTGGTAACAAGGAAGGGGGGTAGGAGAGGGAGGGGGGGTATATGTCGCCTCCAACCAACATAAAGTAAACAACATTTACAACCGCTGGAGTATCAAACAGATAAACGAGTAAAAAGGGAATTGACCAAAAGTATTGGATTCTGCCCTCGAGAGTTTTAGGCCATGGGGGCAGGATCCAATTATACAAGCATAAGCCCTTGAGATAACCAGGTGTAGGGTAGCATAACAAACAATTGAAGTACAGAAAAAGATGAGTGTGCTACCATAGCTTCGTAGCATGTGACAAACTGTCTCTGGAATGGAAAACTTGGCTTAATGGTTCCCCTTTAGAGGGGGACCCATGAGAAGGCACTTACAGTTTGTTGGTCAGTCGGCTATGGATGTACCAAGATGAGAGAGTCCGTGCGTTTGGGTGGAAATGAAGGAAGTATTGCGTGGTGAGAGAGTGGTGACAGCGGATGAGGAGTCAGGACCCTGCGGGTTTGCACTTGACCCGATTAGTCTCGTGGTACAGGTGGATCCGGGAGGCCGAAGCGGACTCTTTTGTAGGGTGGTTTCACTGGGCTCCCAGATTTGTTAGTTGAGATGGAGGATTTCTTGGGTGAAGATCGGGTGGTGGCTTCAGATTGTGGACTCTGGTCCATGTCCGGGTGCAGGGAGTTGTTCACGTACTTCTCGGCATCCAGGTGGGAGGTAAAGGAAAGTTTTTCTCCTTGTGGCGTTTGGAAGTACAGAGTGGCCGGGTAGGCCAGACTAAACCGAATATTAAGGTCATGGGGAGTTGAGCAGACTGGGGAAAAGGCCTTTCTCTTGTGCATGACTTCTAGAGAATAGTCCGCGAAGATCAGCAGGTTATGGCCTTCAAAATCTAAGGAGCGTGATTTTCTGAAACTTTGCAAGATGGCTTGCTTGTCCATGTAGTTTAGGTATCGCACAATGACCGCTCTGGGTTTGGACCATGTGTCAGAGGGTTGTCCTATCCTGTGAGCTCTCTCTACCGTGCAGGGAACACGTAGGCCTAGCAGTTCTGGTATGGCCACTGCGCACAGTTTTGGGAGGACATGAGGAGAATAGGATTCAGGAAGGCCTATAATCCGCAGATTATTCCTTCTTGCCCTGTTTTCTAAGTCTATGACCCTATCTTGAAGCTCCTTATGTGATGCGGTTAGTTTAGCGACTGATGCAATTAAGGCTGTAGTGTCATCTTCTATGTTTCAGATTCTGTCCTCAGCCTGCTCCATTCTAGCGGCCTGTGCCTGTATATCTTTATGTATTTGTTCCATACCTTTCTGCACCGCGGTTTTCACTGCTGTGTCTGCGGCCTCTACGATGACGGCCGTATGAGTGCCACCACGGCTTGCGCTATGTCTGCCGTAGTGGAGGGCTCTGCTGGGGGGGTCCAGGTCGTTGCTGGTGTAGCTGGCTGTGGAGACTGTCAGCACGTTGGTGTGGGGAGGGAGCCGCCAGCATCGCTGCATAAGATTGTGGCTGTGATGGAGCAGCGGCGGCCATGTTGGCTGCAGCGTGAGGCTTCTCTCCCCCTAATGACGGCTGTGCTGTGAGTGATCTCTGGCCGGATCGCTCTACAAAGCGGTCCATAGAGATCGATGGACCTGTGGGGGGAAGCCGCCGAGTCATCCTCCCGGGGGTTGCTGGCTTTGGAGCGGGATTCGTGGCAGGGGAGCGGAGCGTTAGTCTCCTAGCTCCTCTCCATTTGGCACCGGAAGTCCTGAGTGCAGATTTGATCCAACTTTACACTCTCTGGTCAAAATCGCATCAAAAGTCGCATCAAAGTAGTGCAGTGCAAAGTCGCTGATTGTCAAATTCGCATTGATGGGAACAGGTGCCATTGAAATCAATGGGCTGGGACTTGTCATGCAACTTTATTTGTCCAAAGTCGCATGACAAGTCCCACTCCTGTATCCCATGTGAATGCCCCCCCGTGTCCTGTGTGGAAGGGCCCCCATGTTTCCTGTGTGGATGGGACCCCCTGTGTACTGTGTGGAAGGGCCCCCCAGTGTCTGTGTGGAAGGCCCCCTGTGTCCTGTGTAGATGAGCCCCCTGTGTCCTGTGTGGATGGACTCCCTGTGTCCTGTGTGGATGGGACCCCCTGTGTCCTGTGTGGAAGGTCCGCTGACTCCTGTGTACTGGTCTCTCACATTTCAACCTAGTTTAGACGTGAGTCCTGAAGGCCACGGTTTACCTCTCCTCGATCCTCTGATT
>BLSH010172765.1:56099-71858 GCA_018402905.1 Glandirana rugosa
TGTGTGGATGGCCCCCCTGTGTCCTGTATGGATGGGTGTCCCGTGTCCTGTGTGGATGGGCCTCCCTGTGTCCTGTGTGGATGGGCCCCCCTGTGTCCTGTGTGGATGGGTCTCCCTGTGTCCTGTGTGGATGGGACTCCCTGTGTCCTGTGTGAATGGGACTCCCTGTGTCCTGTGTGGATGGGCTCCCCTGTGTCCTGTGTGGATGGGCTCCCCTGTGTCCTGTGTGGATGGGCCCCCCTGTGTCCTGTGTGGATGGGCCCCCCTGTGTCCTGTGTGGATGGGCCCCCCTGTGTCCTGTGTGGATGGGCCCCCCTGTGTCCTGTGTGGATGGCCCCCCCGGTCCTGTGTGGATGGCTTTCCTATGTGGATGGCCCACTGTGTCCTGTGTGGATGAATCCCCTTGGGCCCCGTGTGGATGGGCCCCCTGGGTCCTATGTGGATGGGCCCTCCTGTGTCCTGTGTGGATGGCCCACTGTGTCCTGTGTGGATGGGTCCCCCTGTGTCCTGTGTGGATGGCCTACTGTGTCCTGTGTGGATGGCTCACTGTGTCCTGTGTGGATGGCTTACTGTGTCCCGTTTGTATGGGTCCCCCTGGGTCCTGTGTAGATGAATCCCCCTGGGTCCTGTTTGGATGGCCCCCCCTGTGTCCTGTGTAGATAAGTTTCCCTTTTTGTGTCCTGTGTGGATGGGCTCCTCTGTGTCCTGTGTGGATGGACCCCCGGGTTCTTTGTGGATGGGCCCCTGTGTCTTGTGTGGATGGCCCCCCTGTGTCCTGTATGGATGGGTGTCCCGTGTCCTGTGTGGATGGGCCTCCCTGTGTCCTGTGTGGATGGGCCCCCCTGTGTCCTGTGTGGATGGGTCTCCCTGTGTCCTGTGTGGATGGGACTCCCTGTGTCCTGTGTGAATGGGACTCCCTGTGTCCTGTGTGGATGGGCTCCCCTGTGTCCTGTGTGGATGGGCTCCCCTGTGTGGATGGGCCCTCCTGTGTCCTGTGTGGATGGCTCACTGCGTCCTGTGTGGATGGGTCCCCCTGTGTCCTGTGTGGATGGCCCACTGTGTCCTGTGTGGATGGCCCACTGTGTCCCGTTTGGATGGGTCCCCCTGGGTCCTGTGTGGATGAATCCCCCTGGGTCCTGTGTGGATGGCCCCCCCTGTGTCCTGTGTAGATGAGTCTCCCTTTATCCTGTGTGGATAGGCCTCCCTGTGTCCTGTGGGGATGGGTCCCCCTATGTGCTGTGGGGATGGGCCCCCCTTTGTCCTGTGTGGATGGGCCCCCCCCTGCGTCCTGTGTGGAGGGTTTTTCCTATGTCCTGTGTGGATGGACCCCCCTGTGTCCTGTGTGGATGGGTCTCCCTGTGTCCTGTGTGGATGGGCCCCCCTGTGTCCTGTGTGGATGGGTCTCCCTGTGTTCTGTGTAGATTGGTATCCCTGTGTCCTGTGTGGATGGGCCCCCCTGTGTCCTGTGTGGATGGCTCTTTTTTATTTCTTCATTTTCTCATGCATTAGGATGAACACTGGGCAGGAACCTATGTCCTGTGTGGATGGGCCTCCCTGTGTCCTGTGTGGATGGTCCACTGTGTCCTGTGTGGATGGGTCCCCTTGGGCCCTGTGTGGATGGGCCCCCCTGGGTCCTATGTAGATGGGCCCTCCTGTGTCCCGTGTGGATGGCCCACTGTGTCCTGTGTGGATGGGCCCCCCTGTGTCCCATTTGGATGGGTCCCCCTGGGTCCTGTGTGGATGAATCCCACTGTGTCCTGTGTGGATGCCCCCCCCTATGTCCTATGTAGATGAGTCTCCCTTTGTCCTGTGTGGATGGGCCCCCCTGTGTCCTGTGGGGATGGGCCCCCCTGTGCCCTGTTTGGATGGGCCCCCCTGTGTCCTGTGTGGATGGGCCTCCCTGTGTCCTGTGTGGATATGCCCCCATGTCCTGTATGTATGGGTCTCCCTATGTCCTGTGTGGATGGGCCTCCCTGTGTCCTGTGTGGATGGGCCTCCCTGTGTCCTGTGTGGATGGGTCTCCCTGTGTCCTGTGTGGATGGGACTCCCTGTGTCCTATGTGGATGGGACTCCCTGTGTCCTGTGTAGATGGGACTCCCTGTGTCCTGTATGGATGGGCTCCCCTGTGTCCTGTGTGGATGGCCCCCCTGTGTCCTGTGTAGATGCGTTTCCCTGTTTTCCTGTGTGGATGGGCCCCCCTGTGTCCTTTGGGGATGGGCCCCGCTGTGCCCTGTATGGATGGGTCTCCCTGTGTCCTGTGTGGATGAGTTTCCTTGTGTACTGTGTGGGTGGGCCCCACTGTGCCCTGTGTGGATGGGCCTCCCTGTGTCCTGTGTGGATGGGCCTCCCTGTGTCCTGTGTGGATGGGCCTCCCTGTGTCCTGTGTGGATGGGTCCCCCTGTGTCCTGTGTGGATGGGTCCCCCTGTGTCCTGTGTGGATGGGCCCCCCTGTGTCCTGTGTGGATGGGTCTCCCTGTGTCCTGTGTGGATGGGCCCCCCTGTGTCCTGTGTGGATGGGTCTCCCTGTGTCCTGTGTAGATGGGCCTCCCTGTGTCCTGTGTGGATGGGTCTCCCTGTGTCCTATGTGGATGGGCCCCCCTGTGTCCTATGTGGATGGGCCCCCCTGTGTCCTGTGTGGATGGGCTCCCCTGTGTCCTGTGTGGATGGGTCTCCCTGTGTCCTGTGTGGATGGGCCCCCCTGTGTCCTGTGTGGATGGGTCTCCCTGTGTCCTGTGTGGATGGGTTCCCCTGTGTCCTGTGTGGATGGCCCCCCGGGTTCTGTGTGGATGGGCCCCTGTGTCTTATGTGGATGGGTCTCCCTGTGTTCTGTGTAGATTGGTCTCCCTGTGTCCTGTGTGGATGGGCCCCCCTGTGTCCTGCAAGGATGGCTCTTTTTTATTTCTTCATTTTCTCACGCATTAGGATGAACACTGGGCAGGAACCTATGATCAGCTCCTCCCATCCTGTATACGCCCACTGGCTACACACGAGCAGTGTCCCTCCCTGGAAGTGATGTCTCTAGCTTTCAGTAACCACACCCACTGGCTGCTTTCGGACTCAAAAGGAAGTAGTATTGAAGAAATGTGACGGCACTAGATACTGCAAAATAAAGGTAGAAAAACTAATGATTGCAGAGTGAGAATTTAAGTGTTAGGGTGGACTTCCACTTTTTTTTAAAATAACAAACATGTTATACTTACCTCCTCTGTGCAATGGATTTGCACAGAACAGCCCAGATCCTCCTCTTCTCGGGTCCCTCTTCTGCTCTCCTGGTACCTCCCTCCTTTTCAATGCCCCTACAGCAAGCAGCTTGCTATGGGGCACCTGAGCCATGTCACAGCTCTGTGAGTCTATTCAGACACGGAGCCCCCTGGCCCCGCCCCCTCCCCGATTGGCTAACTGACTTTGATTGATAGCTGCTGGAGCCGGTGGTGCCACTGCTGTGACTCAGACAATCAGGAGGAGAGTCCCGGACAGCTAAGACACTCGTGGACATCGCTGCAGAGAGAAGGGGCTCTGGTAAGTAGTTAGGGGGGTGCTGGTGAGGCCGCTACACACAGTAGGTTTTTTATCTTAATGCATAGAAATGCATTAAGATAAAAAAAAAACTCCTGCCTGTACAAACCCTTTAATGGAGAAGTATAGGGTTATAAAAAAAATCACATACTCACCTCTATGCTGACAGTCCCAGAAATAATCTATCAAATAAATTGGGTCATGGGTGTATGCGACTTTCACTGCAAGAGATATAATTCAAACACCAACATTTGTATATAAAAAATATTTATTGCATCTTTATTCCAGAACATGAGACAATATCTCAAATATACTGTAGGCTTGCCGCGGTATGTCTTGAAGCGGGCGTCCTGGGTTCCCTGAGGGAGTTGGGGAATTTAGTCTATAGGGGGTTCAGGGCATATCCCCACTTACCGGCTCCCACTAGGACCACTCTCAGGTGCTGGGCGGTGGCCAGGGCCAGATTACGTAAGCCAGATCGGTGGTCTCTGGCCACTCCGTTATGGGACAACCCGAACCTGGACCACTTCCGCTCCATCCCTGACCTGCAGCTGTGGGCTCGATATGGGATTAAAGTATTAGGGGATATAGTGGTAGCTGGCTCCCTTCTTGCTCTTCAGACTAAATTTAACCTACCGGGTTGGTTGCTGTTCCGCTACTACCAATTGCGGCATGCTGTGAGGGCGCAATTTGTACACCCTCCTTGTCTAGATAGGGACCCAATCAAGGACTTACTGGCCCAGGAGACACTAGACAAGATGTTATCCACCCTATATTTAGAGCTACTTAGTGTAGAGTCTCCAAAAATGGAACGCCTTTGGGACCAGTGGAAGACGGACTTGCCTGACTTAGATAGGGAAGATTGGGAGGACTCTCTGGAGGATAGTATTACGCACCTAATCTCCTCCCGAGATAAACTGATACAGATTAAATTCTTGCACAGGGTGTACTACACACTCCAGAGACTGCATAAGATTTACCCGTTGAGGTCCCCAGACTGTACTTGATGCGGAAAGACCATTGGTACATATGCGCACATGTTCTGGGATTGCCCCAGAGTTCAGCATTTCTGGAAGGAAGTAATAGACACTATAAATAACTGACTACAGCTGACTTGCCCTGTCGCCCCAGAGCTGTGCTTTTTAGATGTGCAAAATGATGAACAAAGACCCAAGTGTACTAGGTTACTGGTTACCTACCTGTTGTACTATGGGAAACGAGAAATCATCCTTAAATGGAATTTCCGTTCCCCCCCTTGGTAGTGTCTTGGGAGAAATCTATTAATCAAGCCCTTGCTATGTATAGTATGACCTACATTAATAGGATCTGCCCACGGAAGTTTGATAGAGTATGGCAGCCGTGGACTATGTAGCGGTTAAGTCCCTTTAATGGACAACGCGATATGACTGGCATGCCCCATCAAATGTTCTACTCCTGTACTTTTTCAGCCTATAAATTAGAAGATGGGGTACCTGACTGTGTCATGATTCTGGGATGCTTCATTATTCTTGAATTTTGTTCTGTCTGGCTATTGAACTGTCCGGGTTGATGTTGCTGTATACCACAAAGATGTAAATTGCGTAAATTATCTTTGACATAACGTGTACCATGCTTTGTTTTCAATAAAAGGAACATGTGCATTTTGAGAATCAATCTTTTTTAGGGACATAAATGTACTTGGGTTTACAAGAATAAATAGCAGTTGATTGGATGATTACATTTTTCTGTACTATTTCTTTTGTTTGCTTATTTTGTCTTTTTTTTTATACGAAGGGGTCCTTTGTAGGTTGATGACTATAATTGTTTTTTGTGTTTTAGGTCTATGTGCACCTGTGAGCTGTAAACCATGGTGGACTATCAAGACAGGTGAAGAACAAAACAATCACATTTTGGCTAGTAGGTAGAGTTGAGCGAACACCTGGACGTTCGGGTTCAGAGGGTCCAAACGAACTTTGGGAAAAAGTCCGGGTTCGGCACCGAACATTGCCCGAACTTTATCCCGGACCCCGAACCCCATTGAAGTCAATGGGGATCCGAACTTTTAGGCACAAAAATGGCTGTAACAAAGTCCTGGCAAGTGCTAGAGGGCATGCAAAAGGAAGTAAAATGGGGGTAAGAGTAGGGCAAGTGCCCTACAAAAAAATGGGGATAGGGAAAATAAATGTAAATCAAATTTTAAAAAAATGGGAAGGGGGGGATGTGGAGCAGGAGCAGTGTAGGTGGACGTGGCGGTGGTCGAGGAGGAGGAGGAGGTAGCCAACACTGTTTTTTTTTTGTTTGTTTATAATTGGGGTAGCCCCCAAAATATTGAGGCCTATTCAAAAAAACAAGTATACAAATGGCTGTGTGAGTCCGGTCTAAATGTTTATTCTGCACACTAGGAGATGATTTTTGAACAATAATGTGTCACTAACAGCAACAGCTAGAACCTCTCCCTTTAGAACTAGGAGATGATTTTTGAACAATAATGTGTCACTTACAGCAACAGCTGGAAGCTCTCCCTTTAGAACTAGGAGATGATTTTTGAACAATAAATAATGTGTCACTTACAGCAACAGCTGGAAGCTCTCCCTTAAGAACTAGGAGATGATTTTTGAACAATAAAAAATGTGTCACTTAAAGCAACAGCTGGAACCTGGCCCTATAGCAGTAGGCAATGATTTTTGAACAATAATCTGTCCCTCCAAGCAACAGCTGGAAGCTCTCCCTTTAGAACTAGGAGATGATTTTTGAACAATAATGTGTCACTTATAGCAACAGCTGGAACCTGGCCCTATAGGAGTAGGCAATGATTTTTGAACAATAATCTGTCCCTCTAAGCAGAAGCCTCTACCTAGTGCAGTCAGATCGTTGTGTAATGCAGGGTTTGATCTGCAATCTGTCACTCAAAGTAGCAGTATGTGAAATCTCAAATTACTCCCATAATCTGACCGTTGTGTACGATCCCACAATCTGACCGTTGTGTACGATCATAACGATCATTGTGTTAGGCAGGGTTTGATCTGCAATCTGTCACTTAAAGCAGCAGTATGTGAAATCTCAAATTACTCCCACAATCTGATCATTGTGTACGATCGAATCGATTGTTGTGTTAGGCAGGGTTTGATCTGCAATCTGTCACTCAAAGTAGCAGTATGTGAAATCTCGATTCTCAAATTTCTGCAATCTGTCCCTCAGAGCAACAGTAGTAGTAATCTCAGGATGCAGGATCAGATGTTAAAATGTCTGCAATCTGTCCCTCACAAAAACGCTGGCAGCTTCCTCTCCCTATACTATTCAGAGTCTCAGAGAGCATGTGACTGCAGCATCAAGTGACTCCAGCTTATATAGAGGCTGGGTCACATGATGCACTGGCCAATCACAGCCATGCCATTAGTAGGCATGGCTGTGATGGCTTCTAAGGGCAAATCAGTGAAATGCTTGTTGATTGGCTGCCCTGCAGCTATTCAACATGCGTGATCAACTACCAGAACCCGAACCCGAACGTTTTTTGAAATGTCCGTGTTCGGGTCCGGGTCCCGGACACCCCAAAGTTCAGTACGGACCCGAACGTTACAGTCAACACTACTAGTAGGACTTTTTGGAAGGTAGGGCATACTACTGAAATTCGGTCTGGTGAAATAGACTTACTGTATACATTCCAACAGTGATATCAGTCTGGAAGTAAAGTCAATCCACAGTCACTATTGGGATCACCATCTCTTTTTTCCACATCACCACTTTCATCAGTATCGCAGAAAGATAGATTTGGTACATGAAGGGGCTTATTCCCCTTTGAACTAGGTGGACAGAAACTCATTGTATTGGAAATTCAATACACGCATGATAAGCAAAGACATGTACAATTCAGAACCATCAGGTAATGGTGTCATTACAGGAACATTTTATTGCACTTTTATCTTCATATCAGGTGTAGGACCACAATATGGCTGTGGAGAACAAAGGCAGTGCAATTCCAAAGAGCCCACATAACTTTTCACGGAATATTGGTTCTACCTGATGTTAGACTCACAAATGCATATAAACATATTACTATCTATCTATCTATCTCTATATATATATATATATATATATATATATATATATATATATATATATATATATACACAGTATCTCACAAAAGTTAGTACGCCCCTCACATTCTTGTATTATATCTTTTCATGTGACAACACTGAAAAAATAACACTTTGCTACAACGTAAAGTAGTTAGTGTACAGCTTATATAACATTGCAAATTTTCTGACCCCTCAAAATAACACAGCCATTAATGTCTTAACCGCGGGCAAGAGAGTACACCCCTAATTGAAAATGTCCAAATTCAGCCCAAAGAGTCAAACTTTTCTGTGGCCACCATTATTTTCCAGCACCCTCGTAACCCTCTTAGGCATGGAGTTCACCAGAGCTTTACAGGTTGCCACTGGAGTCTTCTTCCAATCCTCCATGACAACATCACAGCGCTGGTGGATGTTAGAGACCTTGCACTCCTCCACCTTTCATTTGAGAATGCCCCACAGATGCTCAATAGGGTTTAGGTCTGGAAACATGCTTGGCCAGTACATCACCTTTACCCTCAGCTTCTTTAGCAAGGCAGTGGTCGTCTTGGAGGTGTGTTTGGGGTCCCTATCATGTTGGAATGCTGCCCTGCGGCCCAGTCTATGAAGGTCGGGGATCATGCTCTGCTTCAGTATGTCACAGTACATGTTAGCATTCATGGTTCCCTCAATGAACTGTAGCTCCCCAGTGGCGGCAGCACTCATGCAGCCCCAGACCATGACACTCCCACCACCATGGTTGACTGTAGGCAAGACCCACTTGTCTTTGTACTCCTCACCTGGTTGTCGCCACACACCATCTGAACCAAATAAGTTTATCTTGGTCTCATCAGACCACAGGACATGGTTCCAGTAATCCATATCCTTGGTCTGCTTGACTTCAGCAAACTGTTTGGGGGCTTTCTTGTGCATCATCTTTAGAAGAGGCTTCCTTCTGGGATGACAGCCATGTAGACCAATATGATGTAGTTTGCGGCGTATGGTCTGAGCACTGACAGGCTGACCCCTCACTCCTTCAACCTCTGCAGCAATGTTAGCAGTACTCATATGTCTATTTCCCAAAGACAACCTCTGGATATGACGCTGAGCATGTGCACTCAACTTCTCAACTCAACCATGACGAGGCCTGTTCTGAGCGGAACCTATCCTGTTAAACCACAGTATGATCTTGGCCACTGTGCTGCAGCTCATTTTCAGGGTCTTGGCAATCTTCTTATAGCCTAGGCCATCTTTATGTAGAGCAACAATTCTTTTTTTCAGATCCTCAGAGAGTTCTTTGCTACGAGATGCCGTGTTGAACTTCCAGTGACCAATATGAGAGAGTGAGAGTGATAACACCAAATTGAACACACCTGCTCCCCATTCACACCTGAGACCTTGTAACACTAACGAGTCACATGACACCAGGGAGGGAAAATAGCTAATTGGGCCCAATTTGGACATTTTCACTTAGGGGTGTACTCACTTTTGTTACCAGCGGTTTAGACATTAATGGCTGTGTTATTTTGAGGGGACAGCAAATTTACAATGTTATACAAGCTGTACACTCACTACTTTACATTGTAGCAAAGTGTCATTTCTTCAGTGTTGTCACATGAAAAGATATAATAAAATAGTTACAAAAATGTGAGGGGTGTACTCAATTTTGTGAGATATTGTATGTTTAGGGTTATATACTGTATATTGTATATTTCTTTTGTACCTCTCCAGAGCATATGACCTCTCTTTAATGTATGTGTTATTTTTTTGTATTCATGATATTTGTATATGGATATGTGTTTACATGTAATCATGCATTTTTCAGATATGTATTTTTATTGATGGTTATGTGCTGGTTTTGTAGGTGGTGTGCCCCCTGCTGGGTGGTTGGCTGTATGGCTGTTGTGCTTGGCACAGAGGACTCATTTACGCCCCCCACGTGACATTTCAGCCACTTTAGACATTTTTGTTGTTCCAATATGGTCACAATGTTCCACTGCTGCACATGCGCTGTGACATAATTTCCGGTCTGGCAATGATGTATATCCTGTCCATGGGTGGTCCAATAGAAGACAGTATTTTAGGTGGACATATACTGTACATGGTAACTTTAGCTCACAGTCTGGTCCATTTCCTATGTTCTTCATGATGGTTTTAGCTCCACCTTCAGCAATTTCCTTTTTTGTGACTATACAATGGAGATCCCTAGAGGCATGGATGAATCTCCCCTGGTGTTGGAATGCTGTGGCTGGCCATACTCTTGGATGGACCCATTTTGGCTTGTGGTTTGTTTTTTTGTTTTTTTTGTTTTTAATTTTTATATTTTATTTATTAATTTTTATGGGTCCTTCCTATAGTCAGCATGTATATACTGTAGATATTCTTTACAGATCTCTCAGCTGCCCTCTGGATCTCTGCATTTAAAGTTGTCCCTTTTCCCCTGTGGGGACCCTTTGGGATCACTCCACCACAAGACTAGTCTTATTGTTTTTAACTTTAATCTTTAGACGGAATGAGCTCAGGCATGTTCGGGAATCCCACCTGCCCGATCCCGCCAGGAAGCCGACACTGCACACTGCTAATCACATATAGTGAGTCATTTCCCAATCTGCAGCTGCACAGATCGAGAAATGTCTCATTGCCTGTGATTAACTGTGTGGCGGGATCAGGCAGGTGGGATACCAAACACAGCCGAGCCTATCTTTAATCTAGGCTTGTGAGTATTCACAATACCATGTTGTTCTAGTTTGTAAAATGCCTTTATTCTTCAGTCCTGTTATGTTTATTAATATTATAAATAATAATATTTATTCTTGTAAAGCCGGGTACATTTATGCCCTGAGGATTGATACTCGAAATGCATTGAGCAGCCTTCACATCAAGACTGAAGAGAGCTGATTGAAGTGAAGGGACCCCCCCACCTTCACACAGCACACAGAAACAGAGCTGTCAATCACAAGATGTGTGCTGGAGCTCCCCCCACTGTCTCCTTTTTAGTCCTTGGTGTCAGGAAAACTTGTCAGAAATTACTCACGCAGATAGCAGAGATAAGAGGTAGCAGAGAAAAATTGGATTGAGACAAGTACACATTATACAGGGATATGCTTATTACAGGGGTGCCTGACCTTTTGAAGAGTGAGGGCCATTTAAGCAACTTGTAATTGGTTGTGGGCCACAATGAGCAGAGCGGATAGATGACAGGTCCGTGTCCATTCTGCATATGCAGAGCGTACACATACACAGCCCATTCAACTCTATGGGCCCTCCAATCCACCCAGACAGAAGAGTACAGATCCCCTTCTATTTTTTTTAGGTAGGTGGGTGTAAACAGACACAAGTCTGTTTTAAATCTGCGCTCCATAGAGGTGAATCGAGGGTCCCATTGGACCGGACTGATCGTGTGAAAGGGGCCTAAGGTTGCTTTCACACTGATGCGTTGCAATTTACCCGCACCACGAGTGCAGCGCACCTTTTGTTATCTTGCGGGTTAGCTGCACTTTGCTATAGACTTCTATTATATCTTGCAGGTATGGTGCACTTTCTGAAAACGCACCAAATCCACAGGTAATAACAGAAGTCTATGGCTCAATGCAGGTAACCCGCAGGTGCACTGTTCAGTTTAAAGGCAGCCCAGTAACCATTGCAGAACAAATATGCCCATATATACACAAATTTTAGTTGTAAACTTAACTTAAATAACAGTCTTCCATTCAGGTATCGGCGACTGTTGCTGTCCCAGGCAGAGTGCATTTGGTATCACTCCACCTGTGACAGAAGCTGGCGCTAAACAGGAAGCATCACTGTTATAGGGCTCTGCTCCGCAGCCACTTGCTTCCTCTACTGCCGGCTTCATTTACAACACTGATGCCTCGGGATGGTGGGTCGGCACTGAGATAGAGGAACTCCTTGAAACACGTTAGCCAATGCCACTACAAGATAGCCCCATTGCATGGGTAAAGTACACTATACAGACTTTGATGGTGGTGTAGTATGATATACCTGTATTCAAGCCTGCTTTTGTGAGTACGATATATACTAACAATAAATTTTACTGAGGATAATGCGCTAGGCCACGCACCTTCTTTGTGTTCTTATGGCGGGTCGGCAACCCGTGATCTGGGTTTGCCAACCTGCCATCCCGGAGCAGGAGGCCATGGGCCACATCAGAGGGCTTCGCGGGCCACATCAGAGGGCTCCGCGAGCCACATGTGGCCCCCGGGCCACTTGCTGGGCACCCCTGGCTTATTTCATATTTCATGGCTGAGGTTTACAACCACTTTAAGCAGTGTTCAGGCCAGCAGCAGAGCAACATCTTGCTGCATGTGGCTATAGAGGAAGCTATTCCATGGGGACAGACAGGCAGCCTTTTTAGCGATCCTGCCACTGTCAATTTGTCGCTAGAGGCCTAATCGCCTGTGTGTCATCAGCCTTACAGCTTAAATTCATTCTGGGATTTTACAGCCTGTGTTGTAAACTTTGAAAATGAAATTCCCTATAATGCTTAAAGTGCAATAGAAGCGTAATCCCAACTACTCTTAAAACTGTCCGCTCCCCCTCCTAACATCTATGTTTACTAACCTGTGTAATAAAGATGTAGATACTTACCTATTTTCAGGCTACTCTGGACAGGTCACCTGATCTCCCCTGTGTCTGACAGCAGAGTTGTGGGAGAGAGGAGAGCAAACCGACAATGGCTAATAAAGTCTGAATCTGTGACTTCACCCATAGGCATCGATGGCCCATCCGTCAGCGCTCCTCCTCTCCCCAGCAGCCACGCTGGTTTACAATGTGGGAGCTGGATCACTTGACTGGACCAGAGCAGCCTAAAAATAGGTAAGTATATACATCTTTTTACACAGATTAGTAAGCATAGGTGTTTAACCACTTGCTGACCAGCTGCCGTCATTATACTGCGGCAAGGTGGCTCGTTCCTGCAAATCGCCGTAGCTGTACACTGGCTCGGGAACTGGCTTTTGTGAGTGTGCGCACACGTGCCCACTGGCCAGCGGGGAAGCCAATGAGCTTCGATGTCCGCTGGCCAACCGCAATTGTTCCCCGCAGTGACAGAACGGGGATCTGCCCGTGTAAACAAGACAGATTTCCGTTCTGACAGGGGAGATCACACAGATCCTGTCTTTCTGCTATGCAGGAAGACGGATCTGTGTGTTTTCCCAGTCACACAGTGCCCCATACAGTTAGAAAACACAAACAGGGAACACATTTAACCCCTTTATCTCCCCTGATGTTTACCCCTTTTCTGCCATTAGTGTCATTAGTACAATAACAGTGCATATTTTTAGCACTGATTACTGTAATAATGTCACTGGTTCCCAAAAAAGTGTCACAAATGTCAGTTAGGTGTCCAATCTGTCCACGGCAATGTCGCAGTCCCACTGAAAAGCACTTATTGCCGCCATTACTAGTAAAAAAAAAATAATAATAATAAAAATGCCTTTTTTGCGCAAACCAATCAATATATGCTTATTGCAAATTTTTTTTTTTTCAAGTTCAATTTGTTTATTGTTTTACGTAAATAGTAGAACAGGCACATAGGAATACAGACCATACTTTAGTGTACATGGCGAGACAATAAGAAGAAAGAAAAAATATATATATATTGTACATTTGTCTTACCAAGGAGTAAACAACTGTAGTGCTATAATGAGGTTTACGATGTGTCTCAGTAGTTACCAGTAGAACCGGCACCAGCCGAGACAAACCACTCCTGCCCTCACCCAGGCGCCCCAGTGGGAGCAAATTTGTGTCTGGGCTGCTCGAGAGTATGGCTGGTGTATTTAGGTAGTCAGTGCCTGACAAGAAATTCAGTGAAGGGTGTATTTAGGTGTACTGGTCCATTAAACCAACCTTGTCCACCTATTGAGTAGAATGAGACATATATTGTTTTGAAGAGAATTTTTCCGAGAACAATGTTATGACCTACATTATGGCTAATTGGGTAATAAAAAATACAAAATACAACAAAGATAAAGAGGAAAGAAGGGTAGTGGAAAAGGAAATTGAGAGAAAAGAGAGAGTAGTGTCCACCGGGATGTCCCGCGGAGCACCCCGGATCCCCGCATCAGGATAGTATGCTCTTACCAAGGGAGTAGAACTTTTAAGTTGAATTCTGGTGGGAGACATTTGGTTATCCAGGGATTCCAAGAGAGTTCAAATTTGTGTTCTGTTTCTTTGTCCGTGGCTTCGATTTTAGCGTGGATCATAAAATTGGTCATTCTATTTTTGGCTTCTATTACATTAAGGCTAGAAGTTTTCCATGCTTTGGCAATTGTTTGTTTGGCTGCTGTCAGTAGATAGAGAAATAGTTTAAATTGTCTATTGCTTAGGGTGTCAGATTTTCTATTGAGTAGGGCAATAGTTGGTTCAAGTGGGATTTGTGTGTCAAATAATTGCGAAGCCAATGCGAATATGTCTTTCCAAAATTTTTGTGCAACTGGGCAGGACCACCATATATGTAAATGAGTTCCAGGTTCTGGACAGCCCCTAAAGCATTCTGCAGAGTAGGAGGTTACAAACTTCGCTATGCGTGCAGGGACTAATATTTTGTTTGTTTCGATGCCGAACAGGCTAAAGGAGGATGACTTGGTAGCAGACCAGATTGCCGCCCAGTCGGCTGTGTCTAGGTTGCAGTTGAGGTCGGTCTCCCACATCTGTGCATATTTCAGCTTATAAGTGGTCTGGAAAGTGAGAAGTTGTGTGTATATTTGGGAGATTATGCCCCTTGCATGCGTATCTTTATTACAGAAGTGCTCAAACTGCGATGTATGGTCTAGCAATGTTGAGTTTGTAATTGATTGTGAGAAGAAATGTTTAATCTGGAGATATCTAAATAGTTCTTTATTGGGCATCTGGTGTTTTTCCATCAACATGTGGCTATGTCCGTGTTTGCAGCTATGTGGTGTAATCTAAGTAATCCTCGTGTAGACCACTGGTCAAAACTTGTTGGGGATTCCCACGCAGGTGAGAATGCTGGGTTTTTCATGAAAGACTATAGGATTATGTTTAGATTGAAATTGATATTTAGTTCTGACGCTGTCCCAGACATTGAGGCTATGCTTGATAATTGGATTTTGTATTGATCTGCGGTCCTGTGTCTTTAACCACAGAAGATTTGATACTGATAGAGGGTCTACTTCAACCGACTCGATTGCTACCCAGATGGGGACCTCTTGTGTGGTGTGGTATTTGGTAAGACAAGCTATTTGGGCAGCTTTATAATATTTAGTAAAATCTGGTACTCCCAGCCCTCCATTAAGCTTGGGGAGGAATAGGGTTCTTTTATTTATCCGTGGTCTGGATGAGCCCCAAATATATTCTAGAGCACGTCTCTGTAGAATTCTGAGGAAGTAAGCGGGAATCGGTATAGGAAGGACTCGGAAAAGATATAGGAATTTAGGTAGCATAACCATTTTGACTACATTAATTCGACCTAGCCATGATATGGGTAGATGTGACCATTGGGTAAGTAATTCTGATGTTTGTTTCAATAATTTAGGGTAGTTATATGAGAATAGCTTTGTGTGGTCCGCAGTGAGATAGACACCTAGATATTGCATCGAATTGGGCGCCCATGAGAATGGGAGGGAATTTTGCAGTGCAGCGACCTCAGGGTTTGTTAGTGTGTTATTTAAGGCTGTTGATTTCTTAGGATTTATTTTTAAGCCTGAAATCTCTGCAAAGTTATCCAGTATAGTCAGCAGGTTTGGACCTGAGACCACTGGGGGTGAGAGAAATATCAGAATATCATCGGCGAAGAGGCATAGTTTGTGGTGTTGACCACCGAGTTCAATTCCTGTGATGTTAGGAGAGTTCCTGATCATGTGTGCGAGTGGTTCTATCATCAGCGCGAATAGAAGAGGGGAAAGTGGACATCCCTGTCTGGTTCCTCGTCCGATATCGAACATGTCCGATTTAAATCCTGCATACTTTACATAAGCACATGGATTGTTATATACAGCCATGACCCACTGTAGGAAATGAGGGCCAAAGCCCTATTTACGTAGGGTATATTGGATCAACCTTCTTGATCCCCTTCAGTCGGGATTTCGTCCACACCACTCCACAGAAACGGCCCTCCTAAAACTCACAAACGACTTGCTAACAGCAAAAACCAACGGTCATTATTCGATTGTAGTGTCCTTAACTTGAGCCACCAGTTGTGGTGTTTGATACGGAGAAGCGGCTACTATAAGAC
>BLSH010172765.1:72524-85168 GCA_018402905.1 Glandirana rugosa
ATTTTTTTCGGAAGCTGAGTTAAAGTACTGTTATATAATAATAATAATGTCTCAAAATACCAACCAAGCCGCCCTCTTCGGTCCTCTCAAGACCTCCTGCTCTCTAGCTCACTTGTCACCTCCTCCCATGTTCGCCTCCAAGATTTTGCGAGAGCATCTCCGATCCTTTGGAACTCCCATCCCCAATCAGTCCGACTGTCTTCTAATCTATCCATCTTTAGACGATCCCTGAAAACCTTTCTCTTTAAAGAATCCTATCCTGCTTCTACCTAATACTTTCTTTCTACATCAGCTCATCCCCCACAGCTTTTACCTTTTGTATCAATTGACCCTCCCTCTTAGATTGTAAGCTCTAATGAGCAGGGCCCTCTGATTCCTCTTGTGCCAAATTGTGATGTAACTGTACTGTCTGCCTTCATTTTTGTAAAGCGCTGCGCAAACTGCTGGTGCTATATAAATCCTGTATAATAATAATAATAATAATAATATATTGTCATGAAATTGAGTCGAAGGCTTTTTTTATATCAATTGAGAGGAAACAGACAGGGATTTGCCTAGATTTGGCTATTTGAGCTAGAAGAACTGCGCGACGGATATTGTCACTAGCTTGGCGAGAAGGGAAGAAACCCGTTTGGTCTTTATGAATGAGTCTACCAATTAACCTCTGTAGTCGTGTGGCAAGAATTTTTGTAAGGATTTTGATGTCTAAATTCAACAGTGATATTGGCCTATAGTTTGAGCTATTAGTATCGTCACTGTGGGGTTTGGGGAGCATGCAAATGAGCGCTGTGAGGGATTCACGTTTAAAGTGGTTTCCTTTTAGGATACTATTAAGGGCTGTTGCTGGGTGTGGGGAAAGGAGGTCATAAAATGTACTGTAGTATAGGGCTGAGAACCCATCAGGGCCCGGGCGCTTATTTCTCAGTCCTTTTATGGCTAATTTAATTTCGTCTACTGTGATGCTCTCTTCCATACTGGTTCTTTCAGGTTCGGTCAGACTGGGGAACTGAAGCTGTGAAAACAGGTTATCTGCCAACGGGATATTGAAGTTATCTTCAGCCCTGCATAGTTTAGCTAAGAGAGATTTGAATTCATTGAGTATCTTACGGGGATTACTAGTCATGTGATTTTTAGCAAGTTTTAGGCGAATAGTTTTATTGGGTTTTGTAATATTTTTCAGGGAACGGGCTAAGGGTGTGTCAGGTTTGTTAGCCTTCATAAAGTAATTGTGTCTGGAGCGCCGCAATGAGTTCTTGGCATTTTCTGTGAGGAATAAATCGTATGATAGCCTTGCATTATTGAGGGCGGTTTTATTATAAGTTGTTGCATTTTGTATAAAATTGTTGTGGCATGTCTCGAATTCCCTAACTAGTTTCTGTTCTAGCTGTTTGCGTTCGTGGTTGAAAAGGGCCATTTGTCGTTGGAGTGAGCCCCTCAGAACAGGTTTATGTGCCTCCCAGCATGTAAGGGGGCTAACGTCTGGTGTGGCCTTCAGTGCGAAATAATCTTTCAGAGCTGTCTCAATGTCCAGTCTGTGAGATGGATGTTTCAAGAGGTGTTCAGGTAGGGTCCATGAACGGTCTTGGGATCTAGGAATGTGTGAGGCTAGAGTAGTGAGGACTGCACAGTGGTCAGACCAGGGGACCGAGATGATTTGGGATGAGAGAAGTTCAGGAATTAAACCAAAATTGGTAAAGATATGGTCTATACGTGTGAAGACTTTATGTGGGTGCGAGTAGTGTGTGTACCTTCTCTTAGCCGGGTTTGCTTCCCGCCACGTATCGACCAGGTTATTTTTAAGTATCGTGTGAGCGAAAGTCATTTTAGGTTTATTCGTTGGTTGTGAATATGGAGTTTTGTCTATCAAGGGGTTCAATGTAAGGTTTGATTCACCACATATAATGAGGGATCCACTTTTCATCGAGGAGACCATGTGCATTAAATGGGATAGAAAGGGGCTGGGATTGTTATTTGGTGCATAGTATGATAGGATAGTAATTTCGGTATCCATTAGTAGTCCTGTCAGTATCAGATATCGACCTTCAGGGTCGCTGATGCTTTTGGTGAGAGAGAAGTGGGCGTTTCAGTGGAATGCGATCATTGTGCCCCTTTGTTTGGTTGTGGCGGGGGCATTAAATACCTGTGGATAATGTGGGCTAAAATATTTTGGCATGTAGCGTGTAGTAAAGTGGGTTTCCTGCAAACAAACTATATGGGCCTTCTGGGATTGGAAGAATCTAAACGCTTTAGAGCATTTCTGGGGGATGTTCCGTCCCTGGACATTTAAGGTGATAATATTCAAGGGGGCCATAGAAAGAGATTTGATTTATATTTCTTACCTGCACAGGTTTCGAGGCGTTCCGCGTTGACATCCCGGGTGGACAAAAGATAGCAAGTTAGGGAACATAGAGAAGCTGAGAGAAGGGTATAAAAAAGGGGAAGAAGGTTAATACAGTTGAGTAATAACAAAACTTCAAGGTATGACATAACATGAGTTCGTGTCATGGATAAAATCCATCTGACCGAACAGAAAGCGCTGTTCTCGCAGGCCTGCTTAGGTAACGCAGGCATGCGGGAAGAGCGAGGCGAGGCACAAGGAACAAATAAATGTAAACGGCGTTCCTGAAAAATGCATAATTTGCTAAAGTGCAATAGGTACAATAGGTACAGCCACCACTATATGGGGCTCTTTTGGTTTCCAGTGGCTCGTGTAAAAAGAAGTACAAGACTTATTCTTAAAACTTTAACTGGGGGGAACCATTTAACAGGGTGCTGTGTCCGCTAGGGTATGATCCTAGCTTAAATAGTCCCATTTAGTGATGACAGCGGGCATTGAGGTGAGCCCTTGCAAAAGGGATATTAGTAAGAAGGTGAGAGTAACTGGGTGACTGGCAAGCCACAGATTCGTGGTTTGTAATGTAGGATTAACTAGAGTAATATTGGGGTTCAGGTACAGTACAGGGGGCGCAGTTCTCTTCTCCAGTGAAAAGGCTGATGGGTGACGTAAGTCCCCTTGCTAAGAGGCGTTAGTGGTGCTCCCTGGAACAGGGGAGCACTATCTAAGGAGGGGGGGTGACCAAGGGGGTAGTTCTGTTGGTAGAGAGGGGTCTAACAAAACACAGAGTAACTGCCACCATTTTCAGGTACTGAGTACCAAAGTAAGGGTGTAAGAACATGGTGATTAAGGTAGCAGTCAATCCATGGAGTCTTCTTGGTCGGTTTCGATTAGAGTGAGGCGACTTCTCTTGTGGGCGTTAGTATTGCCATGTTTGCCTGGTGAGTAGATCGCTTTAAGAGCTGAGGAGGCAGCCGCTTTTCGGTGGGAGGTGCCTGAAGTGGATGTTTGATCCAGAATGCAAAGTTCTTGTAGTGTATGACGGAGTTCCTCCGAGGATTTGCACCTGTATTTAGAGCCCTGATATGTAAAACGGACAGCGAAGGGGAAACCCCATTGATACGTAATTTGCCGTTGCTGCAATTCGGATAAAAGGGGTTTCAACGCTCTGCGTTTGGAGATTGTGAGTTGAGAAAGATCCGAAAAGAGTTGGTATTTATTACCTTGGAAAATTAGGTCACCTTTTTCCCTTGCTGCGTTAAGGAGTTGTTCCTTGGTACGGTAGTAGTGGAACTTGGCGATTATATCGCGAGGTGGGCCTTCTTGTTTTTTAGGTACCAGGGCTCTATGCATTCTATCCATTTCCAGTCTTTGAAATGGTAAGGATGGTAGAAGCTCTTGAAATAGTGCAGTTATGGTTGATTGTAGGTCTATGACCGTCTCAGGTATTCCCCTGATTTGGAGATTTGATCTCCTGTCTCTATTTTCATAATCCTCCAATCTAGACTGTAATAGTAGGTTTTCTTCTTTGAGGTTTTCTATAGCTGCTATGTGGTCCTGAGCACCCACTTCTAGATCATCCACCCTGTCCTCCAGGGCTGCGGTGTGGGATCCCAGATCCCTGATTTCTTTAGTCAGGCTGCTAGTGATGTGCTCTGATGTTTGTTTCAGGGCCTTGTGCAGCATTCTTTCAAACTGTTGAATAATCACAGGGGACATACCTTGCTCAGAGTCAGTGAGATATTCAGCATCTAAATCATCTGGGAGCTCCGGCAGGGTATTGATCTGTTTGCGAGCTGTATTATTGTTGCTGCCGTTCGTTGTATTCTGTGAGGAGTGTGCCGCCGCCATCTTGGGAGCGCCGCGGCTCAGGGCCTCCATAATGGGATTATCCGCCGGTCCTCCTGCTTCTCTGGATGTTCAGCGGCCCGGTCCTGGTGTTTGATGTGTTCCGGTGGCTGTATTAAGTGCTCCGGCCGTTTACAATTATCGGAGCTTCATTGTCGCATGACCGCTCCGCTGGGTTCCGCGCATACGCCTCGCTTATTGCTAATTTTTTTTACCAAAAATATGTAGCAGAATACATATTGGCCTAAACTGATGAATACATTTGCTTTTTTACATTTTTTTTGGAAATGGTTTATAGCAGAAAGTAAAAAAATTTTTTTTTTTTCAAAATTGTCTCTCTTTTTTTGTTTATAGTGCAAAAAATAAAAACCGCAGAGGTGATCAAATACCACCAAAAGAAAGCTCTATTTGTGGGAAAAAAGGACATCAATTTTGTTTGGGTACTACGTCGCACAACCGCGCAATTGTCAGTTAAAGCGACGCAAATGGCCTGGTCAGGAAGTGGGTAAATCCTTCCGGGGCTGAAGTGATTAAGAGGGGTGAGAACAGTTTTAAGAGTATTTATGGTTAAAGTGGTTCTAATGGCTAAACATTTTTACCTTAATGCATTCCTTGCATTAAGGTAAAATATGTTTAGGCATCAGCATCCCCCTCACCCTCCCTAATACTTACCTAAAGCCTCATTCGATCCAGAGCTGTGCATGTCTGCAGCTCTTCTCTCCCTTTACTTTCATGTCTCACTAGCTTTGCTGGGGTACTGGGGGGGCCATTGTCTCCCAGTGCTGTCAATCAAAGCCAGTGATGAGGGAGCGGGGGGGGGGGCAGGGCTGAGTCTCAGTGTCTGTGTCAAGGCTTGGAAGTGAGCAAGCGCAAGTGCCCCCATGGGAAGTGGCTTCCTGTGGGGGCACTAGACAGAGGAGGAGCCAAGAGCACCGGCAGGGGACCCAAGAAGAGGAGGTTTGGGGGCGCTCTATGCAACTTCTTTGCACAGAGCAGGTAAGTATAGAGATGTTTGTTATTTAAAAAAAAAAATCCTTTACGATCGCTTTAAAATGGTAGTAAAGGCTTAATGTGCCAGTATGCATGGCATAGTAGCACATTATGAAAGACTTACCTTGAAACAAAGTCCTCCAGTGGTGCGCTGTCACTGCTGCAAAGGCTTCCATCTTCACCCGGTCTTCCTTCTGGGTTCGCAGGCTATGGCTGCTTGAATGGCAGAGCCGCCCTGACTTCACTCACACGCATGCACACAGAAGTCATGCCCACGGAAGAGGCCTCTGAAGGAACGGCATGGCTATGCTGTTCCTTCAGAGCGCATGTGTTGGTGATGTCACTGGCTGCTGATCTCTGTAATATCTCCTAAACAGTGCACGTTGAGGAAATTTTCATTTTACCTACAGGTAAGCTTTATTATAAGCTTACCTGTAGGTAAAAATAAACTTTGAGAGTTTACTACCACTTTAAGCTGAAATTCTACTTTAGAAATACAGGTGCGGGTTGCCCAAATGGGAGCTATGCTGCGTTTGGAAAAATATATTTTCCAGAGCAGAGGATGCCTAGGCAAATTTGACAAATTGTGGTCCCCCTGGCTTGATACCCCAGGACTTATTCCTGTACGACTAATTTGATGTACTATTAGTTGTCAATCGTGCTGGTGCCATGTCTGAATTTATGCGTCCAGTATGGAATTGGATAGTGAGGTAGAAATTATAGTCTTTTGAGTATAAGTCATGGTATATGTGATAACAAATGGAACCATTGCTCTTTTTCTATTTTTTTTTTATGGATGTGCATACTCTGATGCATGTACTGTTCTGGATGTTATGTTTTTTTTTTTTTTTTTAATAAACATTTATTGGAGATAAAAAAAATACAAATGTGAATGAGTAATTGTTTTTAAGTCTTTTTTTAAGTCTTTCACTGTTTGTTCAGAATATGTAAATACTTTTAGCTTCTAACATTCACTTTCCATAGCAGTTTGGATACCGATTGGTAGTTGTACAGAAACAAAGACAGCTGTTTAATAAGAAATTCTTAATGATATTCATGACTTACTGAAAAACAATTGAATGATTTTCAGCATTGACTGGGATGACCAAAGACACGCACAGACATAAAAAGTTGATGGTTGTTTTAAATTAAAATAAAGTGTAAATCCAAAGATGGTATGGATTAAAAGAATCAGATATTATTTTTACTTGGGTCCACTTTTTTGGCAGTGTGAGAAGTGTCTGTAATGAAACTATAAAATGAGTTCCTTGCAGGTGTCCACGCAGTTGGCATCAGAAGCTGGCAGGAATGTGGGAGTGCCCATTGGGGAATCAAAAAACACTGTCTGTAACGTCTAATTAGGTCCAAAGAAAGAGAGAGAAAGAATTATATGATTCCATTAAATGCCCAAACCCTTTGTAAATATGTTTAAACTGTGCATTTAAAAGCAATAAGGAGACTGACTATATTATTCACAGCTTATTAATTGCTGTATTTTGTCTTTTGCATGAAGTTCTCTTTTAAATGTTCTCTTATATTGCTCCTTTTTCATTTTTCATTAGTACCTTGTGTCTACCTTACCTACAATAATAAGGAATACAAATATAATTGATCTGTTTATAATGTAAGCCATTAATCCTATTCAAAAAATCTTTATTATCTTAATAGGAATAGTCAGCAATACCAAAATGAATTCCATTTAATATTCCATACTGGTCGAAATATATTATAATGAGGCATTTTGTGTAGCCCACTTGCCTTTGATTTCCATCATGAGTTGAGTGACATATCATTTATGACTCTGTAAGTCACAAAGAGAGACATTTTTATTATACTGTAATAACATGCTTGCAGTATTCCAACTGCTATAATGACATGTGAGAAGTATGACAGCAAACCCCCCTCCTTCCTTTGGTTGTATGAATGGCACACTTCGTTAGACGTGTCATGTCACTGCTCAATTCAAACTTCCTAAACATTGCTAAATGGTTATTCTTCACTCCTTCCTGGCTGGCTGGATCTGCTCCAGACCCTCTTAACACAAAGAGCCTGGAGACAGACATTCCACATAAAGACTGAGCGTTTACTCCTATCACAGCGAACGCCTTCTGCTAGGAGACATGAGTGCTAAGGAGAATTTGTAGATAATGGAAACATGTCTTTATTTTTTTCTGTGTGTGTTAAAGGAAAAAACGTCAGAAGCAAAAGTGTTTGATGAGGTTGGCTGGTGACACATCATGCGCTCCTGCTGGTTCATCATTATATGTATGACACATGATGTTGCCTAATGTTTTCAGGAGGTTCAACCACTGTAATCTGGAGTATGTGGATACTAAGTGCTGGTTGCCAAAACTGGAAACATTTTCTCTTTAACCATTGAGGTACACAGAAGCGTCACACACATTATCCTCTTCATACAATCTTGACAGGTTTGTTCAACAATCAGACAGTGTGTGGTGTATATATAGTAGCAACATATGTCCTTAGGACAGTAGCATGGACTAGCAATAATGCAACTCTTCCTCATGTTAGAAGGTTTGGGGGGTCAAAATGTTTCTTTAAAGTGTTATTAAATCATAGAACAATAAACATTTATGTAATAACACACCTCACATTGTTGGGTGGTTGTAATCCCATTTCTGCATTCAGCCTTTCTTTCTGCAAACTCAGCTCTTGAAAAGAATTGAAAGATTGCTTCCAGTTTTTGGGGTGGCTACCCTGCCTTGTAGGGTCTCCCTGGAGGCCCATTGTAGCGACCCTGGACACTCTTACCACTCATAGCATAGGCAGAAGTGAAGGAGTGCTTGCTAAGCCACATCCCAGCTGTACCCATCACTGATTGGCAACTGACTCTGTTGTACTATTTTCTATAAGAATGGGGCATGCATGGCCATTACAAACGGATGCTGATGAACTGACATGCACAGTGTACACTACCCACACGGCTTAAAAAAATAAAAATGTACCCACCACCACTCATCATATACTAATATCTGATTCAATATATATACAATATACCTAAGGTATAAGCAATGTCAATGTGAAAGTCTTTCAATAAAAGCCTCTACAAAAAGTCCCAGTGTTTCCTTTATTTTCCAAAGATCATCACCAGCTCTCAAAATCATGCGTTCCCCTCACCACATTTTAGATCAGAGTTGTTGACCTTCATCCTAGTAAGGTCTTGACACAGGTATTTCCCCATCTACCACAAATGTGAAAATTACTCCAAATAGCCTTTTTACCAATTGTAAACTTTTGTTAAAAATACAAAGTTAAAACAATTCCACTCACAAGTTTTTTTTTTTTTCCTGTTTCAAAATTTTTTTATTGAGGATTATCTCCACTCACAATTTTTAGTGTTGTACCACAATAAGTACACTGCACATTGACAACAGGCTTCGCCTGGAGGTGTACATGGACAGGGTTACACACTGAACAATGCAACCAATTGTCTAGCACTTAATCCAGATAGTCTAATATAGTCAAATATCTAATTAAATGGTGTTATTGTAAAGGTAAAAAACAGTGATTCTTGTTGCATACATGTAAAGCAGGATAGGCTCAGGCATGCTCAGGTACTAATCCGAACCTGCCTAAGCTATCCCACAAGGAAGTGGCCACTATGGATCGTCAATCAAAAGCAGCCAAGGTAATCCCCACCCTGCAGCTGCACATGGCGGGATAGCTCAGGTGCACTCTGATTACTATTCGAATGGGTCTAAACTCATCCCTAATGTGAAGTCACACTGAGGCACCACCACCTTTGCTGTGTTAGTTACAAACTGATATAAACTGCTGACATTTTGGTTTTGGTTTGGATTTGGTGCAAGCACAGATTGGGGGTCTTCAGTTAACTTTGTTGATCTTGGGCTTCTGATCTACCTCCAAGTCATACATGCTCCATATTTATTCATATTCATATATATAAAGTTGGGAGCTCATATAATTTAGAGTTAGGAACTAGCTCCTGTTCAGTCTGTGCACAGGTGCGGCCTGAAGTTTGCTTATGTAACCAATGAAATCATCCGTCCTCATTCATTTACTGGCCAAGAATCTCCAGCCATAATAACAAAGTAGCCGGGATAGAAAAAAAACATGCTTGGTGTTTCCACATAACGTGAACCAGCTCTTCAGGTCTGGTATGCATAATAAGAGGGACCCTTTGCAAAAAAAAAGAAGGCGTGGGATACCACCCAGATTCTATACTAGACCCTTAGGATTTAATATGTATCTTGAGGGAGAACCTTGCCCAAAAGTGAAAAAACAAATGTGGGGTCCCCCTCAAAAATCCACACCAGGAAATTTTTTTCTTGTATCTGCATGGGGAGATGGGAAAGGTGTAGCAGATATTAAGCTGGGTCATCCCAAATTGTCAATAGAATCCCTCTCCTGTAACTGAAAACTTTTGAGTTTACCGCATGTACAGAAAATATGCAGACGCATACCCACTTCCCTCCCACACTCCTAACAAACTTCCACCACAAGAGGAAACATTTTTATGCAGGATCGTCAGAAACTTTCACCATCTGGTCAGAACGTTATAGCCCTATTCATGGTATTTTTTCACTTTAGGAGGAGTATTGAGAAAAATAGAGAACATCTTCTCTTTGGGTAGTAGAGAATGTAGTCGCAAAATCCCTTTCCCATTTGAGTAGGAATGGGAGCATAAAAGTGTCTGATGGCTGGATCAGATGGTATATGCAATCAAGACTACCCTCCAATACTGTTACACAAATGGGGAGACACAACATAGTTATTGTTGTGATTTTAACTTTAAAGTCGATATAATACATTTGATATATTCTCTCTTTACCTTTGACCTGTCACACTCTGAGTCGCTCACTAAGCCACTTTGCCCTCTCTTAGGGCCATTTTTATATGTAATAAAACATCAAGTATTGCGGTGCAGGTCCAGTCCGTGATCCAGCAAAGCAATAGAGACAAAGTTGTGACCGCACTTCAAATACTTGAAAAAATAGGGTAAATTTATTGAAAATCCATTCAAAAATGTAAATGTGCAGATAGGTAGACAGACACAAAAGCAGATAGGCAAACAATTGACGCGTTTCATGAACTACATCCCCCCTTCAGTCTATCATGAATGCTGCTGCCAGACTTGTACACCTTACTAACCGATCCACGTCTGCTGCCCCGCTCTGCCAATCCCTTCACTGGCTTCCCCTACCCCACCGTATAAAATTCAAAATACTAACCACAACATACAAGACCATCCACCACACTGCCCCCAGCTACATCGCCAATCTCATCCGCAGATATCACCCCAATCGTCCTCTACGCTCCTCCCAAGACCTCCTTCTCTCTGGCTCCCTTGTTACCTCCTCCCATGCTCGCCTACAGGATTTCTCCAGAGCCTCTCCCATCCTCTGGAACTCCCTGCCCCAGAATGTCCGGTCAGCCCCCACCCTGTCCACCTTTAGGCGATCCTTGAAAACTCACTTATTCAGGGAAGCCTAGCCCACCTCCACCTATTACCTTTTGTATCACCTCCCCCTCCCTTTTAGATTGTAAGCTTTACGAGCAGGGCCCTCCTATTCCTTCTGTATTGAACTGTATTGTAATTGTACTGTGTCCCTTCTTTATTGTAAAGCGCTGCGCAAACTGTTGGCGCTATATAAATCCTGTAATAATAATAATAATAACTACATGTTCGCTTAGTGATAATATGACATAATATGACTAAGCGAACATGTAGTTTGTGAAACGCATCAATCGTTTGCCTATCTGCTTTTGTGTCTGTCTAACTATGTGCACATTTATGTTTTTGGATGGATTTTCAATAAATTTACCCTATTTTTTCAAGTATTTGGAGTGTGGTCACAACTTTGTTCTCTAAAGCAGACTCCAGACCTGTTTCACTGAGGAAATCCCCAAGTCTATAAATTGTAGGTTTTAAGAGTTGTTGGAAGTGCCTATCCGAAAGGTTGAATGGGAACCCTGGGTTGCCTAACACTGGGTACAGATAGGATACATATCTGGAACCTAAATAAATTATATGAAAAGATGTCCAGTAGAAAGGAAATGTTCAGCAAGAGGCAAAGTAATTTTCAAAGCCTCTGACTGAATATTAATTTAAAAATTAGGTAGCTCTCCATACCTGCGCAGTTCCCAAAGAAGGCTGGGAAGAGTCATCTCCAGGAATGTGACAAAGAACAGAAGGTCGTCTGCAAAAGTGGCCACCTTATAATATCCATGTCTCATTAGAATACCCTTGATGTTGATGTTCTGGCGTATGTGTTTCAAAAACAACAGTCAGGGATTCTCTTCATCTATACCAGACCTTTATCTAGGATATGGGTCTAGTATAGATGAAGAGAATCCCTGACTGTTGTTTATAAACAAAAGTAAGGGGCTGAATCTGTCATTTGCTTGCAATTTTAACAGCATTTTTTTCTATGTACAGTAAATTTCAGGTCTGCTGTAGTATGTTGTATACATTGTACAGATGTCCCAGTTCACAGGTAGGTTAAGGGCCTCCCCTAGGCTTGTTACTTAAAGCAGAGTTCCAGCAATCTCTGTATTTATTAAAAGTCAGCAGCTACAAAAAAGTGTAGCTCCTGATTTTTAATAAACACACACTCACCTGTCACACGATCCAGCCATGTAGTTGCCCGAAGCCTCGGTTTTCTCCCCTGCCTCTCCCCGGTGCCGCCATCACTAGTGTGGGCACCCAACTGTGACAGCTTGTGGCTTCACAGCCAGGTGCGCACATCACACTGTGCCTCCTGAATGGCCGGGCAATCTTCTGGGACCTGTGACGTGTCCCAGAAGATTGCAGGGAGAGGAGAACTTTTTTTTTTTTCACAAAATGGTCATTATTTCTCACACACAGCATATGCATACCCCAAATTACACCCCAAAACAAATTCTTCTGCTCTTCCTGAGAATGGCGATATCACATGTCTGAGACTTTTTCACAGCCTGGCCACATACAGAGGCTCAACATGCAGGGAGCGCCGTCAGGTATTCTAGGGACATAAATTACACATAAATTACACATCTAATGTCATGAAGACCTATCACGTTTTTGAAGGCCCTGGAGCACCAGGACAATGGAATTGCCCACAAAATGACCCCATTCTGGAAAGCAAACACCTACACATTAAATACACATTAAATACAGGGATCTTATGGACTGCCGCGAGGGACGTACAACTCGGAGACATACACCGGTCCGACACTTTTTCAGAGTCTGTACACTATAGCGGTAAGAGTCCTTCTCGTCTTCTTAAACAAAACCCCACATTAAACCCCATACGTATACGACACACACTCTTTATTACTGGTAAAACACTTTTTTTTTTTTCAAGAGGAGAGGGACGTTAGAAGACCCTGTGCAGTGTCCAGGGTCTTCTAACGGGCCGGTAAGTCCTCCGTGTCACACTACACGCGTGGACCGACACTTCGGTGTTCGACAGTGTCAACCCACGGGTGTGATCACTACCGCCGTGGC
>BLSH010172765.1:86986-105013 GCA_018402905.1 Glandirana rugosa
CAGCCGCACAGGGGTCCTGTGCGGCGAAGTGGCTGTCCCCACTTGTCGCTGTCGGTGAAGCGGCGTGTCCTGGGGACACGCCGACACCGACAGAGCCGGGATGCGCGCGCCCGATTGCGCGCAATCCCGGCTTAAAGGGAGGACGTCATATGACGTCCACCCGCTGGGAGAGCAGGACCGCTCCGCCGTCATTTGACGGTGGGCGGTCCTGAGGCGGTTAAAGTTAATTTAATTTATCTTAATCTGAGTTTGCTATATTCTGTGCAGCCAGAATCAAGACAGAACATCAAATGGTTCTTCTAAAACCTGTGTGGTATATAACCAATCACGTTCAAGCTTTGAAGATAATTGGTGACCGTATGTCCGGAGCAGTAAGAAGCCTGCAGGAGTGTTTGGGAATTGCTCTTTTTTATCATAAATGTAGCACCCTCTAGTATGCTACTAGTGTTAGAGTAGGCAAAACATAGTCTGGCTCAGGGCTAAGTCTGAGTCATGAAATCTCAGGGTTTACTAGAGTTCAGGACTGGATGACTCATGCAGACATGTCTCTGGTGCCTCCCCCTGGTTCTGGAAAGTTGGAGAATGTTCTGGAAACTGGAGGGCGGAGGCTAGGAGGGTTGTACTGCATACCCAGGGAAGCTAAACCAATCCCCAGGCAGTGGGCTTGGCAGGGTGATTGGGCCAGCCCTTAAGTATAGACGAGTCATGCAAGAGAGTTGGGTGGAAGATTGAGTGCTGAGTGGACTGTCAGTGGCCCTTGAGGCAAACCCCCTAGTCTGGGGGGGTGCTCTGCCTCAGGCTGGGGCTCAGGCTGCCCTGGGTGGATCCTGACAAAAGAAGAAGCTTGGAGGAAATCTTCTCTCAGAGGCAGCGGGAGTGAGGAGGACAGTGTGAGTACTGCAGCAAGGACAGGGACTTACATGGGGAGAGATTGCCACATGTAGCAGGTCTCTCTGCAAGATAGTGGGTGTGCTCAAATCTTTCTTAACCTTACCCTGGGAGATTTCAAGAGTCAGTTGGGTAGACTGCTAAAGAGTCAGTCAGTAGACTGCTGAAGAAGCAACCAGGTAGGCTGGCATTTCCTGCAGTGGGCAGAGCTGAGATCAGTGTCTACAGGGGAGTTGGAGGTACTCCAGGATCAGTGGCGGCTGGTGTTTTTTTTTGGGGGCGGCAAACAATCCTACACCACCCCCCCCAGTCTGGGCCCCGCACGTACCCCATCTCATGAGCAGTGCGGCGGGCGGTGTCAGCTTCTCTCTGGGCTGCTTGTTGGCTCATTTCCTGTCTTCTCTCTCCTCTCCTCCATGTGTCTCCTCCCTCCTCCTCCAGCCAGCCAATCTGATCGGATCTCCTTTCGGCCAATCGGGTGACGGGTCTCTTGACCCGCTTCCTGATTGGCTGGGAGGAGATTCAGTGTTACAATAGCGAATATTCATTCGCTATTGTAACACAACTGGGAGGGCTCAGAGCGCAGTGCTCTGTACCCAAAGACCATCCTTTTTTGAAGCCTATTAGAGCCTCTGGCTCTAATCGCATGCTTAAAAAAAAACATCCCCCCCATGGAAATCCATGCATCTGGCGCCCCTGCATGTAGATCAGGGGGCCGGACACATGGATGGGGGGGTGGCGCCCGTACGCCCCTAGTGGATGGCTGCCACTGTCCAGGATGCAGTTCACAACACTTTGTACTTAGTTCTAAATGTACTGAGAGTTCCTAGTCCTTAATAGGCATCTTTTCACTTAGAGACTCTGAGGTTTCGGGAGTGAAGAAACAAATCTGAAGTTGTACGTAGGGAGGAAGCTGTCCCTGGTTTTTGTTGCTATCGAGTTGAGCATCCCATAATTCCCCTTCCCCATCCAAGTTATAATCACTAATAAAACATAAAAACAAAGCTCAATAACTGTTTCTTGTGTCTAGATGAAAGCTTAAAATTCTGCTTGCCTGGCTGTGTAGGAGTGGGGACCCCAGTCATCTGCAACTCCTAAGGGGGTAGTACTACATAAGCACAAGTTCTAATATAATCAGATTACCAATAAAAGAGGTTTATTAGTACACTGCATTATTACCTGGATGAAAAATGGGACTGTTGAGCGGGTAGGCTCTGTTCTTTATATGCAATTTAAGGTTTAATTTTTAATTATGACAGGAATATACTTTAAATGCTAATCATTGGATCACAGATTACACAAAATTATTTCTTCAAATCCCTTCAAAGATAAACAACAGAACAAAAATAATGAACCTAAAGTATACCTTATTTTTCAGGAAAGCATTATCAAAAGGTTTGTGTGAAAGCATGGCATAGAGCAAAGCAATGTCATCCAATAATGCTGATTCCTGACATATTTATTTATGGAAATAAACAGCATATCACCAAAGAGCAAACATATAGCGTGATTTAAGCAGCGCTAATTATAACATTCCATCTAGAAAAGCCTAAAATAGTAAAAAGAGTTTTCCCAAGTTTACCCAGTCCTTTTTAGTTAGTGACTATAAGGAAGATCTTCTCCTTTCATATCACCGCGTGAGGTAGACACAAAGCACCTTCACCCACATGGAATTTCACTCACCGGAACACATTGCCTTGCATTCTCATGCTTGGCAAAAACAGCATATGTGAACTGGCTCCCAATCAATCTTTAAGGCTTCTCCACCGTCAGACATCCACAGAGGTTAATCAGGGCTCAGCACATCACCATTGTTGGGGAGATGAAATATACTCCACATCGTGCATTACTTTTTAAAACACAACTTTATTTCTCATCCCGTACCCCCTATTACATTATGCTCACAAAAGCCACATGTCACGCTGGCAGATAAACAGGATCGTGCCGGAGATCGGATGACCAAGCTTTCCGTACCGATACCCGCTCCTGGGACCGTCCTCACCCGACCAGCTGGTAAAGAGCGTCCCTCCCGTTCACGCCAGCTCCCACTCACTAAGGTTGCCGTGTAGTAATTATGGAAATAATAAATTAGCTGATTCTATAGCTGAAATAGCTCCATCCGTAAACGTGGCCACTTTTGCGCAAACCAATCAATAAACGCCGATTGCGATTTTTTTTTATCACAAATATGAGGAATTATATAAATCGGCCAAAAACGGTGAAAAAATGTTTTTTTATATTTTTTTTTTATTTGAATTTTAGCAAAAAGTAAGAAATTTGGGTTTTTTTGCAAAATGGTCGCTCTTCTTTTGTTTATAACGGCGATAAGAAATGACGCAGAGGCGATCAAATAACACCAAAAGAAAGCTCTATTTGTGGGAAAAAAAGGACGCAAATTTTGTTTGGGTGCAACGTCACACGACCGCGCAATTGTCAGTTAAAGCGACGCAGCGCCGAATCGCAAAAAGTGCTCTGGTCCTAAAGCTGCAAAACCTTCCGGTTGGTAAGTGGTTAACAAATCGATATGCTTATGCAGATAGGTGGCTATGGATTGCCTAATTATAACTATAGATTCTTCTAATTTAAATCATTGCTTGTGGTAATTGATTGGTTACTGTGGTCAGTGGCACCCTGTGGTCAGAGGGAGCTTGCTTTTTTCCAGCTTGCTCCTTCCAACGAGTCCAAAAAGCTCCAGAGCAAAGACCTATCTGAATATTTGGCTGATGGATAAGGTTGTGCACATTCACAGTATTTATCCATATCACTATTTAATAGATCTACCTGCAGTCTTTGGGAATCTATAACAATGGCTAATTACCATACTCAGTAAAGTACTAAATAGATGGCAAATTACCTTATTATCACATTTTACTTGCACTTTTGTAACACACTAGAGTGAAAAAGTAAAAGTGAACTGGATCTCTTACTTACTGTTCATTGAATTCTAAACACAATACAATAGAGTGTTTCTTCCCATTTAAAAATATATTTTTGGGACTATCTTGTTTCATTTCTTTCTTCAGGGGATAGCTTCTATAACAGAAGCTCTTAAAACAGATTACTTTGAAAGTTTATCTATACAAAAAAAAAAAAGGACGAACAGTGCCTGAGGTCTGAAAGGTGACCACATTGATTAAAAAATGTCACTTTGTATTCCTAGATTCACCAGTAACAAAATGATTTAGAATTAAACAAACATTAAGAAATTTACAGTTTAAATGAAAATTCATATTTGTAGACATATACTGACAAATACACTAGGCTGATATACTAATACTGTATATACAATATATTAAAAACGAAAGGTAAAATAGAAGTACTATTCACAGCATCTAAGTTAGGTTTAGTGCCTGATATTAGCCCTTCATTTGCAGTCTTTAGGCTCCATGCACACGGGACACTTTTCAACCTTCCCTGAACATTTTATCTTGAGAGCTAGAAGCCGGCGTCTAAAACGGCCGTTTTGCTGCGTTTTTCATGCTGCGTTTAGCCGCGTTTTTCCGCGTCCGTGTCTAAAAGCGTTTTTGAAAAACGCCTGTAAACGAAACCCTCCTAAACGCGAGTTACCTCGCTCAGGCGTGTTTACAAGCTGTTACAGGCATTTGCCTCTGAACGAGAGCATGAACCCATTTTTTTGCGTTCAGAAAAAAAGCCTATAAATGTGACTGCCTGAAAACGTCTCTAAATGAGTCTGTGTAAATGTACACATAAGATAACATTAACCACTTCAGCCCCGGAAGGATTTCCCAGGTTAGGACCAGAGCACTTTTTGCGATTCGGCGCTGCATCGCTTTAACTGACAATTGCGCGGTTGTGCGACTTTGATCACCTCTGCGTCATTTCTGATCACCGCTATAAACAAAAGAAGAGCAACAATTTTGCAAAAAGCCCCAAATTTCTTACTTTTTGCTAAAATACAAATCAAAAAAAAAAAAACAAAAAAAAAATGTTTTTTCATCGGTTTTGGCCGATTTGTATTCTTCCTCATAATTTTGTTAAAAAAAAATTGCAATCGGTGTTTAGTGATTGGTTTGCGCAAGTGGCGGCGTTTACGGATGATGAGAATTCATTTCTGGGGTTTTTATTTTATTTTTTATTTTTTACTAGTAATGGCTGCGATCTGCGATTTTTAGCGGTACTGCGATATTGCAGCAGACATGTCGGACCATTTTGACACTTTTTTGGGACCAATGACATTTATACGGTGATCCGAAATTTAAATGTCCACTGATTACTGTATAAATATCATTGGCAGTGAAGGGGTTAACCTGCAGGGGGAGATCTAGGGGTTAACTGTGTTCCTTAGGCGTGTTCTAACTGTGGGGGGACTGGGCTACCATGGGCATAAGAGATCTAACTGATCCCAGTGACAGGGATCAGTAGATCTCCTATGCCCCCACTAACATAGCGGGGAACCGCCGTGTTTACATCGGCGCTTCCCCGTTCTTTGGCTGTGGCCGCTCATCGCAGCTCGCCGGCGGACATCGGGTCCGCCCGAGCCGCGGGCACACTCCTCAGGAGTACGGCGCATGCGCGCCCCCTGGCGGCCACCTGCAGATGGCCGTAAAAAAGCTTTTTTACGGCGATTCACGCTAAGCGTCCACACTGCCGCTGTGAATATATGCTAGGTGGTGTGGAAGTGGTTAAATGAGTTCAGGGGCAGCTGGAAAAAAACGACCAAATGCCCCTGAACGTCCATTTATCAGCCTCAGTGTGCATGAGTACTTAGAGTTCAGGCTACACAGAAAACATTTTGTGGAAATGTTGTGAGCTGGTAGGCAGGCCACAGAAAGAGAGAAGAGGGAGAAAGTCTGTGAGCGCACGTGTGTATATGTGTATATATCTTCTTTTTAAACTATACATTATTCTTGGCAGTCCAAATATATATATATACAGTATCTCACAAAATTAAGTACACCCCTCACAATTTTGTAAATATTTTATTATATCTTTTCATGTGACAACACTGAAGAAATGACACTTTGCTACAATGTAAAGTAGTGAGTGTGCAGCTTGTATAACAGTGTAAATTTGCTGTCTCCTCAAAATAACTCAACACACAGCCATTAATGTCTAAACCGCTGGCAAAAAAAGTGAGTACACCCCTAAGTGAAAATATCCAAATAGGGCCCAAAGTGTCAATATTTTGTGTGGCCACCATTATTTTCCAGCACTGCCTTAACCCTCTTGGACATGGAGTTCACCAGAGCTTCACAGGTTGCCACTGGAGTCCTCTTCCACTCCTCCATGACAGCATCACGGAGCTGGTGGATGTTAGAGACCTTGCGCTCCTTTACCTTCCATTTGAGGATGCCCCACAGATGTTCAATACGTTTTAGATCTGGAGACATTCTTGGCCAGTCCATCACCTTTACCCTCAGATTCTTCAGCAAGGCAGTGGTCGTCCTGGAGATGGGTTTGGGGTCATTATCATGTTAGAATACTGCCCTGCGGCCCAGTCTCTGAAGGGAGGGGATCATGCTCTGCTTCAGTATGTCACAGTACATGTTGGCTTCCATGGATCCCTCAATGAACTGTAGCTCCCCAGTACTTGAAACACTCATGCAGCCTCAGACCATGACACTCCCACCACCATGCTTGACTTATAGGCAAGACACCATCTGAACCAAATAAGTTTATCTTGGTCTCATCAGACCACAGGACATGGTTCCAGTAATCCATGTCCTTAGTGTGCTTGTCTTCAGCAAACTGTGGGCTTTCTTGTGCATCATCTTTAGAAGAGGCTTCCTTTTGGGACGACAGCCCTGCAGATCAATTTTATGCAGTGTGCGGCGTATGGTCTGAGCACTGACAGGCTGACCCCCCCATCCCTTCAACCTCTGCAGCAATGATGGCAGCACTCATATGTCTATTTCCCAAAGACAACCTCTGGATATGACGCTGAGCACTTGCACTCAAATTCTTTGGTCAACCATGACGAGGACTGTTCTGAGTGGAACCCATCCTGTTAAACCGCTGTATGGTCTTGGCCACCGTGATGCAGCTCAGTTTCAGGGTCTTGGCAATCTTCTTATAGCCTAGGCCTTTTTTATGCAGAGCAACAAATCATTTTTTCAGATCTTCAGAGACTTATTTGCCATGACGTGCCATGTTGAACTTCCAGTGCCCAGTATGAGAGCGTGAGAGTGATAACACCAAATTTAACACACCTGCTCCCTATTCACACCTGAGACCTTATAACACTAATGAGTCACATGACCCCGAGGGGGGAGGGAAAATGGCTAGTTGGTTCCAATTTAGACATTTTCACTAAGGGGTGTACTCACTTTTGTTGCCAGCGGTTTAGACATTAATGGCTGTGTTGAGTTATTTTGAGTGGACAGCAAATTTACACTGTTATACAAACTGTACACTCACTACTTTACATTGTAGCAACGTGTAATTTCTTCAGTGTTGTCACATGAAAAGATAGAATAAAATATTTACAAAAATGTGAGGGGTGTAGTCACTTTTGTGAGATATTGTATATTTTGACAGCTTGGGCTCATAGAAAAGAGGGTTGAATACAACTACTTTCAACCCAGAACATGAGCAGTGCTAAATCACAGAGCATTAAGTCTGCAGGAACATCACAGGACATAGGATGAGCATTGCAGCGAAAGCAGATTTTTATTTTTTTTTAAATAATTCTGGTCAATTAACCTCCCTAGCGGTATGATTATTTCAGATTTTTGGTGCTGAAAGTGGTACGATTATTTTGCATGAAAATTTGGCGTTTTATATTGCAGGCCTGTAATTCTTAGGAATAACTCACTTAAATCTGTCCAAACAAGTTTCTAGTAGACATCCCGGGTATGATAAAGTTTGAAAAATGAAAACATAAATTATAATATAATAAATAACTAAAAATAATTATCAAAAATAATAACGTAATAGTAATAAAATGTATTCAATAATGTAATCAAATCAAAAACACTGAAATTTGCTCATTTGCAGAATTGTCGCTGTCGTCACTTTCAGTTTCTGATGATAAATTTCCCCAAAAATCAGTATCACTCAATTCTGCAAATGATTCTTATTTACTATCGCTGTTTTCTAGCTGATCAAAAACCACTTTTGACGTAAAGGGACACTTTTTGGTTGCCATGGACATTCTCATGTTTCCAGGCAGAAAGAATGACATATATAATATAAAAGTGCATGCAGGGCTCTGGGCAAACCACTAGGCACAAAGGGGATGTGAAATGTTTTCATACAGTAATGTAATCTATAAGATTATAGTGTACTGTATGTGCTGTGTGTGTTTCACTTTTTGAATTTGACGCGACGCTCGCAGGGAACGGAGCCCGGCACACAGGAGTCATCTGGCGGCGGACACAGCCTGCAAACACGGCGGGGGACATCGCTGGATCCAGGGGACAAGGTGAGTAACGCTGCCTTGGATCCAGCGATGCAATCCCGAGTGTGGCTCGGGGTTACCACTAATGGTACTGAAATTCCACCCCGAGCCACACTCGGGAATACCGCCAGGGAGGTTAAACAAAATATGAAGTTACACTTTAAACATTTTGCATGTGTAGAAACAGCAGCTTACCTATTCCTAACATAACGCTCTTAAATGAAATGCACACTCCTGTGGGGTCTACGTGAAACAGAACAGCACAGTGGGACTGATTTACTAAAACTGGAGAGTGCAAAATCTGGTGCAGCTCTGCATTGAAGCCAATCAGATTCCAGGCTTTATTGTCAAAGCTTAACCTCCCTGGCGGTATTCCTGAGTGCGGCTCGGGGTGTATTTTTATTACCAAAAGCGTTAACCCCAAGCCACACTCGGGATCGCATTGCTGGATCCAGGCATTGTTACTTACCTTGTCCCCTGGATCCAGCGATGTCCCCCTGCTGTGTCTGTGGGCTGTGTCTTCCCCCCGATACTTCTGTGTGCTGGGCTCCATTCCCTTTGCGTTGCTTGGGGGCGGAGACCGATGGCAAATTCAAAAAGTGAAACACACACAACACATACAGTACACTGTAATCTGTAATATTACATTACTGTATGAAATCATTTCACATCCCCTTTGTCCCTAGAGGTTTGCCCAGTGCCCTGCATGCACTTTTATATTATATATGCCATTCTTTCTGCCTGGAAACTTGAGAATGTCCATGGCATCAAAAAAGCGTCCCTTTATGTCAAAAGTGGTTTTGGACCAGCTAAGAAACACTGATAGTAAATAAGAATCCTTTGCAGAATTGAGTGATACTGATTTATGGGGAAATCTGTCATTAGATACTGAAAGTGACGACAGCGACAATTCTGCAACTGAGCAAATTTCAGTGTTTTTTATTTGATTACATTATTGAATATATTTTATTATTATTATATTATTATTTTTGATAATTACTTATAGTTATTTATTATTTTATAATTTATGATTTCATGTTTCAAATGTTATCATACCCGGGATGTCTACTAGACTCTTGTTTGGACAGATTTAAGTGAGTTATTCCTAAGAATTACATGCCTACAATATAAAACACCAAATTTCTATGTGAAAAAATGTACCGCTTTGAGACGCAAAAATCTGACATAATCAAACCGCCAGGAAGTTTAATTGAACAAGCTGAAGTTACAAATGGAAAGGCTACCATACACAGCTGCACCAGATTTTGTACTCTCCAGTTTTAGAAAATCAACCCCATTGTCTTTAGCAAAGGGCAAAACAGTCCTATTTTTTTAGGGTGACTTCTAAAACATACAGTACAGAACTATTTGTTCATTTTGTAAGAGATATACAGTATATGCCAGAATGTAATGTACAAACTCATTATAAGTGATAATGGAAGTAGGAGTTCATCTCTACAGCCATTGTTAATTCAAAAATAATTTATACAACTAGAAAGTGATTATTAACAAATGCTTCCATGCAGCACACAATTTATTAATGGTTGGTAAGGCACTCTTTTTTTGAAGTGGAGGTATAAAGTTACTGATCTGTTGGGAGGTAGTTTACATATCTACAAAATACTTGGGTAAATTGCTTACTGAGATACATACATCCATTACATGTCAGATAAATCAAGAGATACCCAAGAGGTTCACCTAATGGTCAGCCTCATTCCATCATGTGAAATCTGCTCTAAGTGGCATGGCAATGACTACAGGAAATGTCAGAGCATTTAAATTGATAGGTCATTGTTTCTTCCTTGAGAGTTTTAGCTTTGGAATGGACCAATTACAGTGCTGCCACCACACATGAATTGTAAATGAAGCACCTGCCAAACTACTGCACATCACACAATTTATGGCAGTTCTTTAGGTCAAAGGTGAAAGTAAACTGTGAGGATTGAATATAAAGAGAAGTACAAATAAATGATTTACAACTATTTTATTACAAACTTAGTACAATTATTTGAATAGTAACAACAATAATAATATTACTCATACCAAACAATTTAAAGAACAATAATGGAAATCAGCCAATCAAAGGAAATTAAATGTTATTACATAATGACCTGTCACCTAGTTTAAGCTTTCAAGATACAGTATGTTTTGCCCTGTTACACTTACCGATTATTAATGTCATCACAAAAAAAACAATATTTTTTCCTTTTGTCCTATTTTGTTTTATTTAAGTCTGGTTTTGAATACACTGTAAACCTCTATGCTGCCTAGTTAGAAATTCACAACACAGAACAAGGTATATAATGATTTCTAAATGGTCAAACAATTTGAATTGCCCAGGTTTGTGACAAATGTATTTTAAGAAAACTTATGTATGCATTATGGTGAAATAATTTCCAAATTAAATCTGCGGACACCCTCAAAACCACACCACCATTTTTAGTCATAGCCACAAAATCCAAGCTTCCTTTTACTGTTGGGTTGGGGAGTCTACAAGGTTGAAACACTGTTCCCCTGCTTTCTGTATATTGGGGTGGCACCTGTGCACTTGCTGCCTTCCATCTGGGAAAGTCAAAAGAAGTGAGAGGGTTGGTGCCTGTCTAATGCAATATACATGTTACATTGCTGGGTAGCTGGGGATGTTCATTTACCTGGAACAGTTCCCTTATAACGGAGACTGTCCCTGGCAAACAGAGATGAAAGGCAACCTTCACTTGAAGCTCTTATATGAGCTCTAATAAAAATTATTAGGAAAGAAAGCTTAGTTGCTATAGTACAAAGTCTCTTCTTTTATACAGGGGCTTTTAGGTTGTTTTTATTAAGTTACTGTTATGTGGTTTTACCCCTATGGTATGCACATTTAAAAATTTTAGCCATGCCACAACTTAGCTGCTGTACATTCGGGCGCAGGGACTTACATTCCATAGCAAACCACACATGTTAGTAAATTCAGAGTATTTGTGATGTAGCCTGTATATAGCATACAGTTTGGTTGTCCATGTATGGCTGATATGCTGGTGTGCGCTGATATTGTTTAGTAAATCACCCACATTAGGTTTATGAGAGCTTAAACACTGATCAATTAATGTCAATTGGTTATCAGTTTGTGTTTTTATTCATCCATACAAGTCATAATATTACATAAAAAAATGAATAAATTAATGCATGGTAAATGCATCTGAAATGCCCACTTGCACTAGCCCTTATTTTTATATAAACCAGAGTCAGATCTCTTGCAAGGTTACTTAAGCCTGATGCACACTACCAGTTTTTTTTTTTTCGTTCAACCACACAAGGCTGAACAGAAAAAAAACTGATAACTCAGGAGGAGCGGGTACTATCTATGCAAAGTTAGTATAGCGATCTCCCTTGCTGCACTATTGTGTTCCGATAGGGGGACTGCCCCCTGCCAGAATACTCCAGCCATTGGCTAAGACTGCTGATAGGGAGCCGATCGGCAGACTCTTTTCGGTCATGCCCCCGTGACAGAAGCTGGATGAATGGCCAGCTTCTGTCAGACCAGGAGCAGTACACACAGGCCAAATGTTGGTTGGTTTCTATTGAATCAGCCAATGCTGACCAATGTTCTGCTTATGTGTACTGGGCTTTAGGGTCTGTTGGTAGTCCAGGGGCCTCATCATCCTTATACCTTTGAAATTAAAATTCTTGAGTCTCCACATTGATAATTTTTCCCATGGCCGTCCTTGCTGAGGTGTCATATTAGCTTTATCCATAATCAGATGATCAGGGGTGCAAAATCAGGATTCTGCAAACAAGCCCTGTAGCTTTCAGCTGGTACCTCCAATATGGGCTTACTGTTTACAAGCTGCAGGGCTTGTGAAGGAACTAAGAGAGTGCTCATCAGCATCCTCACAATCCATTCAGAACAACAAGCCATCAGCCGCTGCGGATGATGGTATTTGTAGTATATTCATTCACAGGAAACTGAGAGTGAATGAAGTGGTGGTGTGGGCGGAGTCCTGCAGGCCACACTGTTTTTGAAGTGTGACAGCGGGTGCGGGTAGAAAATCCGCCGCCCACTGTCACTGAGGCGGGGATTGGAGAGAGAGGCTGTAGGAGCTGGGACATGTTACACATGGTACTGAATACTTACCATGTACCACAAGCATTACGGTGACTTCTACTACCAGCACTACTACCACCTCTGTCAATGTTACTGAGACTGCTTATACAAGAGTGTCTGGAACTGTTACCACACGTGTTCTGCAGCAGTTGCTACAGCTATAATACTAGTGCTAATAATTGCAGATTGCCGTTTGTCTTGTTATCTGTTTTACCTACAAATCAACAATATAACTGTTCAACCTTTTCCTGGACTCTGCATGATGCTCCTCCAAGGGCTTGTTCACACTTGACTAAATTCCTAACTCTTAATAAATGCTCCTATAACATTAATGAGCTTTGGTATGAGCGTTAGACTCATGTTAATGTGCTTTAGTATAGGCATTTGACTGGAGTTAATGACTTTGTGCTTGCCAATGGGCTTTAGACTGGTGTTTTATAAATGACAAGTTTAAACCGCTCCTCAAACACCCTATGCACAGTTTTGATGCATTTGATGTGCATTAAGGCACGTTAAGGCACGTTAAACCCGCTCCACAAGCACCTGTTTGTTTGTTTTATTTTAAGGCTGGATTCACACCATAGCGGTGCCAATTCCAGCTTGTTTGCCTGTGAGAAGGACCAGAGCCACCGTTCGACGGCTCCTGTCCATTCTCACAGTGCAGCAGCTGTCCGGGGAGGGAGGTGCAGTGAGGAGGGGGAAAGATCCCCATTCAATTCGAAGCACATCTGCATGTCAGATGCATTCCCATTGAACATAATGGGCTGGGAATTCACACTGCACTGCACATTTTCTGTGCAATGCGGACTGCAAATACACCACACCTATGTGAAATGGACACATTGAAAACAATGTGTTTTCAAGTGTCCTGTGAATTGGATGCGGTGTGAACCCAGCCTAAAGGGAAGTGATATTACAGGAAATAAAACATTTGAGGAGTGGCTTGTCATGGTGAATGCTTCCTGTGCATACTCCATTAGCAGGGAAGGCAGCAGCATGCATTCCTTTACTATGCTTCGTCTCATGTTTGGCCTCCTGCAGATGATGCTGAATTGCTGATGTATGAGCAATTGGCTGAGCAGAGGAAGAGTAGAAGGGCATCCAGGCACTATTGGGTACATCCAATTGTCTCTCAGAGATATTCTAAAGGGCACTTTAATGCCCTGTATCATGATTTATGCACATACCCTTCGAAGCTTTATGATTATGCCCCCACAAAAGTCACATCCTTTGATGCACTGTTTGAGATTCTTAGATCCTATTTGATTTGCAGCAGAACCAGATTGAGACTTCCAGTGCATCCAGAAAAGTGTCTATTAGTCAAGCTGAGGTAAGTAATCCAAGGTAACAAAAGTATGGGACACTTCTGTACACATTGCTCTATTTTACTCATTTTAATGCACCGCAACCGCACTGCAACCGAGCCACAAACGCCTGCCAATGCTCTTATGGAGCATTACCATAGAGTTGAATGGGAGACATTAAAAGGCTTCAAACTCCAGACTGGATATGAGGCTTCAATTTTGAAGCAAAGTGACGCAACGCTAACTCTAATGCTTCATGTATTAATAATGTGAATAGCACTGTGTGCTGTCCATGCTATCATTTGCATATGCATTTGAGGAGCTTTAAAAATGCCCCTCAAACACCTGCTTTTAATGCGAGTGTGAACTTGGGTACTAAACTTCTGATCTAATTCACGTGCTCACCAATTACCAGATCTATCAAATAGGAAGATAATGGAGGAGGATACGAGAGGTGGGGGTGGAGGGGAGATTCTGCTGTCTGCCCTCCAGGCATGACCGCTGGTATTGCGGCAACATTCTACAGGGAATTGTTGTGGAAGAGACACCCAGTGTCTTCCCATTCTACCAACATAAAAAATTGTGACCAGAAATGATAAATGTCTGTAACAGGAGGTTGTATACATAAAGTCTAGATGCATATCTTTCTGCTCCCTATCATCTCACCCATAGAGAAAATTTTGTTTAACAATGGAGCAATATACTGCTCTCAATAGGGTATAGGGAACAGGCAAGGTTTACTATGCTTTACTTCTGCTTCTTACACCATGCCTGCCAGAATTAGACCAGGTCACAAAGCTACAATGTTTACCTTGTAAATACAGAGATCGCGATCCTAGAAATAATGCTGGGCATGGGAAAAGACTGCTTTCACAAAAATTCCCCATGTGCACCCATTCTTCTCTGTTTCTGCAAGGTCTATCAATCTTCTTTTTGAAGAGGAAATCACTTATAGTGACGTGCAATGGGGTATAAAGGGCGTGGAAGAGCTTACAGTCTATTAGGATATAGAGGAGGCTAAAAAATGTGATAAGGGTTACAGTCTATTAAGGTATAAGGGAGGCTAGAGATGGTGCAAAGCTTACAGTCTACAGAAGGTGGAAGAGCTTACAGTCTATTGGGGTATAAGTGAGGAGGCAGAACAGCTTAACCACTTCCCGACCTTCGTACGACTATAAGCGGCAACAGAGTGGCTCTGTCCCGCGAATCGCTGCTTATAGTCATCACTTTCGTGCACAGCGGCTAGGGGCATGCTCCCTGAGCAGGGCTGCGGGTCAGGCGACTTGTGATGCCCTGTTACAAAGCCAGAACGGGGAACCTCTGATGTAAATACACCGGCTCCCCGTTCTGACAGACGGCATGTCAGAGATCTGCTGATCCCTGTACTCGGAATCAGTTAGATCTCTGGTGCCCCTGCCAGCCCAGCCCCTATACAGTTAGAACACACTCAGGAAAGACACAGTTAACCCCTTCACTGCCAATGACATTTATACAGTAATCAGCGGATATTTCAATTTCTGATCGCTGTATAAATGTCAATGGTCCCAAAAAAAGTGTCAAAAATGTCCGACATGTCCGCTGCAACATCACAATTCTGATAAAAAATCGCAGATCGCCGCCATTACTAGTAATAAAAAAAATAGTAAAAAGCCAGAAATTAATTCTCATGGTTTGTAAACGCAGCAACCTTTGCGCAGACCAATCAATAAACGCAGATTGCGATTTTTTTTTTTACCAAAAATATGAGGAAGAATATAAATCGGCCAAAACCGATGAATACATTTTTTTCATTTTTTTTTGGATTTGTATTTTAGCAAAAAGTAAGAAATATTGTTTTGTTTTGCAAAATTGTTGCCCTTTTTTTGTTTATAGCGGTGATCAGAAATGATGCAGAGGTGATCAAATACCACCAAAAGAAAGCTCTATTTGTGGGAAAAAAAGGTTGCAAAGTTCGTTTGGGTGCAACGTCACACAACCGCGCAATTGTCAGTTAAATCGACGCAGTGCCGAATCACAAAAAGTGCTCTGGTCCTATGGGAAAGCCTTCCAGTCCTTAAGTGGTTAAAGTCTTTTAGGTATAATAGATGTATATAGAAGGTGGAAGAGCTTACCATCTATTACGGTATAAGGGTGGATGCAATAGGTAGGAGATGTTACATTATAATGGTATAAAAGAGAATGCAGATGTGGAAGAGCTTACAGACTATTATGGTATGAGTGAGTGATAAAAAAAGTCAGAAAAAGGACATTGTTTACAATTCACTAGAGAAAACCAAAATTAGCAATAAAGAAAACCTCTTTGTAAGAAAATGGTATATGCGTTATTACTTTTATATCATTGGATTAGATAAACTGGGTGCCGCAAGTGTTTAGTAATGGTTGCTTAGAATGGAGGAACCAAACTGTTGACCTGCCTAGGGTCTTGTTTGGTCTTAATCAGGTTCTGGTAACAATCAATAAAGACACCACTAATTAAAAGTATTCCTTGAAGTGCATCCATGCAGTAAAGATTATTTACTCAGCATCTTAGTTTTTTTATCCAGACATAATGAAGTGCATTAGTTCACTCTACCCCTTTTTTTCAGTGATCTGGTGATCTGAGAACCACTTCTTGTTACACAAGAAAGAAATTCCCAAATCAACACTAAGAATTTCCTCGCAACTAATATTCAGATTTAAACTTATTGTGGAAGTTGAATCACGATTGGAGAGACAGGAAGCATAGATAGAATAGAATGTATAGAGAACAGATCAGGAAATACAGTCCCAGTGTGCCCGTGTGCCCAGTGTTGTATTTATTTTCACACAGTGGATTGCAGAGATTCCAGATAAAGGGGTATTACAGAATTTGTGTTATATCTTTATATCTCCTTTAGGTTTGTATTATAATGGGGAAAACATTTATTATTTGTTTTTGATCAGTCGTATAACCATTTCATTTTACACCTTGTAGCAAACAGGTGGATAGTGGGTGGTAGTGTTTATTTGGTACACCATGGCACTAGTTAGCTGGTTTATTGATGTGCTGTGAATGTGTGCCTGAATAACAGGACCTCAAATTACACACACACACACACACACACATAAATAAGTGATTACACCCCTTCTCTCCCTGAAGACAGTGACAGTCTGGATGTTCAGTCTGCAGGAGCAGAGCTAATGCAGGGATTTCTAATTCCAAATTACAGTATATTCTACACACAGTTTAGCTTAAGTACTATATTAAAAATGTTTAATTGTGAAGTTAAGAATTTATACAAATATTAAGCATGATATAAAAATCAATTTTTAAACTTTAAAGCCCAACTCCAGCCTCAAGAATAAAAATTACACTTGCAGTGGACCACACTGCAAGGATTAAATGCTTGGTTTTTGCCCAAGTATATAAAAATAAAGTGCAGTACTTACTTTATTCCTCACTCCAGCAGGGTCATTCAAGTTCTGTGAAGCCTCCTTTCTAAGGTGCTTCTGGAGACGGTCATCCTCTCGCCTCCTCCACATACAGTGCAGGGTTAACGACTCTGCATTGTACATGATGATGCTGAAGCCATAGCCTAGACCACTGGAGGGAGAGAAGGAGAGCGCCCATAGCAGGGGCTTTACTGCCCTCTCATCTCCCCCTAGACTTAATGAGCATTTATCCTTTGCAGTGTGGGGAAGCTATACTGCAGTTTTTTTTGTTATTCCAGCCCTGCTTTAAGAAGTAAAATATAAATGAAAAACAATTTATAAATATGGGACCTTTCTGGTTTTAGCACAGTTGAAGTGTCTTATGGATTGTATTAGCAGCTCACTGATAAGTCTCACTTTCCTGAAATTAGGACTCTCTCCCTAAAGTCCCATACATAGGGGCAGAATGTCGGGAGACATTTGCCGGTACAAAAAATACTGGCTGACATTTTGCCCGTGTGTACGTTGGTCTGTCCAACAGAAGATAAATGATTGGGTGAAAAAGTGGGTTGGCGCTGCCCCAGTAGGAAAATGTGCTAGAAAATAAACGTGGATGTGCTGAAAGATATCGGTGAGTAGCAAATATTGCCCTCTAAGTGGCTATAGAAAGTCGTGTAGGTGCAAATAAAAGATCGTGTAAAAGGATGACCCCGTCGCGGTTGGGTGAAAAAGTGGGTTAGTAAATAGAAGACAACCTGTCTGGTTGCATGTGTGCCCGTTTTACAGTCGGTCATAAAAAACATGGCCGTTTACAGAGGGCTGTAAGACGGGGATACATACCCTGAAATCCCTCTCTCAGGATTAAAGTCCTTTCACTCTGAATAGTCACTCGACGATTATGTTAGGTATTCTGTGAAGTTGACACGATTTTGGTCTTTCCAGGGTATAAATATTTAACAAAAAGTAAATATAAAATGAAGAATTTCGTCCCGACCTTATTG
>BLSH010172765.1:107856-136032 GCA_018402905.1 Glandirana rugosa
GTGGCTTGATTCTCGTTTTTCTAGACCTTATCGTAATTCTTAAATCTTTTCTTTTTCCTGTAATAATAAGCCGGTCGCCTATTTCCTCCTCCTCACCACTATGATTTATTTTTTCTGATACTTCTACTTTACGAATAATAATGTCCTTTTTCTTTTCTAAATTCTTAATGCTATTCCAGATCTTTTTGCTCTTAGTTCGGTGCGTTTTGAGATTCCTTATGTCTTCCTCCACCATTTTCTTAAAAACATCCAAGCTTTCGTTGCCATTGTTTTTTGGGTTGAACACTGATTTGTTTCTTAGGTTGGTATGTGCGTATTGGTTCACGTTACTATTGCTGTTACTCTTCTTTTTTGAAGCAAAGAATTTTTTGATGTTTAATTTCCTTAAGAATTTTTGTAAGTCTATGTAGACTTCAAATTTGTCCACATCTTTATCTGGGGCGTATTTCAGTCCAAGATCTAAAATGGCTAGTTCTTCTTCATTAAAAATCGTGCTGCTAAGATTAAAAATGCCTGCTCCTAATACTCTCTCCTTCTTTTTCTTCTTTCCCCCTCGTTTCCCCCTTGCTCGTTTCCTCCTTCCTCTCCCTGGTGTCTCGTCGGGGGTATAGGTCCAGTGCTATAGGTGCCTATAGCACTTTCTTTACCACATAGCAGCGCCATACCACCTTCTTTCACTTTCTTACTGTCCAACAGAAGCCTGCCTTTCGGAAAACACCCCAAACCATAATGTTTCCACCTCCATGTTTGATGATGATGATGGTGTTCTTGGGGTCATAGGCAGCGTTCCTCCTCCTCCAAACACAGCGAGTTGAGTTGATGCCAAAGAGCTTGATTGTGGTCTCATCTGACCACAACACTTTCACTCAATTCGCCTCTGAATCATTCAGATGTTCATTAGCAAACTTTAGACGGGCCTGTGTATGTGCTTTCTTGAGCAGGGGAACCTTGTGGGTGCTGCAGGATTTCAGTCCTTCATGGCTTAATGTGTTACCAATTGTTTTCTTGGTGACTATGATCCCAGCTGCCTTGAGATCATTGACAAGATTCTCCCATGTAGTTCTGGGCTGATTCCTCACCGTTCTCATGATCATTGAAACTCAACGAGGTGAGATTTTCCATGGATCCCCAGACCGAGGGTGATTGACAGTTATTTTGTGTTTCTTCCATTTGTGAATAATCTCACCAACTGTTGTCACTCTCTCACCAAACTGCTTGGCGATGGTCTTTGGTCAATTCCAGCCTTGCGTAGGTCTACAGTCTCCTGTTGGTGCTCTGAGGGAGAATTTATCGTTCTAAAACCATCTACTACTGCATTAGGGAGAGGTTTCTGTTGGTGCTCTGAGGGAGAGTTTATCGTTCTAAAACCATCTACTACTGCATTAGGGAGAGGTTCCTGTTGGTACTCTGAGGGAGAGTTTATCGTTCTAAAACCATCTCCTACTGCATTAGGGAGAGGTTCTTGTTGGTGCTCTGAGAGAGAGTTTATCATTCTAAAACCATCTCCTACTGCATTAGGGAGAGTTTCCTGTTGGTGCTCTGAGGGAGAGTTTATCATTCTAAAACCATCTCCTACTGCATTAGGGAGAGGTTCCTGTTGGTACTCTGAGGGAGAGTTTATCGTTATAAAACCATCTACTACTGCATTAGGGAGAGGTTCCCGTTGGTGCTCTGAGGGAGGGTTTATCGCTCTAAAACCATCTACTACTGCATTAGGGAGAGGTTCCTGTTGGTGCTGTGAGGTAGAGATTATTGTTCTAAAATCATCTCATACTGCAGTAGGGACAGGTTCCTATCGGTGCTGTGAAAGACAGATTATCGATCATTCTAAAATCATCTCATACTGGTGTAGGGAGAGGTTCCTGCTGCTGGTGTGAGCGGTGCATTTCTTGCACAAAAATAAAAAGTGCATCTACAATTTTCTTTTTTTTTAAAAAAAAGAATAATAATTTATTATTCTTTTTTTTTTTTTTAGTATTAATAAATAGTATTAATAAATAGTGCTACATAGTACATTTATCTCCAGAATGAGGAGAGTGTCAAATAAGGGACAAGGGTCGCGGTGCTGCTGGTGTTGGTGGTTTTGCTGAAGCTCCTGTTGCAAGGATACGACATGGGCGATCTGTGCCAGCTACATGCACAAGTGAAACACCTTCCTCAGGTAGCCGACAGAACCTTCAAAGTTATATGGTAGGCCCGAATGACGCTCAACGAATGGTGAGGCCAGAATAAGTACAGGCGATAGTAGATTGGGTAGCTGACAATGCCTCCAGTTACTTCACATTGTCTCCCACCTGGTCCCTTGATGAAAGCTCAGAGTTGGCACCTGAACCCCATGGCCATCTGTCTTTCACCTCAGCCCCTTGTAAATCAGCCAAGCAGTCTGAGCCAGTCATGCAAAGTCTCTTATGCTTTTTGATGACTCTCCTGGTGTGCTTTCCGTGGGCCATCCACATAGCCCTGCCCCAGAAGTGGAAGACATTGAGTGCACTGATGCCCAAACACTTCTGTTGCAGGATGAGGACATGGAAACACCACTGCAGCACGTCTCTGATGATGACGAAACACAGGTGCCAACTGCTGCGGCTTTCCTCAGTGTGCAGACTGACAAGGAGGGCAGTGGTGAAGGGTGGGTGGAAGATGATGTGGAGGATGATGAGGTCCTGGACCCCACATGGAATGAAGGTCATGCGAGTGACGTGTACAGTTTGGAGGAAGAGGTGGTGGTCACACAGAGGCACCAGCACAGCAATAGAGGAAGCAGGATGCAAAAGCAGAGCGAGCATCCCCTAGACAGTATGCCTGCTACTACCCACCACACCCAGGGACCTAGCACACCAAAGGCAGCTCAAAGGCGTTCCCCGGAGTGGCAGTTCTTCAGACAATGTGCTGACTACAAGACACAAGTGGTTTGCACACTGTGCAATGAGAGGCTGAAGCGAGGCACAAATGTTCTAAACCTGAGCACAACCTCCATGACCAGGCATCTAAATGCAAAGCACTTGCTGCAGTGGAATAAGTACCTCAAAATCCAAGAAAGGTCTCGGCCTCCTCCTGCTTCCTCTTCTGCTGCTGCCCCCGCCTCTTCCTCCACCTCTGCAGTGCCAGTGTCACCTGCCACCCAGCAAACAGACGATGTGCAACCCCACCATGTCTGCCACCATCCCCAAGCATTTCCACATGGTCCCATGGAAGCTTACAGCTCTCCATCTCCCAAACACTGGAGAGAAAGAAGAAGTACCCCCCTACCCACCCGCGATCCCTGGTCCTGAATGCCAGCATTTCAAAATTCCAGGCCTTTGAAATGCTGTCATTCCGTCTGGTGGACACGGACAGGTTTAAAAACCTGATGGCGGTGGCTGTCCCACAGTATGTGGTTCCCAGCCACCACTTCTTTTCCAGGCGAGCCATCCCTTCCCTGCACAAACAAGTCGGGGACGAGATCAATTGTGCACTGCGCAACGCCATCTGTGGCAAGGTCCACATAACCACTGATACGTAGACCAGTAAGAACGGGCAGGGCCGCTATATCTCGCTAACTGCACACTGGGCAAATGTAGTGGCGGGTGGGCCTGAGGCGGCTAGTCGTTTGGTGCATGTCCTTCTGCCACTGAGGATTGCAGGGCATTTCTCTTTGCCTCCTGTTGCCTCCTCCTCCTACTGGGCTTCCTCCTCCTCTACCACCTCCTCATCCGCTCAGCATAACACCTTCACCACAAACTTCAGCACATCCAGGGGGAAATGACAGCAGGCTGTTTTAAAACTGATATGTTTGGGGGATAAACCCCACACTGCGCAGGAGCTGTGGACGGGCATTGAACAACAGACCGATGAGTGGTTGTTGCCACTGAGCCTCAAGCCCGGCCTGGTGGTGTGCGATAATGGGCAAAATCTCGTAGCAGCTCTGGGTCTAGCCGGTTTGACGCACATCCCTTGTCTGGCACATGTACTGAATTTGGTGGTACAGAAATTTCGAAAAAAACTACCCAGATATGTCAGAGCTGCTGCAGAAAGCGCAGGCCGTCTGTGCGCGCTTTCGCCGTTCTCACCCTGCTGCTGCTCGCCTGTCTGCGCTGCAGCGGAACTTCGGCCTTCCCACTCACCGCCTCCTATGCGACGTGCCCACAAGGTGGAACTCCACAGCAGGGTGGCACTCAACGCAGCTCGTGGGCATCACTGGAGCGTGGCTGGGGGGATACGGAGGACACAGATGATACACCTCCCCCAGAGGACAGCTTGTCTTTGCCTCTGGGCAGTCTGGCACACATGAGCGACTACATGCTGCAGTGCCTGCTCAACGACAGCCAATTTGCCCACATTTTAACTTGTGCTGATTACTGGGTGGCCACCCTGCTGGATCCCCGTTACAAGGACAACGTGCCGTCCTTAATTCCCTCACTGGAGCGTGATCGGAAGATGCGTGACTACAAGCGCACTCTGGTAGACACGCTGCTGAGGGCATTCCCAAATGACACCGGGGGCTCAGTGGAAGCACAAAGCGAAGGCAGAGGAGGAGGAAGAGGTCACCAACGCAGCTGTGGCACCGCCAGCACCTCAGAAGGCAGGGTTAGCATGGCCGAAATGTGGAAAAGCTTTGTCAGCAGCACGCCACCACAAACAGCACCATCAGCTGATAGGCAACGTCTTAGCAGGAGGCAGCATTTCAGCAACATGGTGGAACAGTATGTGTGCACACGCCTACACTTACTGACTGATGGGTCTGCCCCATTCAACTTCTGGGTCTCCAAATTGGCCACATGGCCTGAGCTTGTCCTTTATGCCTTGGAGGTGCTGGCCTGCCCTGCAGCCAGTGTATTGTCTGAACGTGTGTTTAGTACGGCAGGGGGGCGTTATCACAGACAAGCGCATCCGACTGTCAACAGCCAACGTGTACAAGCTAACCTTTATTAAAATGAACCAGGCATGGATCCCACAAGACTTGTCTGTACCTTGTGCAGAATAGACATTTAGACCGGCTTCACACAGCCATTGGTATCCTTTTTTTTTTTTTTGAATATGTCTCAATATTTTGGGGGCTACCCCAATTCTAAAAAACAAACAAACAAACAAACAAAAAACAGTGTTGGCTACCTCCTCCTCCTCCTCCACCACCGCCACTTCCACCTACACTGCCACGGTCACGGCCTAGTCAACCTCTAGGCTCCTACTCCACATCCACCTCCTCCTCCCATTTTTATTTTTTTATGTGATTTTAAGTTATTTCCCTATCCACATTTGTTTGCAGGGCACTTGTCCTACTCTTACCCCAATTTTGCTTCCTTTTGCAGCCTTCATGCCCTTTCCATGACTTTTTTACAGCCATTTTTTTTGCCCAAAGGTTCGGGTCACCATTGACTTCAATGGGGTTCGGTGTCCGGGGTCAAGTTCGGATCGAGTTCGGTGCCGAACCTGAACGGTTTCACGAGGTTTGGCCGAACACGATGAACTCGAACATCCAGGTGTCCGCTCAACTCTAGTGGACAGGTGTCTTTTATACAGGTAAATAGCTGATATTAGGAGCACTCCCTTTAAGAGAGTGCTCATAATCTCAGCTCGTTAACTGTATTGAAGACAACTGGGAGCCAGAAATCTTGCTGATTAATAGGGGATCAAATACTTATTTCACTCATTAAAATGCAAATCAATGTATAATTTTTTTGAAATGCGTTTTTCAGAATATTTTTGTTGTTTTTCTGTCTCTCACTGTTAAAATAAACCTACCATTAAAATTATAGACTGATCATTTCTTTGTCAGTGTGCAAACATACAAAATCAGCAGGGGATCAAATACTTTTTTCCCTCACTGTATGTCCCTATTACATATTTTCCCTCACTTCCTCTCTGTTACTTGCTGTCATGCTGACAACACTTAGAGGGTAAATCTCTCTAACGAAGCCCCAGTTAGAAGTAAAGACCTAACAGGGGTTCTAATTCTCTCCTACTCTATACAAAATAAAGGACATTTTACTATTGTAAAAATAAAATGGTATGTCCCTGTCTGCTTTACAGCAGAATGATCTTGTTGAACATGTTACGTATCTTATCTGAAGTTGAAAGCTTAAGTGGAAAAGACATAAGATTACATTTTAATATATAATAATTGTATACAAAATATATAGACACATTTCTCATTGCAGTGTGTGAACAAAAGTCTAAGTTTATGTCACACCCTGGGTCATGGCTTTAAAACGTCTGCTACACTTGATGGGTGAATCTGCTTTATACACTGGATAATACTTTCAGATTTTAAGGGCCACTGCGTGAGTGATACATTGCTGGGCCCCTCAGTTGGAGAGGAGGTAATCATACATTAGTTAAGGATACACTGAAGGCTCAACAATACTAGCCATTTTTATTACAGCCACCCCTTGAAAACATAGGATCAAAAGATGCACCATCTGCCTTCATAGCATCTAAATTCTCTGGAAAAACATACGTTTTAGTAGTTATTTTGTGTGGGTAATGATATACATTGATCTATACTGACTAATCCCTGTAAAACATTCTTATTCTTACTTGTAATATTCCACCATGTGTAGTTTACCATAGGCGGAAGATTGTGCATATTTCCTTAGTGATCAGACCTAACACTGGCCCTCATCAATCTTTTTACTTCTTTGCGAGGCCGAATGGGGCCCATCCCCTTTTCTCTTTTCCAGGATTAAAGGGTTTTACTATCCTGCAGTTAAATGCTAGGCTATTGCTTTATTGTGGTTGTTCACCCCCTGTGGATACCTAAGGTTTTATAAAAGTAATATAAAATGCATTTTATGGGGCAGTCTAGCAGCCGGACATTTATCTACAGTGACACAACTCTGTTGTGGATATTTCCAATGCAGAGTTCATAAGAGTGATTTCTTATACTTTATATGCTTATTTCTGCCCCTGTAACTTAAAGCTGAACTCCAGGAAATCTAGAAATGCACCTGCACTGCAAGGGTTGACTTCTCCTTTAGATCTAGATGACTTGGTAAGGCCTCATTCACACAGTCGTACTACTTAAGCATACACCAGTGCGACTGTGTTTTTCCACACAGAATGCACAGATGCTCCATGCGTGGGTACTCCCATTCATATCAACTGGACACAGCCGTTGCTTGCAGTTTGACATCTGGGTGGGTGTGGGTGCATGTCCCCGAACACACTTAGTACATGCATAAATGCTGCCTCAGCCCATAGATCTACATATCCGGTTAGAGAATAGTCAGCTTTATTTTATCAATGGTAATGGCAGTATTCAATAGCAGAAAACAACTACACTGATCTCATAGTGTCTCCCTACAATTCTGCTATGCTCCACCAGTGCCTACCACTGCAGTTACATTGTTATATGTCAGAATATATTTTGTGACTACCTTTAACCTCCCTGGCGGTATGATTATTTCAGATTTTTGGTGCTGAAAGCGGTACGATTATTTTGCATAGAAATTTGGCGTTTTATATTGTAGACCTGAAATTATTAGGAATAACTCTCTTAAATCTGTCCAAACAAAAGTCTAGTAGACATCCCGGGTATGAAAAAGTTTGAAACATGAAATCATAAATTATAATATAATAAATAACTATAAATAATTATCAGAAATAATAATGTAATAGTAATAAAATGTATTCAATAATGTAATCAAACCAAAAACACTGAAATTTTCTCAGTTGCAGAATTGTCGCTGTCGTCACTTTCAGTTTCTGATGATAAATTTCGCCAAAAATCAGTATCACTCAATTATGCAAATGATTCTTATTTACTATCAGTGTTTTCGCACTGATAAAAAACACTTTTGACATAAAGGGACACTTTTTGGTTGCTATGGACATTCTCATGTTTCCAGGCAGAAAGAATGACATATATAATATAAAAGTGCATGCAGGGCACTGGGCAAACCACTAGGGACAAAGGGGATGTGGAATTATTTCATACAGCAATGTAATCTGTAAGATTACAGTGTACTGTATGTGTTATGTGTGTTTTACTATTTGAATTTCCCAACGGTCTCCGTCCCCGTGCGATGCGACGCTCGCAGGGAACGGAGCCCGGCACACAGAGACATCGGGCGGAGGGACAGACACGCTGACACCGCGGGAGGACATCGCTGGATCCAGGGGACAAGGTGAGTAGCCCAGCCTGGATCCAGCAATGCAATCCCGAGTGTGGCTCGGGGTTACCGCTAATGGTACTGAAATTCCACCCCGAGCCACACTCTGGATTACCGCCAGGGAGGTTAAACAAGCTTTTATGGGAGAACAAGACTGCCAATATGCTAGCAATGCATTAAAACATTGGATGGATTTCATCGACGTACCAAATTTCTGTTTGTGCAACTTCTGTTGTGGGGAGGATTTACTAAAATTTTACAAAAAAATTTACTAAAGCTAGAGAACTCAAAATCTACTGCAGCTTTGCATAGTAACCAATAAGTTAATACGTTTTCTTGTCAAACCTTATCTGAACAAGCTGACGTTAGGAGCTGATTGGTTACTATACACAGCTGCACCAGATTTTGTGTGCTCCAGTAGCAAATCCCCCCCCAATGGGTATGAGAGAGTATAATCAATGCACTGTGCAGCTGGAGATTTCAGGGGCATTTCCTTGACCCTGACAGATTTGAATCCTCTGCTAGTACCTACTGGCTCAGCCATAAGAGACCCTCACGTTGAACACATTGCCTTTTAATCTGTGCTGATTTGACTTTCAGCCTATAAACAGGTTTCTCATTGTCCGCAGTAAAGTACCAAAACATTATATGTATGCATCGTTTTGTTCCAAGCTCTGAATTGGCATGTCTACCTAGTCTGTTATATCCAATTTGGGCCCGTATACTGGACACTATGACTTTTTACTACTTTGTCTCTCTTTTCTTTAATAATTATTTTCCTAGATATCAGGCACCAAGTTATTTTAAAACGTTATTCACTTCCAGATTTCAACTCTGTTGGGTACCTGTACTTTCACTTCTAGATCTATTCAGTTTATGAAGGCCCTTCTAAGATCAGGTACCATAGATAGCTTGAAAGGTCATGATCACGATTAATGGCCAATGTAACTAAAACCTTTGTACACACAAATAAACTGGAAAAACAGTTTCCTTGTCTTATCCTATTGTGCATATTAAAATAATAGGGTTGATTTATCAAAGGCAAATCTGCTCTTCACTTTGCACGGTACGTTAACATTAGCTTAGTGAATGAGGTGAAACTCTGTTGACTTCCACCATCAAGCCATGTGCAAGGAAAAATACAGCCTTTTTTTATTTTCCTTGCACATCACTGGGTATGCTTTGGAATATGACTTTTCACCTCATTCATTAACCAACGGCAAGTTTCTTTGTGCTGTAAAAATGTACCTACAAGTGAACAGCCTTAGGCCCCATTCTCCTCTATGGAGCAGCGGATGTCAGCGGAGACAAGTCCGCTGACACCCGATCCGCTCCGATCTGATCCACGATCCGTAAAGTCCGATGGATGGAAACCCTATTTTTCCATCCGTCTGCGGATTGGATGACAACAGACAGACGGTCCGTTGTCATCCGATTTTCCATAGAGGAGAGCGGAGCTCTGACAGACCGTTCCCGCACAGTTTGCGGAGACGGATCTGTCATCCGTCGGCTCAGCGGGGATCAGCGGAGTGATCCCCACTGAGCAAAAATGGATCCCGATTCCCCATTGGAAGATTATCCCTCTGTTACTTTCCTGGCGACAACCCAAAATTTGGGATTTTCTTTACTTTCACTTTCAATGATGATGGTAAAAAGGACAAAATAGAGAGGGTGAATCTCCTTAATTGGAGCACAGACAGCAATACAAACAGACAGGGGTTCTAATTCCTCTCCACTCTATCCAAAACTAAAAAAAAAGGTTTTACCTTTAGTTATACTTTGTAGCAGGGGGCCCCCATGCTACTCAGTAAAATGGTGGTTTACACCAGATTTTGAAAGAAGAAAGAACACTGATGGTTCAGGTTTTTGCTGGCTTGATAATAGAGCCAGAGTTAGAGCTCTGGACTCCACCCTCCAAAGGGAGGTCAGTGTGTCTGAGGGGAGCCGTTGAAAATGCTGCTGTGCATCAAGGTGTTCAGGTTGGGGCAAAGGAAGGTCTAAGCCTGAGAGGAAGCCCATGTGTGGGACGGGAGTAGCTAGGAAGCTGTAGAGAGAGTCCAGGAGGGACAAGCACAGCTGGGATGTGTTTGATGGTCAGGAAGATCAAAAGGTGTTTGAGGAAGACCTTGCAGAGATACTCGGGACTGTCACAAGAGAGCCAGGAAGCTGAATGTTATGTCTTTGCAGTGATGGTGAGAACGCCCTGCGTGGGAAGAGCTATCTGTATGAACTTTGACTTGCTTTTAAATAAAAGTGGGCTGACATGCCCTAAAATACAGTTTTGGACTAGCACAACTCATTGTAAACGTATCCACCACTTCAGTTTAATCACCCCAATCTTATAACTTTAATATTATCTTTCCACAGGCCTGCAGTTCTGGATGTACATTTAGCCAAGGGGCAGAATGGACTGGCTCCATTCACTAGCCTAAATAAGGAAAGAACCTCTTGTTTTGGATTTATAGTGCATGCAAGACTTAATAGTACCTTTGGTTTTAAGAAGGCTTTACTTTGCTTTATACTAGTTGAGTGGACAACATTTTTGATTCCTTGTGGCCCACCTCTTAATAATCCCACTGGTTATCTTCTTATACCTGATAACAAGGAACAGTTCTCCAGCTCTTACAAATGTTCAGAAGAAATTAATTCCATCAACAAATGTTTCGTTGTTAAACTATCTGTTATGTATAAAGTGACTGAACTGATCTCTAAAAGTTCTTTCTTAGCTTTTTGTCCCAATGAGATGTAAAGACCATTGCATGCTTTAACCACATTTTAGTTATTATCCAGAGGTAATTATTTTATTTAAAAATAATGGAACACCCCAAACTTTCCATTGGTCATAAACCTCTCGTTTATAATTGCTAAGTAAAAGAAACTTATCCCCAAATACCCTGTTAATTGTGCATTAGGAGCATTCATGAGGCAGTTAAAAATACGAGCGCACTTCTAGCATGTATCCCTTTACACCATACTTTGTAAGAAAGCATGATTCCTGGCCAAATAAATAGGATGACCCCCACATCAGGCGATGTGCTTTACTTCCCTCACATAAATCTGACTTGGCTGAACAGCTTATATCCTCCACAGTCATATCGCACGTGTAATATGTCTGCTAATATGACACTTGATCAGGGATCTTTGGCTGTCTGTATACCAGGTGTTTAAGATGAATAAGGTTGCGTGAGTATAACCTTTCATTGGATCCTTGTGAGCTTTTTGTGTTTAATGCTTGTTTTATGTGCAGCCTGTGGAGGTTCTAAAATATTAGAAGGTGCACTTTGTGAAAACTGCTTTCTAGTAGCCTGAAGATATACCGTATCATTGATGTTAGGCAACACAGTTATTCTTTGTAATCCTCTTGATGTTGTAAATGAAAAAGAAGAGAATCTCACATCCTATGAACTTTGAGCAAACGCTTTGCTGAAAGGAGCCATCAAAGAGCAAAGCCTTGGTAAAACCTAAAGCATACACAAAATTAAATTGGTGCAAATTACCTCTATTGTATTAAGCGACAGATACAAAACAAACCGCGCTGCAGCCTCTATATCTAAAAAAGAAAAAGGTCACCCATACCTGGGTTTGAAGTGCTGGCCTCACTGTGGCCATTTTTAACAACAGTCCTTTGTCAAGGCTTTCACCTATGACAGAAAAAGAAAACTTCCTATTGTTATGCCAGTATTCCTCCTTCTTTCACTTTACATTAATTACCACTTTCCTCAACACACTTGGGAAGCCTCCAAACATGCTCCTGTTTTTTTTTTTTTTTTTTCTAAAAGGCACACTTCAACGCCTGAGCTTTTTATATGCACAGCCGGTTTGAAATGTGACTTCTGCCTACTTTTAGTTTCCCTGATTTTCGCATACTGTAATTGTTAATAAAAAAAAAGACAAAAGCTGATTTCATGCTGCCCTGTCACTTGTTTGCATGGCTTTCATTTTTTTAGTCTCCAGCTGTGCCTGACAGCAGAGGGTTACTCCAGCAGGTGTCCTCCTCTCTGGCCTATGGTAATTTTTAACTTTGGTTCACTTTCTTTTATGTTAGCCCCATGTGATGCGGCAGATGCCAGCATGCGTGGCAGAATCAAAGAAAATTCTTAGGTTTTTGCCATCATTATACAAGTCACCAAAACTATGTGATTTGGAGGCATGCAGTTTTATGTGTGGCATACTGACGCCTCCCTTAGGGTTAAATATCATTATAAGTGCCTAGCTAAATTTGACAGCTTTCATTTAAACCACTTATGAATAAGATGGCCAGTTCCTCATAAATAAAGGAATAACTGCTCAGACTACTACACACTCTACTGTATATTATATAAATGTATTTATCATTTTGTATTATACCGTTTTATTTTTATTTTTTTTTTATTATAATTTACTTTTACAGTATAAGGCTTTATAGTATGTTTAATACATAAAATATTTTTTTAAACTACACTATAAAGTATGTATTTGCAAAGTACAATTTATGTGTTATATCATCATTTTTTGTATATCAATGGATATATTTGTATAGATAAATGTCTTGGTAAAAAACAACAGTAAAAGAAGAATAACTTTTATGTAATTTGCCCTCCTATACAGTCCATGATTAATGTTGAGTAGGTTGAACACACATTCAAAGTGTTTACACCCAATGTTGATTTTCTAGCAAATATTTCAATAACTCATTGATAAGTAAATGATTCAGCTAAACCCAGAGAAAGCACATGTGACCAGGAGGATGTGTTTACCTTTTGGTTTAAAATTAATTTCTTAAAGAGCAGTGATGTTTATATGGGCAAACACTGGGGGTGGCTTGCTGTTAAGAAACGTGTTTTAAACTTTACTTTTAATAACTAATGTGGGACACGTTTATTAATGTGGTTACCAGTTATTTAACTTCTTCTGCTTCTCTCCCTATTAATGAACGCCAAGGGACTTCAAAGGAAAACTGTAGCTTTTACTTTTTTGTATAAATGTTATCAGCTCAATTTATTATATTAATCAATTTGCATATAAAAAAATAAAACAATAATTCAGTGTATATTTGTTTTAAAAAGTCCTCCTTATTTACTAGTTGCATATGTAGGATATGCTTTCTGCATAGCAACTCTCACAAAGTAATTGTACTTTTCTTCTTCTTTCTCTGCCAAGGGTAGCCAGGTTTTACTTTAGTGAAAAAATAAGGCTATCTGTAAAGCTATACATGTTTCCATTTTGTTTTACAATCTGTATACAATCTCCTTTAAATTTAGCAAAAAGAATCAAATAGGCTGTTATACCACATAGTTGTATGCAAATTTAAACAAGATCCTTCAAACAGACTTGATGGGGGAGATTTACTAATACTGGAGCACTCAGAATCTGGTGCAGCTGTGCATGGTAGCCAATCAACTTCTAAAGCCCCGTACACACGGTTCGCCGATCGCATACAACAGGTTGTACTCATGACCGTTGTATGCGAAATCGATCGTTTATATGTGCGATTTGAACAGTCGAACATACGACGGTCATACAAGGGAGTTGTATGAGCAGACTAGAAAACTTGGTCGTACCAACAAGCTCTCATACGACCGTTGTATCGTGTGTACAGAGCAGTTGGTACAACAAAGTTGTATTGTGCAAAACACGCATGCTCCGAAGTCAGGAATGGCTGGATGCTAATTACATGCACCTGAACATTCTTTCCCCGGCCATACGATCGTGTAGTGCAGTCAGTATGCTGCATACAACAGCCAACATACAATTCGACACGATCCTACGTACGATCGTCGAACCATGTGTACGGGGCTTAACTTCAGCTTATTCAATTAAGCTTTAACAATGAAGCCTGGAAGCTGATTGGATTCTATTCAGAGCTGCACCAGATTTTTCAAAGATTTAGTAAATTTCCTCCAATGTGTGTAGGCATCTTAAATCTAACTGACATTTTTTTATCTTAATGCATTCTATGCATTAAGATAAAAAGCCTTCTGTGTGCAGCAGCCCCCCTAATACTTACCTGAGCCCATCCCTATCCAGTTATGTTGCACGAGTGTCTCGGCTGCCCGGGACTCCTCTTCTCATTGGCTGAGGCAGCAGTGTGGCGCCATTGGCTCCCGCTGCTGTCAGTCAAAATCAATCAGCAAATCATGAGAGAAAGGGGCGGGGCTGGGCCACAGTGCTGTATCTGAATGGACACAAGGAGCTGTAGCTTGGTTCAGGTGCCCCTCATAGCAAGCTACTTTCTATGGGGGCATTCAACAGGAGGGAGGGGCCAGGAGCACCGAAGAGGGACCAGAGAAGAGGAGGATCCAGGCTGTTCTCTGTGCAAATCCACTGCACAGGGCATATAAGTATGACATATTTGTTATTTTTAAGCAAAAAAACAACACTTTACAATCACTTTAACTGCTTCAGTTTTTTAAATGGTAATGTTACAGCTCCTCTGAGCCTTAGCGCCCTGCAACATTGTTTGGTATTGTAGCCACAATCTATCAGCACTTTTTAGCACAATGTAACCACAATATTTTCACGTTGTGGCTGTTATATAAACTGAACTATATATATGCATTGTACCTTTCTATCCAGCAGGTGACATTGCAGTGTTATAGTATGTTATCTATGATAATGTAATCACAGGATGTACGTTCTGTCTATGCTCAGTGTATTTGTATGCTCCTTGATCCTGTTTATGTTCTGATACTCCTTCATGAAAGTAAAGTATTCTCTACAACTAAGAAGCTTCTAGCACCTAGCAATACTCTGCTTAACAGGTTATCGGTCCCAACGCACCCAGCAGGCTCCCAGCAGCACCCAGCCAGTGAACAGGATACTGCAAGCCCAGGCACTGGAAAGAATTCTACAAAGAATCTGTGAGTACTGCATACAAGCTCTTGAAAGATGGCAAGTGGTTCAGATGTGAAGTTTGCAACTGCAAAGCTGAACAATGCAAAATACCAGCTATGGAAGTTTAAGCTAGAAATGCTTTTGAACAAGGATGACTTCTGGCAAGTGCTGAATACAGACACACCCACAGATGGAGAGACGGAGGACTGGGATAGGAAGGACAGACAGGCAAAAGCAATTATAAACTCACTAGTGGATGATGACCAGCTTATCCACATAAGTACAGAGAAAATGACCAAAGGTATGTGAACTTCATTACAAAAGCTGCATGAGCCTTCAAGTCTAAACAGCACATTGTTTTTGCTAAGAAAGTTGTAGAATATGAGACTACAAGAAGGCCAGCAAATGTGTGATCATGCGAATGCTATGCTAGAAACCACAGAGCAGCTATGCACCATCGGAGAGGGCATTGAAGATAACCGTATTGTTGCCCTGCTCCTCTGCAGCCTTCCAGAGACATATACTGCTCTTATTAATGCTTTAGAAACCAGACCCCAGCAGGAACTGACACTGGAATATATCAAAGGCAAGTTAATCAGTGAATATGACAGAAGGAAAGAAAATATGCACAGGCCTGGAGGTTCGGGTGCAGCCTGGTGATTCCTGGAGTCACACAGGAGAACAGCAGAGGTGCTAAACAGTGAGAGACTTTAAAGTGATCCATCGGTTTGGTGAGTGACGGTCCCTGAGAACTGCAAGAGAAAGTGCTGGATCAGGCTGGGAGAGGAATAGTGGACAGTCTGTAGAAGCCTTGGGAGCCAGTTCAGGGAAAGGAGAGTCACTGAGGAAAAGCAGGTTGGTGGGACCTGGAAGAGGGATGGGCTGGGGGTTGTAGTCCATCAAAGGCCCGGCTAGCACTCAAGTGCTTTTGCTACACATTCAGGGGCCCATGATTCTTGGCCTGTAATGGGTGTTCTGGAGGTTCTCCTGAGAGTAGGCCTCACCATGTGTTAGCCACGATGAAGAGAAAGGAACAGAGAAGCTTGATAAATTTCCTTTCAAGCTGGAATCTAAGTCAAGTGCTGGTGAGAGTAATGGAGTGATGGTTTACTAAGTTCAGTGCTGGAGAGAGAACGGTAGGAGAAATGGTCAGCGAGTCAAGTGCTGGAGAGTTGTGAGGAGTAACAGTCTGCAGAGGAACGGTCTGCAGTGAAAGTGTGCATATACAGGAGTGTATATGGAGTTTGCATATTATAATTTTTTGGGCATCCCACAGTCATCACTTATTCCCATCCAAGTTATTTCCCCTTAATAAAACAACAAAAACAAGAGCCAGCCTGGTCAGTGTCTACGGATATGTGAAATATGGGGTGATTGAGGGCAAACACATTGATGTCAAGTATCACTTACTGAGGGACAATCAAGTGCATGGTTTTATTGACATTCAATACTGTCCGTCAGAGGAGATGACTGCCGATACACTCACCAAGCCTTTATTGAAGGAACATCATAGTTATTTCCAGAAGAAGCTGAACATAATGTGACAAAGCACATGCTGTTGAGAAGGGGTGCTGGAAAAGCAACAGCAAGTTATACAAACTGAACTATATATAGCATTGTACCTTTCTATCCAGCAGGTGGCACTGTAGTGTTATATTGTGTTATCTATGATAATGTAATCACAGGATGTACATTCTGTCTATGCTCAGTGTATTTGTATCCTCCTTGTTCCTGTTTATGTTCTGATAATCCTCCATGAAAGTATTCTCTGCAACCAAGAAGCTTCTAGCACGTAATTGCTATACTCTGCATAACAGTGGCTACATAGGAAATGCCAGTGATGTTATTATTGGAATTTCTTTTAAAGCCCATCACTGGGCAGTTTTTTTCCCATGCAGTGGGGCTGTGCCTGCACTGTATGAATTAACTGCTCTATGTGTCTAGGAGTGAGCACAAAGCTTATACTCACCTGATCCTTTGATCCTCTGGAAAACAGCACTCCCCCACTTCCAGTGGTGGACTCTTTCTGGTCTATTCAGCCTGCTTTGTGTGTGATGACGTCAGGAACTAGGGATGCACCGATACCACTTTTTTTTTTTTTTTTAGATTTAGAAATTTTTTTATTAAGTTTTACAAAGACCAAGAAGAAATTGAACAGTATACACATGCACTACACGTAATATATTACAGAAGTAGTTACAAGGAGACAACATGAAAAAAGACAAAAGTGCACCAAGATGAACAAAGGCATGAAGGGGGGGCTACTATGCAGTCCCTCTTTCCCACTCCCGACACCCCAGTTGGGATCAATCTGTGTCCGGAGTAAGGGTAGGGACCTAAGCCCAGAACTCCAGCATTAAAAATAGAGACCGGGCCATCTGTAGGGCCAAGCAACAAAAATAATGTCCAAAGGCCCAGTAAGCACCGTAGAACTACTTCAGTAAAGGTTAACCAAATACTGTTGCTAAATCAAAAAATATTATTAGATAAGGAAGGAAGAAGAGGGAAACTGAGAAAGAGGAAGGAAAGGAGGGTAGAGAGACACCATGTAGGTGAAGCCCCAATGAATACTGCATCGGTTCAAGTGGGTATCTTAAGGTAATTCTTCCAGGGATCCCAAACTATATCAAACTTCTCCGTGGAGTCTAAAAGGATGTTAGCATACTTCTCCTGGGTCATGATCCAGATGATTTTCTTCTTTGCTGCGTTGAAGGAGACAGAAGGCTTTTTCCAAGCCCTAGCAAGTGTCATCTTAGCTACTAGTATTATAAAATGGGTCATTTTCATTGTGGACTTGGACATGCCCTCTGGCCTGTGGTTTAGTAAGGCGATTTCTGGAGTCTGCAATATAGTTTGGCCAGTGACCTTTCGCAGCAAAGAAAAAATTTTGTTCCAAAAATTTCTAATTCTAGGACATTCCCACCAAGTATGGTAAAACGAGCCCTGAAGATTGCATCCCTTGAAGCATAGTGGAGAGAAGTTCGGGAACATGATCGATAAGTGGGAGGGGACCAGGTACCAACGTGAAATTACCTTTATGCTTGCTTCCATTAGTGATATGTTTACTATCCCCTTGAACGATTTAAGGAACAGGGAGAACCATTTGTCCATGTCCCATGTCACGTTCAGGTCCCCCTCCCAACTTCTAGCATAAGGGGGTTTGTCGAGCTGTTCGGTCAGTGATGCATATATTGTTGAAATACCCCCTTTCTGATTGGCAATCTCAGAGCACCACTTCTCGTAAGGAGTAACCCCCAGAAGCCCCGTTTTAGTCCTCCATATTGAGGAAATAAAGTGATGGATTTGCTGGAAGCGAAACCTTTCGGATGAGGGCATGTCCAATTTAATGGAACAGTATTCCAGGGAAATGGGATCTGTAGAGGACAGGAAATGTCCTATCCTGAAGAGGCCCTTATTGGTCCACCAACTAAAGGCACGGATATCCTGACCCAGCGGAAAGCGCGGATTGTTAAAGAGATGCTGCAAGGGACGTATACTTGAGGCTAAGTTTGTAGACCCAAAAAGGGAGTCGCATAGGGCCATCGAGTAGGAAAGCATGGGGGATATGATATCGGTGGTCTTGATTTGGGGGGAGCCCATACCAGGAAGTCTAAAGTGTTCAAGGGGACCGCCTGTCTCTCTATCCCCACCCACTCTGGTTTATTACTCTGCGCATGGATAATTGAAAATTGGGCCAGTGGAGCTGCCTGATAATATCTCCAGAGGTTCGGAAGCCCCAACCCGCCCTGGCTACATCGTCTCATAAGGACTTCAGCAGGGCACCTAAAGCCCTTGGAGCCCCAAATAAACTTCTTGATCCTGGACTGAAGTTTGAGCAAATGCACTTTAGGAATTGGGATGGGGAGAGATCTAAACAGGTCTAAAATCCGAGTTCCCCCTCCCCAAACAGGAAAGGCCAAGCCTCTCCCAGTTGGCTAGGTCCTCAGTACATTGTATGAATATGGGGGGTAATTGATGCTATATACTTGTTCCATGCTAGCCGCTAAGTTAACGCCTAGGTAAGGGATCTGGGACGGGTTCCAGGGGAAATTGTAAAGGTCTTTGAATTTTTGGACTATCTGCCCTAGGACGTTTACGTTGAGGGCCACAGATTTAGTCATATTGACTCTCAAACCCGAGGCCCTCCCAAATTCTTGTAGGAGGTTAACAATGTTAGGGCCCGAAAGAAGGGGAGAAGTAATGAACAACAAAAGAGAGTCTGCAAATAGAGCGCATTTATGTGTATGTGGACCACATCTCACTCCCCGGATGTTCGGGTGTTCCCTAATAGCGATCGTCAGGGACTCAATTGTGATGGCAAAGATCAATGGGGAAAGCAGGCAGCCTTGTCTAGTTCCCTTGAGGATGGGGAACAGCTCGGAAAAGTAGTTTTGTATTTTAACACACACACTAGGAGTGGAGTATAGTGCTTTAAGGGTTTGCATGAACCAAGGTCCGAACCCCCATCTTCTCAAGACCTCAAACAGGTAAAGCCATTTAACCGTATCAAATGCCTTTTGTAGGTCTATCGATAGAACAAACCCCTCCTGCTGCGGCCCTCCATCCCACCTGGATCTAAGGAAGGTCCACTGCCCTGCAGATCTGGTCCGGGGCCCTGCCTCCCCGAAATGAACCCTACCTGGTCCCTGTGGATATATTTCCCTGTGAACGAAGATAGTCTATTGGCTAAGATTTTAGTTAAAATTTTTAAATCATTGTTGATCAAGAAAATGGGCCTATAGTTATTCATGTTCAAGGGATCTTTGCCAGGTTTGGGTATGACTGAAATGTTGGACAAATTAGTGTCGCCGCCTAAGATGGTTCCTCCTTGAAGGGAGTTAAAAAAGGTTGCCAAGTGAGGTGCTAAAATTGGACTGAATGATTTATAGTATCCCGTGGAGAACCCATCCAGGCCCGGGGCCGAGCCTTTTTTAAGGTGTTTAATTACTTCTAAGATCTCTGTTTCAGAAATCGGATCCTCTAGGGAATGACTATGTTCCCTGTCTAGACTTGATAGCGTAATGCTGTCTAAAAAGCTATGAAGGGTAGCGGGAGGGTTTGAATTCTCCGTCCTATAAAGTTTTTGCATAAAATTTATGAAACGCGGCCATGATTCGTAGGGGTTTTGGGAAAGAGAAGGACAGAAACTTTGGGGAAAGTCTAGCTGCTAGTTTGGGGTCTATTCAATCTTTCTGAAGGTAAAATTGGGCATTAGCCCATTGAATCTGTTTTTCAGCCTGGGTGGTCAAAGCTAGATTCAGGGCCACTCGCCTTGCTTCCAGTCTGGCCTGAGATTGGGGGGATGGGTTTTTCTTGTGTGCTTTAGCGAGTTTGTAGAAATCCTGTTCCAATTTGTCTAAATCACTCTTTCTCTCCTTCTTAAGCTTAGCAGAGAGCTGAATAATTTTGCCCCTCAGCACTGCTTTGTGAGCTGACCATACTGTCATGGGAAAGGTATCTCCACCCACATTTAATCTAAAATACTCCTTAAGCTCCTCCCCCAGCATAGTGCAATGGACGGGGTTATTCAAAAGTGATTCCTTAAGTCTCCAAGGAGGTCTCGACCCTACATCAGACTGAGTCACCATGTACATTAACACCATTGAGTGGTCCGACAAAGGGGAATCTCTTATGAAAGATTTGGAGACAGAGGGAATGGACGTGGCCCCTATGTGATCAATCCTTGCCAGGGACCTGTGTGGGGCGGAGTAGTGGGTGAAGTCTTTCTTATTCGAGTTAAGTTCCCTCCAGACGTCCACCAGCCCCAAAGAGTTAAGGAGCTTCGCGATCTTCACGCTCCTTCTTGGAGGCTGATGGAGGCGCGCTTGCCCCGGGCACTAAGCATAGATTGAAAGAACTGCACCTGTCCCTGATTCGGGGCATAGTATGAGACAAAAGTGTAAGAACGACCCCTAAGTTTCCCTGCCAGGAGAATATAGCTACCGTCTGGGTGATTTTCTGCCGTGATTAAAAGCCTGCCTCTTTAGCAAAGAAGATTCCTACCCCTCTCGTCTTATCCGGAGCATTGGCCAGAAAGAACTGAGGAAACTTTGCATGTATAAATTAGGGATTATATTGTATGGGGAAATGGGTTTCTTGCAGCAGAAGAACCTCCAAGTGCTGAGAATGGGCTGCTTGAAAGTATTTTCTGTGTTTTATAGGTGAATTCAGGCCCTGAACATTATGAGATGCTACTTTCAAAATTGGGGGTAAGTTAAGGGAAGTGGCCATGGGGGCATGCAAACATGGTATGCATCACTGAGGAACATCTCATCTGCCTCTAGCTGGGCGAAAGAGCTGCTTCCCCATCCTCGAACCGGGGATTCCCGACTTTCTTGCTTCCATAGAGGGGTTGCTTCCCTGGTTCCTGGAAAGGAGAGAAGAACAAGGGGAGAAAAGAAAGGCAAGTAGGAAAAGAGAAACAAAAATGAGAAAGTGAGTTAGAGGGGAAAACCAGTCTTTGACCGCCAGCCCCCCTCGGATCCGAGGGAAGGGGAGCCTAAACCAGAGCTCCCAAGCTCCAAATGCGACAAGGAGAACTTCCGCCTTATTGGCAAAATCATGTCTGCTCTAGGGTGAACCATCTGGTGACGCCCAGGAGCAGAGGGAGGAGCATGCCTGACGCCCCGCCCCCTAAACAGCCCAGTGCTACAGAACAAAAGGGTCTGACCCCTTTGGGTACCAAACAATCAGCCTAAAGAATCCTCAAAATCATCCTCCTCTATCAAGAAGGGAAGCCTGGCTAGAGGGAGGGGAGGCAGAGGGGGAAATACATTGTAGACAACCCCCCTTACCCCGGCCCCCTAGGCTCATAGGGCCGCCAGCTAACATTGCGGAATGAGCCACGCGAAACCCTCAGCCGCTCCCCGAGTGAGAGCCGATTAAAGGCAACTGATACGTGTAAACCACAGGAAACCAAGTAACAAAATAAGAGGGATTAGACCGTATCTCAGGGGGGACTCAGTGGTTCCCAATAATTCTGGCCTACTCACCTAAACCCAATCCTCGCCCTCTCCAGAAAATCAAGTTGCTCAAACGGAGTAGGGTGAAGTGGGGTCCAGACCTGGGAGCACATGAAGTAAGAAGGCATTCCCAGTAACCAACAAGGAACAGCACTGGAGAAAAACACCCCTGAGATAAGGTGATTAACCAAACCAACTAACAAGTTAACAATCAAATATGGGAGAGTGAAGTCCCAGATCATGGGATACGAGTCTTCATTTTGGTTCCGACTAAAGTCGAGCCAACCAGTCTGTAGGAAAAAGAGAAAAAGCCCTCCAGGAGATCCTCCAGACAATCAGGGAGGGTGAGAATACTTGGACCTCTTGGACTGCTGGTTCCGCCAGATCGGGGGTATTGGGCTCTGCGGAGAGGGACGTTTGGAGGAACCTTCATTTTTGGAATGGAAAGTAGAGGTTGGATCCAGAGAGATGAGGTTTAATTTGACCAATAACTGCTCTCCTTTCTGGAAAGTGGAGAAACCATGCTTTTTGCCTTTGAAAGTGAAGGAGAGGCGGAAGGGGAAGGCCCACCAATATTTGATGGATTATTGAGCTAGGACCTCAAACAAGAGTCTCAAGGCCCTCCACTTCTGGATGGTGGCCGGGGATATATCAGTAAAGACCTGAATTGGATGGCCCTGAAATGTGAGCTGAGGTGTGTTTCTAGTAAGTTTCATGATCTCCTCCTTCACTGTGTAAAAATGTGGCTTGTCCACTATGTCTCTGGGGAGCCCCTCCGAACGAGGTGCTTGGAGAGCTCTATGGGCCCTGTCAAGTTCCAACCTATGATCCGGAATCTCGGGAACAAGTTCTTTGATGAAGGAGCGGACTGTACCTTGCACATCCATAATGGATTCCGAAAGCCCCCTGATCCGAAAGTTGTATCTGTGAGAACGATTCTCGAGGTCTTCTATCTTAGAAAGGGCCGTGTCCAGCTGGTCTTGGAGATCCTGGATCCGAGATGTGTTTTGATTCGCTCTTGCAATCGTTTGGTCCGTGTTTTGTTCTATGGCATCAATCCTGGACCCAAGACTCTGCAGATCCGCCTGAATGGTGGAGGTAATTTGGGATGCAGTTTGGGACAGTCCTTTAGATAGCATTTTGGAGAAGGTTTCCATCATAAATCTCAAGTCCGAATGAAGCGTTGACGAGGGGGACCCCACCATTCCCGGCAAGTCAGGAATCGGGACCCTGTCCCCGCTTGGGGAAGCGATCATTTCATCTAAGGTCCTTTCCAAAAGGGACACTGTGGATGCTGGCGAGAGGACCCGGGGATTGTTAGTGTTGAGATTGGTAAGAAGAGACCCTGAGCCAGGGAGGATTTGAGAACCCCCTTTCTCACCTGCCTCAACTGTCCTTTTGCTCTGGATGGGTTCTGGGTGGCATTTGAGACATTTTAGAAACTTGGTCATTAAAGCCCGGTTGTCTGGAAAGGTCCCTTCTCACAGCTCCAGAGTACATTGGCATTAGCCCTTGGGGATGGCCCCTGCCGAGCGGATTGAGAATGGAGCAAAGCTCCAAGCAAGCCTGCCTTTCTGTAGGCAAAGGGGTCCAAGACAACAGGCAGGACGAAACAGGGCCCAAGGGGGCTAAAGAGATGAGGAGGTCCCTCAGAAAAGAGAATGTCTCACCTCCGGTCCGGGGTAAACTTTAAGCCAGGAACCCAAATACAGCGGAAGACCGCCTCCAATGTGAAGCCCAAGCCACGGCCTCTCTTACAAAGTGTGTCTGACTGCTGGATCCTGGATGGTGCTGCAAATGTGGGGGAATGTGATTAGAAAGAAGGTTTCCTCTTAGCTTGGCGGCTTCTGTAGAAAGGGGGGGGAGTCCCGCTTGTTAGGCCCCAGCTGCTGGTGGTATGACTAATGTGTATCAAGCTTGGACGCCTGGAAAGGCCCAAGCCGCGGCCTCAATTGCTGGCCTCGGATGATCGCGGTATGCCTGGGGCCTTTCTGGAGCTAGGATGCCTCTCAGGGGGGCTATGGGGGTGCCCTCCCCTATGGACTCTTAGTGGGTGGAGTTCAAATCCCCTCTGCGGGGGCTTCCCGGTGGCCGGGCTGGGACGGGCTTATAGGACGAAGCCACGGCCTCGCTTAACGGTCGCGACTGTGGCGTACTCCACAAAGCTCCTGAGGGAGTGAGGGCACTACTGGACGGTCCCCTGTGCCTTCCAATGATGGGGACTCGCTGTGAGAGGGATCTCAGACCCGGATTGCGGCTGATGGCAGGCTGCGGGGATGGAGCGGGACGGAGCCCCAATATCAGGCGGCCATCCCGGTTGCTTTCCGCATGCGCACTGGCCCCGATACCACTTTTTTACCACTGAGTACACGTTCCGAAACTTTACCTCCAGGTAGTCGCCAATACCAATTACAGATACCTATCGCCTAGGAATAGGGGTGGTTTGGGAGGTAGGAGTGGTTAGGGGTAGGGGATAGTTGTTAGAGAGTTGGGTGATGGCAGGGTGGGAGTAGGGGGTAAGTGTAAGGGCAAGGTAGTTGAGGGTGGGGTGAAATAGGGATTGTGGGGTGGGAGAGTTGGAATGGAAAAGGCTGTTATCACTGGGGGGGAAGAGGATAGGGATAGGAGGGTTATTGGGAGACATGGGCAGAGGTGAAAGCTGGTGGAGGGAAGGAGGAGGCAACAGGCAGAAGTGACAGCAGTGACTGCAGGTCTGGTACAGGAGACAGCCAGAGACTGCATGGTGCAGGAGACAGCCGGAGACTGCATGGTGCAGGAGACATCCTGTCAAGAGACAGCAATGCCACTGCAAGGAGGCGGGGATGGCACCAGTGACGTCTCCAGCTTTCATATTTAGGGAGGGCACATGGGGGTACAGGGATAAGAGTAGGGGGCAACTATAAAATGCAATTAAACACACACACACAGTGCCTTGAGGGGAGGGGAGGACAGAGTGGATGCAGCCAGGTGGAGGGGAGGACAGGGTGGAGCAGCCAGGTGGATGGGAGGACAGGGTGGAGCAGCCAGGTGGAGGGGAGATCAGGGTGGATGCAGCCAGGTGGATGGGAGGACAAGGAGGAGCAGCCAGGTGGATGGGAAGACAGGGGGATTAGCCAGGTGGATGGGAGGACAGGGGGATCAGCCAGGTGGATGGGAGGACAGAGTGGAGCAGCCAGGTGGATGGGAGGACAGGGGGAGCAGCCAGGTGAATGGGAGGACAGGGGGAGCAGCCAGGTGGATGGGAGGACAGGGTGAATGCAACCAGGTGGATGGGAGGACAGTGTGGATGCAGCCAGGTGGATGGGAGGACAGAGTGGATGCAGCTAGGTGGATGAGAGGACAGGGTGGATGCAGCCAGGTGGATGGGAGGGCAGGGTGGAGCAGCCAAGTGGATGGGAGGACAGGGTGGATGCAGCAAGGTGGACGGGAAGACATGATGGATGCAGCCAGGTGGAGGGGAGGACAGGGTAGATGCAGTCAGGTGGATGGGAGGACAGGGGGAGGAGCCAGGTGGATGGCAGGACAGGGGGAGCAGCCAGGTGGATGGGAGGACAGGGGGGCAGCCAGGTGGATGACAGGACAGGGGGAGCAGCCAGGTGAATGGGAGAATGGGGGGCAGCCTTGTGGATGGGGTTTACCTCTATGGTAGCCTTCATCCCTGGTCCCTCCACTTAGAGGTAAGTTCTTACCTTGGGTAATAAGCAATAGGATCTCCCTCCACCTGACAGGCTGACAGTCTCAATGTTCCTCTTCTCTCCCGGTCCTCTCTTCCTTCCTCCTCTTCCCCCTCCCACTCGGCATGCTGGGGGATGCAGTCCACCTCCAGGGAGTTCTGGGCCTGCTGGTATTATCTGGGACTACATGTCCCTTAATCCTCTGCCTGTTAGATTCCCATTGGCCCTGAATGTGGCCAATAGGAGCTGGCATTGCCGGGCGCATGAGAGCTGCTCAGCTCGGGTAGGAGAAGGAGTGGTGGAAATCCCCTGCAGTTGCGGCTCTGCCTGTGTCCCTTCACAGAGCTGCCCTGTGTCCTGTGGCAGCGGTTTATAGAATGTGCAGGGGTCAGCGTCATCACTTCCACATCACTTTCAGTATCGGTTTCTGGGAATGGGAGCATTTTCGCGAGTGTCAATACTCACCAAAATGCTAGTATCGGCACCGATACTGGTATCGGTGCATCTCTATCAGGAACAGTCCACCATTCAAGACCTCTGGAGGGTGGGGGTGTCGAACCGGTCTTGTGCTGGTAGGATCGGAGGATTAGTTAAGTAAACTTCCGCTTTCCTCTCCTCTAGATAAAAATGAGCCAAAAGGGCGAAAAGGGTAACTAAAATGAAAACAAAAAATAAAATAAATAAAACATACTCACTCTCCAATACATCGATAGGTTCCAACAGACATGCTAAATTATCAAGAATTAAAACTCAATGTCATTTAGACTTTTGTGCAAATTAAAACTTGTGCAAATTAATATTTTGCAGTAAATTTCAGTCTTATCATTCATCTCCTCTTGTATCCATCCAACCATCTATCCCCCTTTCCATCTATCTATACCTCTCTTCCTTAATACATCTATTCAACCACAACTGCAGAAGAGCTGAACAGCACTTGATTTTTGGACTACAGCTTGAAGCTGTACAATTTATTAAGCAGAGAAATAGTATATCCTCTCTAGCTCTATTTGTTATTGTAGTGGAGAGAGGGAGAATCCTTAGATGATCTTCCGATGAGAAGCTACCTATTACTGAGGCCATATTTAAACGTGAAGAGGTTTATAGAGCAGTTACTATTCTGGAAAATTGGCAAGCACTGGCTTTCCTTTTGCTTTTAAATTGTAAGTAGCACTTGGGATAGTGCTGGCTACATCCCTGGAGGAAAGCAAGCTTTACCGATAGTTTTAGCATTAGTTTACTATCCAACTTTATTATTAGTTGACCTTAGGTTTACATAGCAAATATAGGTCTATTATAATATTTGTCCTATAGTAATATTTTATTCTATACAATATACAATATAGTAGGGTTTAACAGGTAACTCAGGTAAGGTAATCCTGAGGAAATACACTAAACTCAGGTTTAAAAAATATATATATTCTATTCAGTTATGTATTCTGAATTCAAAATAGTACTTTCGATTGCATTGGACAAATGTATAAATACTCCTTTAGTTGTTATTCCTAGGTTTCTGAAAAAAAAAAAAAAACATTTGAGACCTGAATGTACATTTTTTATTTCTTTAATTAACACATTTGTACGTTTTTTGTATTAATAATTTAGGGCCCATTCAGTCTTTGGCATATATATATATACACAGTATCTCACAAACGTACACCCCTCACATTTTTGTAAATATTTTATTCTATCTTTTCATGTAACACTGAAGAAATGACACTTTTCTACAATGTAAAGTAGTGAGTGTACAGCTTGTATAACAGTGTAAATTTGCTGTCCCCTTAAAATAACTCAACACACAGCCATTAATGTCTAAACCACTGGCAATAAAAGTGAGTACACCCCTAAGTGAAAATGTCCAAACTGGGCCCAAAGTGTTAATATTTTGAGTGGCCACCATTATTTTCCAGCACTGCCTTAACCCTCTTGGGCATGGAGTTCACCAGAGCTTCACAGGTTGCCACTGGAGTCCTCTTCCACTCCTCCATGATGCAATCAAGAAGCTGGTGGATGTTAGAGACCTTGCACTCCTCCACCTTCCATTTGAGGATGTCCCACAGATGCTCAATAGGCATGCTTGGCCAGTCTATCACTTTTTATCCTCAGCTTCTTTAGCAAGGCAGTGATCATCTTGGAGGTGTGTTTGGCGCCATTATCATGTTGGAATACTGCCCTGCGGCCCAGTCTACAAAGGGAGGGGATCATGCTCTGCTTCAGTATGTCACAGTACATGTTGGCATTCATGGTTGCCTCAATGAACTGTAGCTCCCCAGTACCGGCAGCCCCAGACCATGACACTCCCACCACCATGCTGGACTGTAGGCAAGACACACTTTTCTTTGTACTCCTCCCCTGATTTCTGCCCCACACGCTTGATACCATCTGAACCAAATAAGTTTATCTTGGTCTCATCCATGTCCTTAATCTGCTTGTCTTCAGCAAACTGTTTGCTGGCTTTCTTGTGCATCATCTGTAGAAGAGGCTTCCTTTTGGGGCGACAGCCATGCAGACCAATTTGATGCAGTGTGTGGCATATGGTCTAAGCACTGACAGGCTGGGGGGGGGGGGGGGGGGGGGGGGGGGGGGGGGGGGGGGGGGGGGGGGGGGGGGGGGGGGGGGGGGGGGGGGGGGGGGGGGGGG
>BLSH010172794.1:18123-31461 GCA_018402905.1 Glandirana rugosa
GGGGGGGGGAGACCCTACTCCATAAATTTTCATTTATTTTTAATCTGTATTGCCGGGAGCCGGCAATACATTACAGCCGTGAGCAAGTTTAAATGACATTTTTTCCTTTAGAAATGTCATTATTGCTTGTTCTATACATTGCACAGATGTGCTGCTTTCCAGGCAAACTAAGGGGACCCCCCAGGCACAATATTTAAAGAAATATTTCATTTTTATTTTCAATGGATTTTTATTGAGAAAAATTGGAACACAAACATTACAGGTACAGTTCAGTATCAAGAAGCCTGGAACAAGTGAACCCGGACCAATAATATACTGTCAGCCATGTAAAAAGGATTCTAAGTAAAAAGGACTATTTGGATGAATTAAATAGATTAGTAGAGGACAAATAAACATATGAAGAATTGAAAAGTGATCCCACCATCTCATATAAGAAACAGTTAACTAAATTGGTGAAAAAGGCACAGAAAGCAGGCATCTTGAATAAACGGGAAGCACGTTATATTGTTCCTGATGCACCCAGGGTGCCTGTTATTTACCAGCTTCCCAAGATGCATAAAAATCCAACAAAACCACCGGGGAGACCCATAGTCAGTGGGGTGGATTCCTTGTTCTCCAGATCTGGAGAGTATTTGGACTCCTTCCTTCAACCACTGACTATGGAGTATCCCTCTTATTTAAAAGATAGTAAAGATCTACTTAATATCTTAAGGAATATTGAGATCGGTGACGAGTGCCTGTTGGCAAGCGTTGATGTCAATTCTCTGTATACTAATATACAGCAAGAATATGCATCGAGAGCTGTTAGGTGGGCACTTGATAACACCAGATTGAAGTTGGAACAGAAGGAGTTTCTGATTACATTGTTGGAGCAAGCAATGGGTCAGAACTACTTCTGGCATAACAAGAAGTTTTTTAGACAGAAGAGGGGGGTTGCCATGGGGGCCAAATATGCCCCCTCGGTAGCCAACCTCTTCATGAGTTGGTGGGAGAAAGACAGCATTTTTGGCAGGCATATTCCCCAGTTGAGGTTATACAAGAGGTTCATCGATGATATCTTGATTGTGTGGAACGGATCGATGGACTCTCTTGTCGACTTCATTGGGGAAATGGGAAGGAACTCACTTGGTATTTCTTTCTCGGAGGTCATTGGTAGCGAGGCCATTGTATTTCTGGACCTATACATTTTTAAAAATGGAAACCGGCTGAACACCAGAACCTTCTTTAAGGAGGTTGATAGAAATGGCTATATACCCCTGGGGAGTTGTCATCATCCCAAGTGGTTGGGCAACATCCCCAGGGGTCAGTTGCTTAGAATCAGACGGAATTGCGATTCCGTGAGTGATTTTGAGCAACAGGCTAATATTATAGTGGATAGGTTTGCGGAGAAGGGATATAATAGAGACCGCCTCCTAAAATTGAGTGACCAAATAAGGGATCTGAGTAGGGATGATCTGCTTTTGCCAAAAGTTAAAGAAAGAGAAGTGGAATATGGGTTAGCTTTTATGACCAAATATAATAAAGAATATAAACAGCTTGAAGGCATTGTCAGACGACACTGGCATCTGTTACTCAGGGATGCTGACCTTCAAAAGATTTTACCAAAAAAAACTCGCTTTATCTATACGAAACCACCATCCCTGAGATTAAAATTGGCACCCAATGTGGTGGATCCACCAAAGAAAACTTGTACATTCTTGGATGCAGTGGGTTTTTATAGTTGTGGTAGGTGCACTATGTGCAAAACCTCAGCCACTCGACAACGGAAGACCACCTCATTTGAGTCCACCACAGAGGGTAGATCATATAAAATTAGAAAATTCATCACGTGTGACACTAGTCGTGTCACTTATTTGTTGACATGTACTTGCGGTCTACAGTACGTAGGACGTACTACTCGTAAATTAAGAGTGAGACTGGGAGAGCATGTCAACAATATTATAAAAGGTTATAGGTATCATAGTCTTTCTAACCATTTTAGATTGGTCCACAATAGGGACCCTAGACAACTGTCCTTCTGTGGGATAGATAGGGTTGAGAGGCACTGGCGAGGGACCAATCTTACTAGGGCTATATCCCAGAATGAGACCCAGTGGATCCAGAGATTGGGCACCATGGACCCACTGGGCCTCAATATTGATCTGGATATAAATTGTTTTTTGTCCAATTGGTAACACAATGCTTCCCCCCTAAGCAGAATAGTTTAGAGCATCCTTCTTTTGGTTCTGGTTTCAACAAATTTTGAATCGATTTGTACACCCTACTAATCAGTGTCATGATGGATTACTCCATGGATTTTATGTTATATGGAGGAGATGCCCCTCAGAGATGGGTTTGTTGTTTAACATTAATCTCTCCACCCTTCTCAGAGGAGTGTGTGATATCCTCCCATTTATAATTTATATTTTACATAATAAAAGGGTCCCCTTTGTATTAATAATATTTTTTCAGTTAAGATATGTTAATTGGATTCTAATTCAATTTAACATTATTGTCATTTATATGTTATACTCTTTTGCTTTGTCATAATATTTAATTTATTTCGTTTATTGTAATATTTTTTAGTGTAGATTATTGGGGTTATGTATCCAATGTCTATTCTTCTTAAAAAGTTTTAATGTTGTTGTTTTTTATGGTTTATTTTATATGGTATGGGGTCTTGTATTCTCATGTGTGGTAGTTGGCGGCAATTCTTGTAATCCACCACTAGAGGGAGATGTGTTAATGTCTTTGATGCGGGGGAGATTGCCTTTATAATTGGCCCGAACAATATGTATATTGGTGCATTAGGTGGGTGTGGCAATCCTCCAGACGTTTTAAAAGGGGAATGGTGGGCTTAGGAAATTGTCTGTGATGACGCTTGTTTGAAAGCGAAACGCGTTGACGTCATTTCCGGCTCCCCGCATCCGCTGACGTCACATCCTGCCGGTGGTGGAATGCACGCCGCAAGTTGGAGACCACGCCACGCTAATACCCACATGAGCATATCCATGCAAGATTTTAATCGACTTCTTGTAAGTGCGATCTTTGTTTTTGCGCCCAATAAATCTTTTTAACGGTATTTCACTATGGAAGCCATTCTTTTCTTTTTTTACCCAACCATATGAGGATCATAAGTCTCTGGAATTGAGTCCTGATTTAAGCAAGGGTCTCGTCACCATCACCCACACATCCATCTGGCCTGCACCAGGACTTGGCTTGTTTGATCCCCAGACTAAAAAGCTGGGGATCCATTTGTTCTGGTGAGTGGGGTCACAATGGGGGATTGTCACCGAGCACCACGTTGTATTGTTGGCACTTGATTGAGCACGGAGCACTTTATCTTATTTATGGACTATTTGAATAGTTTGCTGATTATTATTGATTTATTATATCATTCAATTAATTGAAGTGTGAATTACACTCACATATTTCGTTATTTGGTATTATTTTCAGAAGGTGGCGCTGTGTTTTATGTTTTTCACAAAAAGGAAAACAGGCTAAACCTTCCATCCATACAAGCCTAGTCCCAGGCTGTCTTCCTGGGGGGTAGAGAGTGCACTGCTGAGCACACCCCGCGCGGCACCCTGAGTACACCCCGCACTAGTGTTCGCAGCAGTGTTAACCCAGCCTAAAGCATGATTGAAATTGCCGCTTCTTTAAAAACTGTTGTTTTAAAAACTTTTTTTGCATTCATACATGTCCCCCAGGGCAGTACCCAGGTCCCCATACACTTTTTATGGCAATAACTTGCATATAAGCCTTTAAAATGAAGACTTTCAATTTTTCATGTTTGTGTCTCATAGACTTTAATATGTTTCGCATGTTCGCTAGAACTTTTTGCTTGTTCGAGATGTTCTGGTGCGAACCTAACTGGGGGGGGGGTGTTTGACCTATTCCTATCAGTGGCTATGACCACTAGCAATAATCACTATGTTCTCCTGGCAGGCACAGCTCCCCCTGCCAGTAGAACACAATAGCTCAGCGGTAGGGATTCCTCATCAACACTGACTGTGTTAATGGGGGAATCAAGCTACTTTCTTTCCTGCAACCAGTGGTTGAAGTCAAGAACATTGCATCACGCATGGCTTGAGTCTTAAAGGGGCTGCTCACTCTTTGATTTTCTCTGTTCAACTCAAATTTTATAAGGGCTCAACAAGCAGATAATAGAGGAGTTTGTTCTGACGGCTCTGCCTGGCGATCCATACTGTATCTACCAGAAGCTTGCTTTTTCGGTTGTACCCATTACGGTTCCAGCAATACTTCCTCCAGTTGAGCGAACTTCTGGATGAACACACCAGCCCCAGCTTGGGTCAGGTGGTCCTGCCACTGCCTTATAACAGACACGCTAATTTTTATTGATATTCCCTCATGTCTACTGTGATACAATACATGCTGCACCGTGTACCTGTCTCCTGATGAGGGAAATAACTTGCAAATTCCGAAACGCGTTGGATATTGGACAGCTGTGTACCATTCCTTTCTTGTGGCCCCACACTGAGGCCTGGTTTGCTGTTCCAGCTCTTCCAGCTATACAGGTGCTTTTCTGCTTTATCATGTATATGCATCACTATGGCCACTTTTAAGCCTCAATTTCTATGTATCATGATTTTTTATATTGATATTTTGTACTCAATAAAATGTGTATTTTTCTATACTTATACTTTTCCTCCCCCATCTGTCCCTAAAGTCCCCTTGGGGTCTATTTCTTTTTCTTCAATAATAGAGGGGTTTGTCTCTCTTCTGACTCATTGAGTTGCTCTGAATAGCAGATCTAATATCAGCCTCTTCATAGAAGTGTAATAAGATGACTCGTCAAAGGTCATGGAGAACCAGCTCGAGTGAACCATCTGCTGACTGCAGGTTGTACTACAAATGATGCACATGCAATATTTCAAATGTTATAAATATGCAATTTTCATAGATAAATGTTTTAGATAGATTCCCTCTCACTTTCTGACACAGTAACAATGTTATCACCAGACAGGAAGTGAGAAAATATTATCAGTAGTCAAGAATGAAAAGCTATAACAGCAGAAAGTCACCAGCAATCCAGTGTGTTCATTTCAGCTTTTTATTGTGAGAGTTTCATCACAGCATATATGCCAATATTCTGGGGCCTCTTTGTCAATGCAACATATTGACCACCATCACTATTTAGTTGTGGCAAAAGGATCGTATGAGGCTTGCTGGTAACGTTCTGCTGCTATTGCATTATTCAACAGCTACACCTGTTGTGTCACTAGGAGCACCACCACTCTCAGCCAGTTGCAGGCTGCACAAATGCATACCTAAAAATAAAAAGCTTACAGAGTTCTAACCCCCCCCCCCCACACTAAACATTTTTTTTTCTGTGTGTGTTGTCAGTGTGAAGAACCCTCTTGAAAGTCCATTCTTGTATTAAGAGAGCTATGGACAGCAGAGAGAGAGATATACGTTTGCTCCTGTACAAATCAGTAGTAAGACCTCATCTGGAATATGCAGTTCAGTTTTAGGCACCAGTTCTCAAAAAGGATATCGGGGAACTAGAGAAAGTGCAGAGAAGGGCAACCAAACTAATAAGAGGCATGGAGGAGCTTAGCTATGAAAAAAGATTAGAGGAACTGAATTTATTCTCTCTTGAGAAGAGGAGATTAAGGGGGGATATTATCAACATGTATAAATACATAAGTGGTCCATATAAAAATCTTGGTGTTGGGTTATTCACTTTAAGGTCATCACAGAGGACAAGGGGGGCACTCTTTACATCTAGAGCAAAAGAGATTTCATCTTCAAATACGGAAAGGTTTCTTCACAGTAAGGCTACATACACACGGACGTTATGAAAAACGAGCTGTAAAGCTTGTACCAATGCCAGGAAAAAAGCTGCATCAAAAACGCGACTTTATCACTGTTTTGCATTGGTGTCAATGCGAGTTTTTCCGTGCTAGCTTTAAGCCGCGTTTCTCTGTCTTTATTCAAAATCAATGGTTCCCCAAATGTTTTTTTTTTTTTTCATTTTTGCGAGGGTTCCCCTTCAAGATCCTCAGCACAGAAGTCACACCGCAAGTCGGATCATCATGATCCGACTTCTCGTGCGACTTCTATTCAAATCAATGGGCTCCCATAGGGAACCATTGATTTTGAATAGAGACAGAGAAATGCTTGACGGAGGCTTAACGCTGTGTATACAATGTTAAGCTGCGTTTTTGAGCTTTTACCGGCGTCAGTGTAAAAACAGCTCCCGCGCTGGAGCTTCAGAACACACTGGTCCTGGGTTTTTTTTGGAGCTTAAAAATGCCTATGCCATTTAAAGCTCAAAAACGTCTGTGTGTGTATGAGGCCATTGAATAACACGGAGAGGCATTTTTAAGATGTCAAAAAAGCTCAAAACGCGGCTGTAAAAACATTTGTGTGTATGAGGCCTAAGAGCTGGGAAAATGTGGAAGAGACTCCCTCCAGAGCTGGTTCTGTCCAGCTCAGTAGATTGCTTTAAAAAAGGCCTGTATTCTTTCATAAATGTACATAATATAACTGGGTACTAACATTTATAGGTAAAGGTGATCCATGGAATATCAGATTGCCTCTTAAGGGATCAGGAAGAATAATTTTGCCCTGCTGGAACAAATTGGATCATGCTTTGCTGGTGTTGTTCTCCTTCCTCTGGATCAACCGAGGGTATAGGATTGGGTATATGAGATTGTATGATTTTTTTTTCTCTTTTATTGCTTGAACTAGATGGACTTACGTCTTTTTTCAACCTTACTAACCATATAACTATGTTATGAAAGCAAGAGAGGGTACACATTTTTTACCTCCATTATAGATGGAGCAGGATTGTAGCAGTGCAGGCAAGTGATTTCCATGAGAAAACTTAAAGGGGTTGTAAAGTCTTGATTTTTTTTTTTTTTTTTTTTAAAACAACAAACATGTCATACTTACATCCTCTGTGCATGGGTTTTGCACAGAGTGGCCCCGATCCTCCTCTTCTATGGTCCCCCCAGCGGCGCTCCTGGCTCCTCCCCACATCAAGTGTCCCTACGGAGAAACGCTTTCCCTGGGGACACTCGTGTGGGTGCGCTCTCGTGTCCTGCTGCTGCGTCCATTGATATAGACAGCATGACCCTGGTTCCCACGTCATTGGATTTGATTGACATCAGGGGGAGCCAATGGCTGCACTGCTATCAATCTATCCAATGAGGATCCGAGACACCGGCTAAAGCTGGTGTGCTTGTCCCCGCCGCTGCAAAGATCGGGCTCAGGTAATAAAAGGGGGGCTCTGGCGAGCTGCTGCAGCACAGGAGGCTTTTTACCTTAAAATGATAATAAAGGCTTATATATTTTTTTTTAATAACGAACATGTCATACTCACCTCCTCTGTGCAGCGGTTTTGCACAGAGTGGCCCCTAACTCCATCTTCTGGGGCCCTCCAGCGGTGCTCTGAGCTCCTCCTCTTCTTGAGTGACCACCACACTTCCCTGGGGTCACCCGTGCACGTGCGCTCCCGAGTCCTGCTGTTGTGTGTATTCACACAAACAACGGGACTCGGCCCCGCCCCCGGCTCCCGGGTCACTGGACTTGATTGACAGCAGCGGGAGCCAATGGCTCCCCAGCTATCAATCCTGCCAATGAGAACCGGAGCAGCTCCGGTTCGTTTTGGGCTCAGGTAAGTAAAGGGGGGCTTGGGGGGGCTGCTGCAGGTGAAAAGGTTTTTCACCTTAATGCATAGAATGCGTTAAGGTGAAAAACCTTGAGGGTTTACAACCCCTTTAAAAGTGTACGTAGATGCTGATTTTTATATATAGCTACTATATAATATAAAAAAAATAACGGTGCAGCACTAATAAAATGTGTGTGTACACACTTACATGCTAATAAATTTAAACTCTGTACAAAATATTGTGCCACAGAATGTAAGTCTGCACTTTTACTGTTTTTGGATTAATAAAACTTTAAGACAGAGAGCACTAGAATCCTGCAATTTTGTCTTTACATGCGGTGGAGATTACCAACAGGTCTCAGCGTTTGGGGAGAGTACTATTGGGAACCATCACCAGCTGTCAGTCCTAAATCCCATGGTGGGGATAAACGCTGTCTTTACTCATCTATAAGGTGAGGAGTTAAATTGACTGGTGGAGGATATCTCTCTCAGCACACTGGCACTTTTTAGGATCCTGTTTGCACATGTTTGGAACCCTGTCTCTTGGATTTATCTGCATTGACTGTGGAAATGCTTATTGCTGCATGTTTATAGATGCACTGTTTTGTTATTTCATGTGATGAACTGATCAGTTGATGAACTGATTTAGCACCTTATGTATGTTTTTCACAGGTCACATTGTTTGTTTGATCTGGATGCTTTGGGAGTGATCTACTAAGCATCCAGTTTGGTCACTTTTATGCAATATTTTGCACAGTGTTTGAGCACTTTATGCAATATTTTGCACAGAGTTTAAATTTATTAGCACTTAAAGTGGAGTTCCACCTATATTTTTTTTTTTTTGGCAACTGCTCTTTTAATACTAAATAGATGTAACCTTTTGTTTCCTTATTTTCAAACCGCCTAGTAATTACATATATTTTTTACTCACAATTTTGTTTCTCTCACTGCTGGACTTTTCCTTTTAGGTGAGGGCATCTGAAGCCCATCCATAGTCTCCTGGAATCTCTTCCTGAAAGAAGTGCACGGTGGGTAACCATCATGAACTCCTCGATCTCGGTCCACCTTAAATCGCATCTTTTCCTGTATGGAAATAACACGATTTTACAGTACAGGGAAGCCCACTGGCTCCTTGGAAATGATGAGTCACATCTCCCAGGAGACCAGGCAAAACAGGAAGTGAGGAGAAGAGCCTCGGACCTAAAAGGAGCAGATTACAGAGACCACCTAGCAACAAGCGACATAGGGTGAGTAAACATTTTTTTTCCTTAAAAGGTAAGTCTATATAGGCAAAGGACTTGAATAATGTAAAAAAAAATTCTGGGTGGAACTCTGCTTTAATTGCTAGTTTACACTTGCTTCGGCTTCAATGCTCAATAAAGCTCATACAACTTCAACAAGCTTTTATGATGTGTTTTTGAGGCTTCTGCAGTGCTTCAAAGAGGCTTCAGTGAGGCTTCAGCAAGGCTTCAACAAGGCATCGACGAGCCTTCAGTGATGCACTTTTGAAGCCTTGTTGAAGCTTGGCTGATGCCCTGTGTGTTTGTTGATACCTCACACCTGCAATTTCTCCAAAACAAAGCGAAGCTAAAGCTGAATTACAGCCTCTGAAAAGCCGCTGGTGCTTCAAGCGAGCTTCAAACAAGCTTTGTCATAGACTTCTATGGAGGCGTTGGAGAGGCTTTGAAGCCTGGCTAAAGCTACATAGGGCATCATTTTTGACGTGAAGCTGAAGCGCAGCTAAGCCAACGCAAGGTGTAAACAGGGCTGTAAGCTAACCATTTTATTCAGTGACATGAGCTTTGAGTGGCGTTAAGGGAGCTTTAACAACGCCTGTCTGATGCCAGTAGCATCTCCAGCTTTCATATTTAGGGGGGGCACATGGGGGGACAGGGACAAAAGTAGGGGAGCCAACTATAAAACACCCGGGGCAAAGACCCAGGTCGGCGCAGCAGCGCCTCCCCCCCACCATACTGTAACAAGGTCATTCACTGCTTAGAGTGAAGATGCCAAACTGTGGACTGTGTCAGCAGAGCAGTGGATGGTGTCAGCAGGTCAGTAGGTAGTGTCAGCAGGTCAGTGGGTGGTGTCAGCAGGTCAGTAGGTGGTGTCAGCAGAGCAGTGGATGGTGTCAGCAGGTCAGTAGGTAGTGTCAGCAGGTCAGTGGATGGTGTCAGCAGGTCAGTGGATGGTGTCAGGTCAGTAGGTAGTGTCAGCAGGTCAGTGGGTGGTGTCAGCAGGTCAGTAGGTGGTGTCAGCAGAGCAGTGGATGGTCTGAGCAGGTCAGTAGGTAGTGTCAGCAGGTCAGTGGGTGGTGTCAGCAGGTCAGTAGGTAGTGTCAGTAGGTCAGTGGATGGTGTCAGTAGGTCAGTGGATGGTGTCAGTAAGTCAGTAGGTGGTGTCAGTAGGTGGTGTCAATAGGTCAATGGATGGTGTCAATAGGTCAGTGGATTGTGTCAGTAGGTCAGTGGATGGTGTCAGTAGGTCAGTGGATGGTGTCAGTAGGTCAGTAGGTGGTGTCAGTAGGTCAGTAGGTGATGTCAGTAGGTCAGTGGATGGTGTCAGTAGGTCAGTGGGTGGTGTCAGCAGAGCAGTGGACCTTTGCAAGAAAGGCAGTGGACGTGTCAGCCATTGATGGGAGCAGGCACTGATGAGGAGAGGATAAATATCATGTGATGGTCAGTGATGTGCACAGCGGAGGTGTTGGCGTTCTCCTACCTGCTTCCTCCGTATCTCAGTCTCCGGCTTCCTGTGGCATACACCCTTCTCTGGTCGCTGCACCTGCACCCGCTCAGTCTCTACTCGGTACGGGCCACCTCACACTGCCCGCATTTCCCGACACAGTAGAACATGGGGCAGAGCCAGCCTTCCTCCGCCAATCACCATCAGTCAGGGGTAATCCTGAGCGTGTTTTTCCCACCACAGCAGCACCTGGGGCAGAGCCAGCCTTACTCCTCCTTTCAAGACCAGTCACCGGCCAATAGGGGCATGCCTCCCTATATCTGCTACTATCGCTGGGTCCTAGTGCTGCTGGGCGCTCCAAGCTCAGAGGCACAGCAGCGATCACATACCGTCCGACGCAAAACAATCTCACACAATGGACACATCACCAATATTGTTCGTTTTGCTGATAGCGAAGGTGCAGTTGACTGTCTCTGCCTCGCATCCTGGCGCCCATCTCAATACAGCTTCCAGGGCGGGATCAGTCCACCCCTGATTGGGGGGGGCACAAGACATTTTTGGGGGGTCATGGCCCCCTCTAGCCCCACCCTAGTGACGCCCCTGTCTGACGCCCTGTTTTGAAACAAGTGTAAACGAGCCCTAAGTGTGTGAGTACACACACACATTTTATTAGCGCTGCACCATTGTTTTTTTATATTTAGCAAGTTGAGTGAAGTGGAATCATTTGTTGGTGGTAGCCTCTGATTAGTTTATGATTATTATTAAACTAAGCTAATTGCGCTGATTGATTTTTACACATAATCTACCAAATAATGTTATGAAGTACCCACGTCCTGTATAACAATTGCAAATGGACAGAAGTGGAGGCAACCAAGGACTATGACGGTACATATTAACTGTTACAAAATTTTTTATATAAAAAAATACAAATTTTATTATAAAGTTTATAAAAGCAATCCAGTTGATTGGATATAAATGTGTCTTAAAGGCATATAGGCATAGTTAATAACACAACACACAAATACCTGAAACTTACAGTTGGAGACCCAAAATACATAAGCTCTAACGAGCAGGGCTCTCTGATTCCTACTGTATTCAAGTATATTGTATTTGTACTGTCTACCCTCAAGTTGTAAAGCGCTGCATACATTGTTGGCGCTGTATAAATCCTGTATAATAATAATAATACATTGTTCCTACTAGCAGGGTCATATAGTGAGTTCCTCCAACTTGTATTTTGGCATGTTTTGCGGCATAAACCGCTTCTTCAGAAAGGGCAGTTTCAGTAACAGACAATTCTAAGGAAAAACAAAATAATTGCATAAGAAATATATACATGTAAAAATGAAATAATGCACCCACTCAACCCTTCATAGAAGAGGGAAAGATCCAGTGGGGCTTAAACTCATCTTTAATATACAAGAACATATCAATTGCCGTCAATCACCCCACCCAAAATGACACCAGGGGGAGGATCAAAGGGGCACTCACCCAATCCCCAGGTACTGAACCCGAGACCAGAGCCAAAGAATATTTGGTTATCTCATGGGCGAGTGTGGGAGCCAGGGAAGCGATAACTAAGGATGAAAATAGTATAATCATAAACATAATTGCAAAATTTCCTCCCCACAAATAAATTAAGAACCAGCTCATTGTTTCAACCATAGTTATAATTAAGGATGTACAACTCAATACGCACCTAGAAATAGGGCACGCACAGACTGTATAAGGCAGCAGAATCTCAACGAGTGATACATACAGGAATTAACATCAAATGTCCAATGGAGATCGGGGCTGCAAATGACAATGCACAGAGAGTCCATATATAACCAACCATAAAGATCCAAACATGCACCTACAGTCTGCTATAATACATATACTCACCATTCAAAGGTGAATGGCTGGATTGGGAGGATGCAGAGAGGTAGAGCGGATAAATATAATAAGCAATCGTCAGGTTCACTTGAACATACATCACCACAGAGATGAGTTTAAGGTGGTTCAGCCAAGGTGCAAAAAAGCAGTCCAAAATGTCATATTATCCTGAATTGCAGGTTACCAACACTCTGCAAATACAGAAGTCAGGAATACTGGGTAAGTATGCATAATACAGTCAGGCACAATGGTCCCAAGAGGGGAGGGAAAGTCTACTGGTAGCTAGCCTTGCGAATGATGCTATCTGGATCCTACATAGCTGAGGTGGTGATAGACTGATGTCACTGTATACTACTTACGTGCCTTTGACACTGCTCTGTTTGTGAGTATATTTTATGCTGGATTTTATCTTTCAATAAATGGTTTTATGGTATTGCACAAGGTCGGTGCGCCCCTCTCTCTTTTGTATTCCTCTCTGGTGCAGGGCAGCGGCATCTTCAAATAGGAGGGGAGGCCTGGGCAGCCGGGAAGAGCCCAGGAGGGAGTGAGTGAGTGAGTGAAAGAAGATGAGCCCTCACCACCACCCTGAGCAGCATCCCCGATGCCTCCCAGAGCCTGCACTCCTTCTCCAAGCTCCTCTCCTAGCTTGCTGTGACTGTCATGGAACAGGAAAAAAAAAAGGCTGATGGCGGGAGGTAGGTGGATGCCACACACCTACCCACACAGACAGAGGCTTGAACCCCCTCTCATCCACTCCCTCTTTCTCTGATGTATGGGGAGGCTCTCTGGGAACCCTGATGTATGGGGAGGCTTGCTGGGGATCCTGATGTATGGGAAGGCTCTCTGGGGACACTAATGTTTGGGGAGGCTCTCTGGGGACCATGATGTATGGGGAGGCTCTCTGGGAACCCTGATGTATGGGGAGGCTCTCTGGAAACCCTGATGTATGGGGAGGCTCTCTGGGGACCCTGATGTATGGGGAGACTCTCTGGGGACCCTGATGTATAGGGAGGCTCTCTGGGTACCCTGATGTATGGGGAGGCTCTCTGGGGACCCTTCACAGGGGTCTCTCGGAAGGGTATGTAGTCCTAGGGGTCGTTCGGAGGGGTATGTAGTCCCAAGGGTCTCTCGGAGGGGTATGTAGTCTCTTTCTCCCTCACCTA